>CM077033.1:35062846-35551989 GCA_039090855.1 Macrothele yani | reverse complement strand
GACGGCTCGCACCGCCACATCACAACCGTTAGCGCAGGAATTAAAAGGATGTATTTTAACAACAATCTGTGTCGGCACGTACCGTTCGACATCGTCTGCAGGAGCAGGGACTTGTCGCACGGCGCCATTGCTCCGATTACTGTTGACGTTACACCACCGGCGAGTGCGGCGGCAGTGGGCCGTTGGCGGTGAGAAGCGCACGACATTGTATTCTCCGAAGAAATCCGGATTCTGCCTGCAACTTCATGATGGGTCGGATTCACATGTGGCGGTACCGCGGCGAAAGACTGCATGACGCCTACTTGTACATCGCCGTACTGGTCCGTCGCCTGGCGATATGGTTTGGGCCGCAATTGGATATGACACCCGTACCCCTCTGGTGCGCGTCGCCAGCGCACTCAACGGTCACCACCATATCTCAAACGTTTTGGAGCCTGTAGTCCTCCCTTACCTGCCATGCCTGCCAGCGTGCCACGTATCAACAGGACAATGCGCGCCCGCACGTGGCACGCAACCTTCAACAGTTGTTAAAGGCCGACGAGGTGTCCTGCTGCTTCCGTGGCCCGCCTGTTCTCTTGACGTGTCGCCCATCGAACACGTCTGGTCACTGATCGGCAACCGAGTGGCCCGGTAAGCACCACCCGCGTCTACGCCTGATGAACTGTGGCAACATGTGGAAGCAGCCTGGCCCGACATACCCCAAGCCCACATCCGAAGGCCTCTTTCGTTAGATGCCGTGGCATCTGGCTACCGTTATTGCCAGCCATGTGGGCTAAACGAACTATTGATGGCTGCACGCGTTCCGCAAGTCTCACGGGCCATGTAAACTCAATCGTTTCATCTTTGTATCTGTTGTTATGTGTCTAGCAAATCTGGCTTTGCTATCTCGTGGCCTTCTTGAGTATTTGCATTTAGGGTGGCCAGCAGTGTATTTATTTAGCTCCGGGTTATAATACGATTGTTCTAAAATATGGTTTAAATATTATGATCGCTCTCCAATATCCCTCATTCCACGCTGTTGAGAAAAAATGCGAGGCAACGTGAATTCCTAGTGCAGAATGTGAAAAAACAATCAGTCACCTAAGATTACGTACGACACGGCAGGCGCCAACATTTATTCATAACATCATCCGAACTAACATGTATATGACAGTGATTTCTTAACATTGATTTATTTTCGAAAAGTTTTGTACAAAATATTTGTACGTTGTTATTTACTTTCGGTTGTTCCTCTTAGTAAGCATTCTATCTTATCCATTGAGTGGAATGTTTAACATGCGAGGGAATGACATCTCATTTTGCAAAATATTGCGAAACAATCCAAGTTGTAACACAATATCGGCGAAAGTAAAAAAAAATGGACATCGTGGGAAGAAACGTGTAAAAACGGAACCAATTCTTGCTGCAGAGGCAATATTAAGCTCAACTGCCATTTCTAATGAAAATAATAATGAGTTGGTGCAACACATCAGTTCGAAATTTAGAAGGAGACGTTTCCAGCAAAAACCAAACACTGCGGGGAAGCAAGCAAAGATAAAATGGGTAATTATGAAGTCTCAGAGTTATAAGCTTTAATTATTTAAATGAATTTTGTTAAATTCACTTCTTGCGAGGAAATTAATGTTCATGTATGTACGTCGATCCACGTAACGTGTTAATCTTGATTGACTGATTGATAACCTTCTACTATGCGCTCCTGTTTCAAAACATTCTTAAAAATTTAAGCCTACGGAGTTCTAACTACCCTCTTATACTTTTCCAAGCCTTTTCTCTGATTTCCTAACCTCCCCTCTTCCCCACACTCCGCGAAAAGCACATCCTCCCTCTTCTAAATCCTACGAAATAATACTGTCATTATGGGTGCCGAAGTAAATCTTTTGGAGATAAGGGTCGCGCGTTGTGCTGGTTACGGTACTGATCTCTAAGGCGTCAGAATGACGTTTTGGAAGACGTACATGTCCTAACGTCCGAGGCCATCCCGCAAATGCTGCCCACTGTAATATCGTATTTCTTACACATAAGCTGGATTACTTCGGGTGCCCTGGCTCGCTTCAGAAGAACTCGTTGATTGTCAGACGTGATTCTGGATCCCGGCTTACCTCAGAGAAGAAACCTTAACTGTACTTATCATGTTAACAAACACGGTGTTCCTAAGTCCAGTTTGTTCGGGCTCATTCGTACGGTGTAATGCGATTAAAGCAACACGCAGTATTGAACTACGTGCGTAAAAACCTAATTGGTGAAAGCGATTAGGAATAATTTCCACCAATCTGTTAGGTTTTGATGTCCGTTCCTCTGAATGTGCTTCATTTCGAATCCCAGAGAAAGCATTGGTTCTCTGCCCTACCTGGAATCGTGGTCCAAGTGCTAAATTGTGAAAAGAAAAATATAAAATTAAAACCATTTACCTAATCTTGTGTGAAGCTAAAGGTTTGCATAGAGGTGTGTATATTTTTATATTACCATTGCTAGATTTGCAGTCATATTTCAATAGAATGTACTTTTGTCGAAGGATTACTTTGTTAAATATCTACACTGTGAAGTTTTACTTAAAAGAAATCGTTGCATTCAATCAATGCATTCATCTTCAAAGAGCTTTTCGAAATTTTGGTAAAATAAATTGCTCCAACATAACGCTGCTTGATGAAAAGATCTTGCCGGTTACGTCTTAAAACGTAAAAAACAAACAAAGAAAATAACTTTAATTCTCTTGGGTATTACGACGATGAGTTTAATCATTAGGACCAGCCTGTTGTTTTTCAAATCGATGCAACCGCAGGTAAACGATGTGCCGTGTGAAATTTCATATTACGCTATAAACAACATCTGATAGTGTGCTCTGTTAATCAGTGTTGTAATACGACATTTGCAAAAATAATAATAATAAGCATATAAATACACATAACAGTACTAGGTACATAATACATTTTTTTTAATAAAGAATAGTCAAACCAATTATTGGACCTAATAAAAATATTGGCTACGATGATACTTGAAATTTCAAAGATCTGTATCAGTTTACGTAAAGTTATATTTTTGATAATTGAGTGTTTTTAATTAATTAAGACCAATTAATTTTTAGTCACAAAATTATAATTATTAACCTTTGATCTTTTATTTAAAAATTTAACTTTTGATTTTGCTGTTATGCAGTGGTACTTTCTTTAAATAAAAATTTATATTAAAATTAAAATCTTAAAGGTAAGTATCTGTTGAAATCTTTTTTCTAAATTACACATGTGAGCGGTCGAAAACCGTTGTCAATATATGGATATCTCAAAAACCTGGACATGCGTAATTTGAGTAATTCTAAATATAGTTCTATGAAATTACACACTAGCATTTAAATTGGGTGAAGACGTCTAAGCATCCGTTTCAAAGGCACTGCTTCTTTTGTTAATACTTTGAGCTTTATATGAATATATAATTCGAAAGCTGCTGCAGAAACAGCTAATATTGTGAAAATTCATGTTTCGAGAAATGAGAGGTAACTTTAATATCGGAAAATTGTAATGCTAAATCACCTGCAATTCCAACAAGGTTCGACGTAAAAAAAGGATTCTTCTGAACTTTAACGTCAAGGTAAAAGAGAAAACAGAAGTAATAGTTTTGCCTTTTTTTCTGATTTGCATTATCAACATATTAGACCACCAGAACGTTCAATTCCAAATTTATTCTTAAAAATAGTTATGCTGTTGAAAACTTGTTTGCATAACAACATTTTTCACGTAATACAAACACCTGAATTACGAAGAGAATTGTGCTCATAAGAGATAAGAAAAATATTTCGAAAGTTATGAAGAGCAAACAAAAGCTGAGGCAAATTTAACATTTACTGTTTGGCGCATTTGTTGTTCAACATGCAAGTTTGCACCCTCTATAGGGAAATATCGTCTGTTTTATTTTCCTGTAATTTAGATTTCAGGAAATTCCGAACAACATCCAAAATGTCGACATTCCTTTGCAAACTAAACACTTTGTTCGCCTTTTGATGCTAAAACAAACGTTTGTTGACAAACTGATTCTTTACCTTTTTAACGACCATGACCCAAAAATCTTTAATCACTCCAAATACCATAACGACCGAACCTGTCTGTTGGTGCACTTCTTTGTTTAATAACAACAACAGTAACTAAGGGTGAAACTCCTGCTGATCCCTCATAGGTCGAGAAAATTTGAGAAGAACAAATAACGCCAGGAAATCTGACTCTCTTTTTTCAGACGTTTCGGGCGTCTATGGCCATTTGTATGTACGGGCGTTTTGGGCGTTGTGGTCGTTAAATCGTTAAGGAACTTGAGGGCATCGAACTGATAACACACCCAGCATATAGTTTGGAACTTGTCTCGTTGGATTATTACTTGTAACGGTTCATTGCCCACTTTCTACATGGGCGGCACTTCAACCTCCAGGAAGAGGTGGGGAACTGGTGTGAAGGATTTCTTCGCCGCAAATAACAAGAACTGGCACCAGACCCGAGAATAGAAGAACTGGCAGACAGATGGCTAAGGACGGTGCAACGCGATATCCATACTGTACTTTGGAATGCTACTCAGATTTCGTCGTAAATGTACGTTGAGGACATAAAGTGATTCAAATATTGGAAAACGTTTGACTCACTCTCTGTATATTGCAGAATTAATTCGCCCGATTTCGCTGATTTTTAAAATACTATAACAATAGTTTTATTTGCCCTTTCAAGAAAAAGCGGTAAACAGTTTTTTCAAACACTTGAGGCTATTCTTTTTTCCTAGAGAGCTTTCGCATCTTGTTTAGTTTTGTTTCCCTAATTTATGACCCTTTATTTGTGACGCGCATAACTTACAAATATTTGGTAATAACGAATTGACAAAATGGGTTAACTTTATTCTTTACTTCCGTATCTTAGAAATCCTTTTGGAGATAGAAAGCAAATTTTGGTAGGGAAATACAGATAAAATATTTTTCTCCAGAAAATTTTTTTGAGATAAAAAATTTCAAAAGATTTTCACCCACTCTTCCCCACGCAGTCTTTCTGATTTCACATTACTCAGTGATCTTCAGAATTAACATAAGCTTGTTAATTTTTGGAGTAGAATCCCAACAAACTTGTTTCTTTTTCTCGTTAATTTAAAGCTAGATCTTAAGAGTGAGTAGTACCTTTGCCAAAAGTTCGCTTGTTTTAATGCATAGAAGCATTGCTCTTTTGTGAACTACAGAACGTGGCAGGCAAAATAGTGACAAAATGTTTCCCTGTTCTTTATTGGCAAAGATTGTAAGCTCTTTTAGGTATTACCATACAGTGAGTCTTTTCGAAAGCGGGAATTTTTGGAAGTATAGTTTGTTTTGCGGTTCTGCCAACTTAACGCTTAAGTTTCCCAATTCATTAATTCAAAAGTTGCATTCCAGAGTTTTTTATTCATTTAAACAATTTCAGACAATATACATACGACAAATCAAGAAATCCTTGAATTATATTTTCTCATAGCTTCTAACTTATTTCGAAACAGGATACCAGATATTTGAAAGATTTACACAATTCTCTCTGTTTTTTTAGCGGTTATCTCGTATTACTCTAAGTGGCAATTGCCAAATCATAATCAAATAGCACGGTAATTAACTCTGGTCTGTTGGAAATTCTAAATTATACAAAATATTTTCATTTTAAAGAGTTTCCAGAAATCGGTTATATGTGCCAATATGTTAATGCGGCTCACATTAATACGTCAAGGAAAGCCATAATGTTACATGCTGTGAGCATTGATTTCTTATAATTCTACGCATTGGTTACTCAGAAGGACTGTTAGTTATAGACATACATTCGTGCCACCAGCGGCTTTGCTTTAATTCTTATCATTTGCAATAAACCTTTTAGAAATACATTACCATCTAGCTACCGTCGATAAAAGATGGAATGATGAACAAATTACTTTCTTTTGCACAAGTATAACATCTTCAAGCGAAATCATGACATTGGAACACAGTTATATTCTTCGCACCCCATCGAAAGAGTGTATCGATATCAGATAAAATACTTGATTTAAATTTGAAACAGAACGTTTACTTGTTATTCATAAAGTATTCATATTGCTTCATCGCATGAGTTTTGAGTGCTTTAGCATAGCTATGTACAAATCCAGTAGAACACCCACTCTGTTAAAACAATTTAACAAACAATTAAAAAATATTTGTTTTAATAGGCCGTCTGTATATCGAAATATTTAGAACTTTTTTTTATCTCTATGACATTTTCTTAAATACTTCACTCTTCAAAACTGCATTGACATACGCATTTTTATAATTTTTTTTTCCAAAGATTTGATATTTAGGGTACTTACAGTAATTTCTCAGAAACATTTCTTTTATTATTAGGATGAACTCAAATTCAACATCTTGGTTCGACGACTTATTGAGTTGCATCTTACTTTCATACACGGTTAACAAACCGCGCACAAATATCAAGAGTAATCATTATATTAAATTTAGATTGTGATACTACTTTTCATGTATTTCCACATGTGTTTTCCATGTCTAGTTCATTGTAAATGTGTACTGGTAAACTGATAAGAATCCGACAATTTCGTCTTCTATAGTAGTTTTGACAATTTTAGTAGTAATCACATTACCCAAATGCTGAGAAAAAAATTAAACATAATGAAACAAGGATATACTGACCTTAAGGGAAACTTCTCAGGTAGCAGAAATATATGTATTCTGAATCAGGGAAGATTTATGGGGAGTGAGAATATAGAATGAGGATTGAGCTCGAGCGTGTACATTACACGGCATGAAATCACATAAATTCAAATCCCTAATGTTTGTCGTTTCATTGCCTGTAGAGATATACGCACGTAACTAAAACGTAAGCACCAACAACTTTTCCCAGTTTTACACAACGGTACATAAGATTGTTCAATCACTGCTGCTTACATACACTGAGGTACCAAAAACACTGGGAACGGCACTTCCATTTCCATTACATGACACTACACACATGTGCTAAATAACATCGTCCGCAAGCGACGTATATATAAAGGCAGATATCTCAACAATCTCAAGTTGCAGAATTCGTGGTTCAGATGCCAGCTTGTCGGGATTTAAGCGATATTGAAAGTGGTATGATGGTCGAGAATTGCCCGGAAGATGGGTCACTTCATCTCGAAATCACCACGAAATTTAGATTTTTCACGGTGAAAAATAATGTCAGCGTTTTTACCCTTGACTACACATACTCAGAGAAAGCAATCCGTAGTACGACTTTGGTGTGGTCGTAGAAAATCTGTGGACGATAGTGGACAGCGACATCTTATACGCATAGTAACATTTTTCCCACGACCTGCAACATTGCCGCAAATAATAGCGCCCAACCAGGTGGCACCTCTCACCATACGACATCAAGGCTGAGCGCTTCTCCTGGAAGCTTGGGAACATTACCATTGGATTAAAGATATGACTGGAAACGTGTGTATCTTGGTTCGACTGTGACTCACGACACCAACTGCTTCGGGAAGACGGCGACAAACGCCAAGGAGTGTGACAACCTAACGAGACAAATAATCCCATATGCCCTAGAATAGAATTTAGAGGACGGCGGTGGCTCCCGTAATGGTATTCGGTGTTTTCAGCTGGCACTCCTTAGGACCCTTCTTACGTCTGCAGAGCTCAATGACCGACAGCGGCTGCATAACCATCCTTGGGGTTCATATTTCCAACCGTTCATGTCATGCAACACTCCGAAGTGTGAGACCTCGTTCAACATAAAATTGCGTCACTGTATAAATTCACAGTTTCCGATTATGGTTGAAGGAACATTTTATGGGCTTTGGAATCATGACTTGTTCCCCTTCGTTCGCCAGTTTTAAACGCCATCGAACACAATTTCGGATGATGCTTAAGGTGTCATCAATGCCAGAAATCCACCACTTGCGGATACTATGGAATTGTGGGGAGCTCTTCAGTGATCATGGTATGCACAATTTCCACAGAACTACAGAGATCTCGTGGATTCCATCACCAGTCGTGGTGCTGCCATTTTCCAACCGGAAGCAGGGCCAATTAAAGAAGTATCCAGTTTTTTGACACTTCAGTGCATATCATGTGATGGCCATTAATTTGCTTTACGCGTGCCCATCTACCCCTGTCATTTTCTATCAAACGTAGGAAACACGTATAATACAGAATTCTCCTTTGAGTCAGTATTTTATTCCTCATAAATCAAAAGGTAGATAAGAATTTTACATGGAAATTACAGAGCCTGTAGGCACATTTGTGCTTAAATTAAAATGAAAAATATCTTCTCTATTTAAAACTACAAGAATGCAAACATCTCAATTTTTCCACCATTTTTATGTAAAACCGACTGAGTCTCTAGTGGGAGTGTTTCGGAACATACTTGCGTGTGACAGTATTTCTTCAAATAAGGAATATATGCGTAGTACATACAGTAGTACATAAACTTTGTATGAAAGAAAGGATTATTCATCATATTATGTTGAACGGTTAGGTGTCTTTTTTCTTGTTCCAATAAAAATACATGCTTGTACAGTCATTAAAATGAGAGCAGAAAAATGTTATTATAAAATAACAATTGATTTTTTTTTCGGCATGCTCTTGGATTTTCGCTCTAACAGCAGTCTCTTGTTTTTTGATGTTTGCGATATCATCTCATTTAATGCAAAAGAGACTTTGCACTAAGAGCGTTATCTTGTTTCTGATTTTTACTCAATTAAGTATTTTAGAGCAGTGGTCACATTTTAAGTTTTTTTTTCTACGAATTAACATGTAGTTGCTATGCAGCTTCCAGGTTTCACATGAAAGCATTTTTTGGTGTTTATTTTTGTAAGTTTGTACTACTTTGTGTGCCGAAAAAGAAATCATCTTGTGATAGTGAAACAATGTGCATATTTGTTGTATTAAGAAGATTGATATCTGAGTTTTGAGCTAGAAGACTTATATGATAAAATCTCTTCTGGTGCAAGAAGAAAAATATTGGAAACATGGGGAAAATCCCATTAGCACGGAACTGAAGAAACTTCCAAGAAGGGAATATTGCGAAAAGCAAATCTTGTGAATAACGCAAGCAACAAACAACGCAGCTTCTTCCTCACTGAAGAACTTATGCTGAAACTAGGTAGAGCAAAGACTCAGTATTAAAAGTAAAACATCAACGGATCAATATCTGTAAGATTTCCAATTTGTATCACATCGTCCATAATGTCCGAACGTCACTTCAAGGATTAAAACCACGAATTAACCTTGAAAATAGTGAAATTTGACTTTTCTGGATAGCCTGCTATTGAACACGGTATTTGTATGAATAAACATAATAAAAATAAAGGAACGCTTTTAGAATAATGGCGGGACATAAAAATTTACCTATGTTCCATAAAATATTTTAATTCATATTGAACTTTCTTGCAGTAACTGAAGTTGAATGCCTTTTAAGCGATACCAAATTAAATTCGATTACCATATTTCACTTTCTGGTAAATGTCGTGTTTTATTACGATAACGATATGAAAACCGCTGAAAGGAATTAAGTATAATGTTCAAAATTTGAGTGATTACCTAGGAAATTATAATTCGAAAATGTTCTTCTTGTAATGCATAGGAGTTTTAGAAAACATATCTTTGTGAGCTTCAGATTTCCGAGGGATGAACTGAACTCACAAGCTAAAAAATATTTTGCATCGTTGTATATATGGTAAATATTTATGAAGAATAAGGTTACATACACAGGTTTTGGTTTTATAGGTTTTAGTAATTTCTGAAAAAGATTTACTACACATATATATATATAATAAAAAATTGGTTTAATTATTGTAGCCACTGGTTATGTCTAACGCTTTTCATCAGCATCTGGTGAAATGCAAATTATATAATTATTTTATTCTTTGGCTGTGCTTCAGCCATACAAGAGAATCGATTGCAAATTATGAAAATACAAGAGAATTGATTTGCAAATCATGCATTTTAGCATATTTTGCTGTTGTATGATTTTGAAAATAAAGTCTTGCATAAGCATATAAAGAAAATAGTGTGTTTATTCGTGACCTCATGACAGTGATCTGTGAACTAGTATATAATATTCTACTTCCTGAAAGATATCTAGAATATTAGGTACATCTCAATACAACAAATAATATGTTATTTTTCGCCAGTTATAATCCTATTTAACAACAATGCATGTGTTTTCTATTAACAACATGTTTGCAAATTCTGCGTTTCCCCACGGATTTGTGCTATTACTCTTTGTAATAACGCTAACAAAAATGTGTACTGCAGTAGCAAATCAAAATTAACACCAAACAGCAATTAGACTCACACCATCCTCATATATGTACGCGACTAAAACTTTGAGATGGCTTTATAAACAACTCACTTTAAAAGATTCAAACGTGTTCGAAGCACAGATAGCTAAAACATCGGAGATAATCGCTATATAGTGGTCTTCCGATAAATCATGATAGTGACTGTGTGAGGACAAAGGCAAGTATCTCAGACACAGGAAATCTTTTCGGCTGTGCAAGAACTACTCTATGGAGGGTGCGTAATGGGCAGCGCACAGACAACAAAAAGTTAGCAGCGGATTTACTGAGAGAAAAAGCGTTTGGCAGATGTTCCTGGGAAACTGCCCATGGATAGGATTGTAGGAGGTAATAAATGAAACCCATTGTGTCAAATAACCATGTAGTAGAACAATGCAATCGAGAGCAGAATTTCAGCGTAAACAGCTTGCTGCACATTGGCGTACATAGCCGATAACAACAGACCTCTCCTTTGCGTACAATTCGCTTTTCTTAAAAACCCAAAAAATCTTCTTCAGTTGGGCCTCCCAAACATAATATTTTACAAACGGAAATCGGACGTCTAAACCAAAGAATCACGATTTATGCAAATACACACCGTTAGGTGGGTTAGGTTGTTCTATCAATAGGAAGAACGGCTTGGGGCACCACTTACCTAACGGCAACTATATAAGCCAGAAAACAGGTGCCATGGTCTCGCATCTCCTTTGATGGTGAGGACGGGGTCCCTTAATATTTCTAGTACATCATGTAAATGCCACGTGGTATCTACATATCAGCGCTATACATATATGTGATAAACGAAAAGGAAAAACACTATTTTAATCAAAAATTATTCTGTTGAAAATAATTTGTAAAGAATTTCACAAAAATTTATGTCTGAGAGTTTATTGGAAAATCATCGGCTTTTATAACGATACGCTGCCAAAACGTACAAGAATCGCAATGAATATGCTACAGAAATCACTCAACTTCGGGTGGATTACCTGAAATGATGGACGTTTTCCTTTTGAACATAGACATCCGCCCTTGTGAGTGTTATGTGCCGCGGTGTCAAAGCACATATGTGTCTCGATAGGCGAGGAATAGCGTAGTTACGGAAAGTAACTGGAACGGAGAACGCTTGATTCATCAAAGATGTGCATTCACCTGATTCGTTTATTCTTTGGGAGGCTAAAGTATATGGAACTGGTGTTTGAAACCATTGCGAAAAAGAGAAACTTTTATATGTATTCTTGGGTCGTACACTAAATTAGCAAATTGTAAAGAACACCTACTACTAAAGGGTTGAGACGTTCTTGGACTCCAAACAGCTTCGACTCAATGTAGCATCCATTCAACGCGGTGCTGCTACTTTCCTCTAGCGTATCTTATTGCCACCTTCATTTGCAGAATGTTCACTGGAAAATAATTTATGTTACGGATGGCTATTTCAATCTTTTTCAATAGTTGATCAATTTTTGATCGTGGTGGTTATTTAGCATTGGAAGGTATTTTGGTACTTCTGGAAACGCTTTGTGGTGATCCGATCCTTAAGTCACGAGGGATTATCTTGCTGGTAGTAGCTCTGTCTATCAGGAAACCCATGAACATGTACAGGTGCTACTAGTTCTCAGTGTTGTTATTATACATAGTGGCACCCAAATACTGCAATAGATGTAATATGGAACCAAATGACAGGGATGAGGACAAACCCACTTGTTAAATATAATTAAAACTAAACTGCTGCCATCCATAGATTTGTAATTTTAAGTCGTACTCCGGCAATTCTATGGCACGCATTAGCTGAAAGGACGATTCGTCGGCCCAGCCCGCCTTTATCATATCGTCAAAGATTAAGTTTGGTGTCCTAGCGTTCACGGCTGGCAAATCTTTCGGTTTTTAGCAGAGTCTAGTGGTTCACCAAGACGGCGCCTCCTGCAAAACCCAATCTCGGCAATGTGCAGCGCTCTGCATACGCTAAAATTTCTCTCTCGAAACTGCTGTTCAAATGAGCATTTACTTGACCCAATAGAGCACTTCTGCATTCTCTTAGAGTCCTATCAACCAAAGTCCAAAACGATAGCCTGAAGCCCAGGGAGCAGATCGTCCCATCAACGTTTTGTTTGAAAAGGCTCATGTTCTCACCACATGGCAAAATCACGCATCAGTGATCAGAGGGAAAAGAAATTCCTTCAGGACTCAATTGCAGTAGTGCTGCTGTTGTGTCCGGAATCTAACTTTCCAATTCCTAAAGGGGCACACACGATAAGGCGCGTAAATAGCAACACTGTGCATGCGTTCCAATATTTCAAAATCGCAGGGAAAAATAATATATTGAAATTTTATCATAGGGAAAGTACACGGTCGAGTCACATTATTGTGACCACCAGATAATATTCAGAGTAACAGCCGTATGCTGAATGGACAGCAGCTAAATGAGCTGGCAGTGACCCAGTAAGGTGTTGGAACGTGTTCACAGTTATATGGAGCCGCGCTGACAGCAATGCACCTGAGAGCTGCCGGATCGTACGCGGTATAGGATCGCTTAGAGTGAACAACACGATTGAGGTGGTCCCACAGATGCTGAATCGGGTTTAAGTCTGGGGAATTAGGGGGCCAGGAAAGTACTTTGAAGTATTCACCGCGCTTTCCAACCACTTTTGGACATTTCTAGCTGCGTGACACTAAGACATTGTCGTTCTGGAAGATCCCATCAACCCCAAATAAGAAACTCAGCAACCATGGGTGTACGTCGTCTGCAAGGATGGATTCAAAACGAATTCGGTTCATAGTGTCTTCCACACGTACGAGTGGACCAAACGAATGTCACGAAAGCATTCCACAGACCATGACGCTGTCCCCACCAGCTTGTATTCTTCCAGCAATAGTTGAAGCGTGTTTATTCTCCTATGCGTCTCGCCTTTTACGGAAAAGTTTATCCTTTCGATGAAGTAGAAAACGAGACTCATCGGGAAGGTAATCACTTACCAATCAGCCGAGATCCAATTCCGATACCTCCGTGCAAACGTGAGCCTTTCCTGCCCATGCTCCTTCGTCAGCATAGGTGCGGTGGCCATCCGTCTGCATCGGAGCTCCATACGCAGCTGGGTTCGCTGAATTGTCGTGTTATACACACTTCATATTGCCCCCTGGTTCATTTGGGTAATTAGTTGATCCCACTGTAACCTGAGGATAATACTCTCCCGCACCATCGAAGCCAACATTCACCTCTCACATCAATGGCGTTTGGTGATCCGCAGCTTCCACGCCGCTTGTTCGCAATGGTGCCATTTCTCCAATCACGATACACTTTAACCACAGCAGCACGCGTACAGTTTACATACTGTGCTGTTTCTGAAATATTGCCACTTTTGGCCAGAAAAAAATATACTAATCTTTTTTTGCAATTCTAATAAATCTCTCCTTTTATCCATGAAAGCAACGAGTGGAATGTTTTCAGAATGCCTACGGCACACCTTATAACCCCCTCCTCCCAATCCAGCTTACGACACTGGCCTTCTTTCATTGGCTACTCGCGGTTGACATCAAAAGTAGGAGGGGGTCACATTGATCCTGACTCGACTGTGTATAACTTACTGCAGAACAAACCCCAGGTCTCGCATAATATGTTCATAATGTGGAAAACCTGGTTTCTACAAGTAGGTGTAAATCTAAACTTCAGCATTTTTCATATTCATTGCCAAAGCTTCGTCGCAAGGTAGCGAAAATTTAACTTTTCTTGCTATGATGTTGACGACAATTTTTTTATTAGTGAAATTCCTAATAATAATATTGTATGTACCTCTTCTAGGTATTTTATATAAATCCTAGGCATTATATAAAACGACAAGGACTATTTAGACAAAGTATGAAAACAGATTTATCGAAATGGCTTTTACTAAAAGTACGTATATGAAAATCAAGGAAGATATATAAAGTATACGACTTGTCGTTGACACTACACTTTGCTCCGCCATTCTTATAAAACACAGTATGTGCTAACGTCTGCTGGGCAAATTGAAACTCGCGTGTTTTGTCACTGCCGAACAAAGACAGAAATGCAAAAGGTGATAATCCTAAATACTGTGCGCTTGACCCGAGCGTTGAACCTCACGTGCTTCGCCAAGTGAAAAAAACGTTATAGGCGGCGCTTTGGTGGCCCTGAACGCTAGAATTGAAAGTCCCGTGCTTCGTCACGTGAAAAAAAACAAGTCACGGACGGGAGTATTTTATACTTTGCAGATTTGCCTTTTGGCACTGCATAGAATGCCTAGGATGTGTGTGAAAATCTAAGAGTTTAAGACCTTTACTTCCCGTTCTCGGCATTCTACAGATTTCCCTAGCAAAGCCATTGTTCTGAAGCACAAGGCCTGATTTCCGACATTGCCGGTAGCATATGTACTACGGAAATCGGAGCGATATCAATTGAATGGAACTTCATATGTGGAATACGCATAATCGCAGAAAAACATAGTTTCATTTCCTACTTCAGTTTACATTTTTTTGTTCAGTTATGAAAATATTGTTAACTGTGCATTAAACTTCAGACTTTTAGTGATATTGAAGTTGAATTGTAAAATAACTTGTTGTAGATTGTGAAAACTCTGGTTTGTTCGCAAGGAGTATCGAACCCGTGTTGTAAAATTACGTATTGTAGAGTGTGAAAATAGAGGTTTGTCCGCGCCGGATATCGAAACCGTGTCCCCTGACTCCGGAGTAAGTCGCTCTCCCAACTGAGCTACGCGGACAGAATGTCTCGCTGCAGATTTATCGTCTTGACACATGTTTTAACCTCTGTAGTACGTCACAAGACAAGAGATTATACTGCATGTGATAATTACTTCTTTGGTGGAACAATATCTAGGTCACTAAAGGATCAATATAGTGGGTTTCAAAATATTGTTCTCCGTAGAAATAATTTGTAGTATTTTATTGCAAATGGACTAATGAATTGGTAATAAATGAACTTCAATTCAAAAATTGTAGGTATGTAAAGTAAAAATGTATTATTCATTCCATGAGTAATGATGTTTTGGTAAATTCTGTTGAGAAAAAAAGTAACGCTTTTTTTTTTTGTAACGATTTCCGAAACAGAAAGAAACGGAACTTTGCAGCTGAAGATAAGAGATGACGACACATCAATTTCTATGAACGTCTTGGATGTTGTGATATTGGCTGAGGTCAGGAGAAGTCCGAGAGCAAGAAAATGACAATCTGAAAAATGCGGGTGGGCATGAAAGCGGTAATACCATTCTTCGTAGCTTTATCATAGATGATCAGTGGAAGTGTCATCAAATTAAAAAATGAAGCTCCGCACATATACCATTGTGATTACCGTTGCTTCTGCTTTCGGTAAACTTAGTCTCTTGAAATTTATCCCAGCTATCCCTTTTCTTTCTCTTCCAATTAAATAGAGAACTGTCTTGCATGTGGATTTTCATACATCTGTATTAGGTAATTAGTGGAGAAGTAAAGAAATTCCTTGCATCCTGTCTGGAATAATTTTTTCTACTTCAAGATGTCGGGAAATCTCAAACAGAGTATAGATATTACGCAGAAGATTTTCTTGTTATACAGATGTGCCTGAACTATCTAATAACGAGAACTACCACAGTATGGAAACAATTCCAAAAGACATTTTTTTTCCTGATTTACCCTCGTTTCAGTGGTGACTGTTACATTCCATTTTGAAACACAAAAATATTACACTTGCGGGAAATTTTAAGGCAAATGTGCTACTTAGATATTTCCAATTGGAAAAATTTGTTATTTGTAATTTGAACAGAAACTCGAGGATTGTAACTGCTGTCTGGAACCAACTTAATTTCTCCCTTAAGACCTCGCCGTTTCCTGTTCCCATTTTCCCTTCAGACTAGGCCTTTTAAACCAGATATATTCATGATAAAGCGTTGTCAAAAGCAAAAACCTAAAAAAATCACAAAGGGATATTTCAAGTTCAACATGTCATCCATGTATGAAAAACGGCATAACATTTGCCCTCTATAAGTATTCCACCAAAACATCAGATTGAAATGCATTCCTTAATACATACAGTCTTTTCACCTCACTATCTTAAACCGAATGTACAAGGAGGTAGCACATTTTAAATTCCTAACTTCAATATATTTATAAAAAAAGTACGAAAATTGTGAGAACGATAAGTACTCGTAGATGCAAAAGAAATATTATTTATTTTCAAAAGTAAATGTATATAATGATACAAAAGTTTTTTAATTGTCAGGTGTTCCAAGAAATTTACTTGGAAATTTGTAATTTTCAGTGAAGCCTTAGTTGTAAAACTATCTTTTGTTAAGAGAACCTATTTTAGTGTTGAAATGTCTAATTTTGTTATTTGCGCAATTCATTTTTGTGTTGAATTGCGCTAACCACGAACTCAAATTCAGTGTTTTATATTTTATAAATCTTTGTGCAAGTGTTAGAGAAATTCTGGTAGTGGAATCTCAGAACTTGCATTATAGATTAAAAATGGCGTGATACGCCCTTTTGAGAATTCTTTATTAACGCCAACATTATCACAAAACAATTTTTTATGTTTATATATATATATCATGTTTAAAACATTTTACTAAATAATAAGTTAAGGAATACGAAATTTACTGAATGTAAAATTTTTAGGCTTAAAATTTACTGAAGGATAAGAAAATTGTTGAATGGAAATTGAAATAACTTACAAAAGAAAAGTTCAAAAGCAACCATTTACCGTATTTTAATTAATATTTGGTTTCGGAATTTATCCTTCCTCATAGGACTGAACGATGTTTTGTTGTTTCATGAGATTCTGCCGAGAGCTTTAAAAATAGAACCCATATTTTTCTCTTTTACTTCTTGCCGATGGTTCTTTAGAAGTCTTTGATTAAACCTGGATAATTGAGTTAGTAAAAGAAAAAGAAAGATATTTAAACGCCAAGTACAATTTTAAACTGAAGTTCGCAATATATTATATTGTTTTTTTACGTCAAAGCAACAATATTGTAATGGTAGTACGTAAACTTTATGTACTGCTGCTATAGCAGCGGAAACCGTTTAAAATTACACTATGTGGAAATGAATTACTGTTTCTGCATCATGTAATACGGAGTCTGAGCGACGTACTGCCAATCATATCAAGAAACTACGCAACTTGTGTCTTCTGAGATCCCTTCTAGGCCTCCCTACCGGAGATTGGGAACTCGATATAGACATCCATGAGGCCACACCGCTGTTTAGGAACTTGAGTGACATTCAACTAAATTTTATTCAAATTACAGCCTTGAACCGTGGCGCCAAATTTGCTTACCCTCCTTCAGGACTCCGTAAAGTTCAGGACATTTCTAAACTGGAAAGCATTATACAGTCACTGCCATACCCGGATCAAGTACAGGATATTTCTAAACTGGAAAGCATTATACAGTCACTGCCATCAGGTTCAAATTCTTGAACATCTACAAGAAATCTTCTTCTGGACTAACAAACATGATACCCCGGGATTTTCTTGTGGTGCAGAGAGAACTTAAGTTACTGAAAGACAACCCGGACTTGGCCATTGCTTCGGCCGATAAATCCAGCCACATTGTTTTACGCAATCAAGCGGACTACCTTCACAAAATGAAGGAAGCCGTCAGTGCCGTTGAACACCAAATCTTGCCTAAAGATCCCACGCAAACTACTGTTGCTGCTCTTGGCAGATTGCGTAATCATGCCTCATTACCTTCCGCTATTTCCAACCACATGCATCCACATCTGGGTCCTCGGGTTCCCGAGTTATTTGGAAAGATTAAACTTCACAAAGTATGCTTTTCCGCACGACCTATGGTTTCCGTTTCAGCTAGCCCTACTCGGCCACTATAGTCTGCCTTAAAACGTTTTCTTCAACCTCTGACTAGTAACTCCCTTTACTCAATCTTCAGTTCGACGGACGCCTTAGACAGAATTAAAGCTTTCTGCTCCTCTAATTCCACTCCATATTTTATGGCATCTTTCAATGTTATTTCACTTTTCCCCAATGTTCCGATACCGTCTGTTCATAATCTCATTTACGATAAACTTCTATATCAAGCAGCTCTTTCTGTTTCTGAAATTCAGGCCGTAATTGTCAGCATTACAATTAATATATAAATGGTCTTATTTTCAGTTTGATCATGTTATTTACAGACAGTGTTCGGGGGCTCCCATGGGATCCCCCTCTCCCCCTTCTTGCCGAAATTTTATTGCAGGAATTGGAGCGTGAGGTCATTAGTTCGTTTCCAAATAAACCTCTTTTCTTTCTCAGATACGTTGATAATATCCTTATTTTCTGGCCGTCATCTCAAGAGGATCTGTACTCTTTTGTACAGCGCCTTTCGTCCAAGTATCCCTCCATCAAGTTCACAGTTGAGTTGGAGGTTGATAATTGCATACCGTTTCTGGATTGTAAACTTCAGCGCTCCTTCTCTTGTTCTTTGTCATTCAGTGTATACAGGAAACCTAGTTCATGACCCATTATTATTCCCGCCATTTCATCTCACCCCTTGTCTTATAAACTCTCTGGTTTAAATTTCTTAATTCGTCGTGCCTTTTCACAATCTTCCACCTATGAGCATCGGAGGACTGAACTAGATATTATTCGTAATTTGGCGGAGTCTTTTGGTTCCTCTAAATCTTTGATCGACAGATTGACTAGCAGATTCTTTCGTTCTGCTTCGACCACCTTAATTGGTAATCGTCCCATTCGCAAAACATTCGCAAGTTTGTTGGTTCTTTTCCCTTTGTTCCTTCAATTGTCAGACCTTTAAAGCCTATTTGCCATCACCATGATTTGAGTTTTGGGATCAGAGTTTCTAACTTATTTTCATCTATTAAAAAAGACCGTGACCGACTTACTGACCTGCCGAGACATGGAATATATCTCGTTCCTCTTAAAACTCTAACACCGGATTTCACTGGCAAATGTTAAATCGGTTCCACTGTCAGGACCCTTAAACGCCGTCTCAAAGAACACCAATATGATAATCGTAATGGCTTAACTTCCACTGCATTATCCCGACTTTTAACCAAGGGAACTTACATTCCCATTTGGGACAATTCTAAAATGCTAACTGCTCCTCATACAAAATCTCAACTGTTATTCACTGAAAGCCTGTACATCGATAAATTATCTGAAACTTGCTGTAATAATGAATTGCCAAGAAACATCCCTCGACCTTGAAATTATCAGCTTACAGATTTATCAACATAGTTTCTATTAGCTAATGACTATGTTTTTGCTTTTAATGACTGGACATGCGCAATATACCTCATGACGATTGATTGTACGTCATGTGTTCATTCATGTATCTACTTATCAGCTGCCTCTTCCACTGTATGTGTTCATTGCGTCTGAGGATGGGGACCTGTTGGCAGAACCCGAAAGGTCTCACGCTTTTAAATTTTTAACAATCATTAAAGTTTTTATTCCATCATAAAACACTTTTATATCTCGTGTGAAGACGGTTTGTCGTTTGTAGTATGGAAATGTTGTCCTACCAGTGAACATGAGACATGAGAAATGTTAAGCTAAATTTGGCGTTGCACGGTAATTCCTTTCTTGAAGCTAAATGTAGAAATTTGGACCTAATTAATATATTGCAAATCACTCAGTAAGACGAAGTCACAGTCTTTCCGAACGCATACTGATATGCCTAAAAATTTTGCTGATCGTAATTTTATGAAGTTTAAATTTGGTAATGGGCTTTACAAGTTTGAAAAACTTAGAATGCTTTTCTCAAATGTTATTAACATTATACCGAAAAGTACGTCGTTAGATGCAATTAATTTTTTGTATAAAATTGCTGTTTTACCTAGTTCAGTAAGCGATTATTTTTTCGAGAAAGAGCCTCGTGAAGGAAATCTTAATAGCATTTCAAGAATTGCATATTATCCATTTCGAATAGCAATGTAAGGCCAACAACACGACCTGTAATTTAGGAAGCTTAGCTAATAACGCGAACGCTAACAATTACGGTTTTAGAAGATGGAACATGATTTTTATCATTTTTATTATATACTTAGTGCATCTGATTTCTAAAATTCTTTCCTGGTGTATCGCTAAGTATAATATTTGTAATATCCTTCGCCTTGAGTGTAAAACCGTGTTAAAGAATAACATAGTATCTATTTTGCCTAGGTATGGCACAATATGTTCATGAGAAACCAAACGCTTAGCATATAGTACATTGCACTTGTTGATTCTAAAGATTCTTTCATGTTATCCCAACAATGAAAAGGTCCCGTTCATGTCAAATAAAACACGACTAGCACGATAGAAATTCCAGCTCATCAAAACCACACGAGCATAGTTAGCAATGGGGAAACATAAATTATAATATACATAAAAATATTATATACAAGCATAGAGCGGATACTTGGACCTTAACTTACGGAACAGATATGTGGACCTTAAATTATGGAACCGACATATAACTAAGAAAGACATACAAAGACTTGAAACAACTGAAGGAACCATGGAGAGAGTCGTGCGTGCTGTAGCCTAGGGAAGGGTAAGAAGAAGACTCGACGATAAGTAAAATGATAAAAGTGGAATACATGATGATAAAAAAAAATGCCGGAATTGGCAATGGGCGAGACAGATTGCCAGAAGGAAAGGAGAGTCGATGGACAACCTACATTTTGAAGTGGATTCTAAGGAACAGGAAAAGACCACATGGAAAATGGGCGAGACAGATTGCCAGAAGAAAGGAGAGTCGATGGACAACCTACATTTTGGAGTGGATTCTAAGGAACAGGAAAAGACCACATGGAAAATGGGCGAGAACAGATTGCCAGAAGAAAGGAGAGGCGATGGACAACCTACATTTTTGGAGTGGATTCTAAGGAACAGGAAAAGACCACATGGAAAATGGATGGACGAAATTCCAAAACATGCGGGAATCACACGGATTAGACTAGTGCAAGACAGAGCCTTGAGGATGAAATTTGAGAGACCTTGAACCAACAGTGAGTAGCTAACTCTTGAAAATAATGATGATGGCAATGATGTACCAGCATTTCCAGTACAAGACATTGTACAGAAACTACCTAAAACTACAATTACTGTACTTAAGATAAAGCGATAATATTTTAACTCATTGCAGCCCTTTATATCAGCATACATATGCATGTACATTCCTGTCGGTGTTATTAACCTTCGGTATGTAAGACCAGGACATTTTAGCACTATTTTTGAGGAAACAAATGTCAACTTATATGCCAAAAATTGAAAAACAATATTGGAAACAGATTAGAGTCCACATTTAATGATTTACTGTGAATGACGAAGTAATATCTGACGCCGACTTTGTCTCTGAACGGAAGGAAGAAATGGAATAATAGAATATTGTTAATTTTCTTCCTAATCTTTGTGACCTTTTTAGAACAATATACCACACATAAAAGGGGTCGACATCATCAACAAGAAAATGTTCAATTTCGTGCTGCATTGGTAATGCCAGAAAAACTAAGCCGTCTTCGACACGATTAAAAGTTAAAAATTTTAAATTTGAACACAAGGGTTAATAACACACATGATTAAATTACCAAGCACTTTCAAGACTGCAACAATCTCTACATCAGGTGTGAGTGTTAACATGATGACAACTGTTTATATACGTGGGAGATGGTGTGGGTCACCACAGACATGCGCAATAGAGCAGGCTTATGAACGTCTAGGATTAAGTCCTTTTTAAAACATGAAATGAAATTGGAATCGATATCTTAACATCATGGTCGGAGTTATGGGGGCATGGGAGGGCATTGCCCCCCCCAACGTTGGAGGAGAAATTAATGAATTTTTCTACGATAGAGATAGTCTATATCTATAACCAAGACAATTATTGAATGTGAACCGGTCTCTGAACGAAATATAAACAACCAACAAATGTCGTTCTCACGCATTCCCCAACAATTATGCCAATGACAAATTAAGCTGTCTCAAAAAGTCAACATGGGCTCCTATGTACAGCAGAACGTCAACTTTCAATCTAATCCGATGTAATCCAGTCGCTATGACATCTGGCTCATAGCAACCGCCAATCCTGCCACTGCCAATCAACGTGGGACTCGGACAGATGATCTGCCCGTCATTGATTGGACAAACGCCTGCGCCTCCCAGTCTCGAGTGAGCCTTTTTGACACCCCCCCCCCCTTTCTCACGAAGCTCCGCCGGTGTGCTATTCTTAGCATAGTATTTGACTGCTTGTGGGCGTTGTCTCAGGCTTACGCTGTTGTTTTTGCGTGTGGTAAAATGTTATTGTGCTATGGGCTTGTATTTAGTATCTACGTTTTAAGAAATTAATCATGAATAAGTGTTCTAAAAACATACGTTATTTCTTTTCAAAGTCAAATGACTCGCAAACACCGTCTATGCGAAGTTTACAAACTTCAACATGTGAAAAGCTACGAGAACGAGATCTTCCTAAAAAGGAAATATGTATTTCTGTCGAGTTCATGGACGATCTGGGTGATTTGCAGAGCAGTCCATCTCGCCCAGTCTTACTACAGTATCAGTTTTCAGACTTCTCAGGCACTAAACGTTGCTTTATATCTTCGTATTTAAAAAAGTTTCAATGGCTAGAATACAGTGTGAAACAAAGATGCTGCATTTTGTTATGCATGTAGGCAATTTCCTTCAAGTAACAAATAGGATTTGTACACAGAAAAAGGAATGAAAAATTGGAAAAAAAGAAGGTGAAAAGTTGAAAAAAAAATGCAGTTAGTGCAGCGCACTCATTTTTGTCGAAATGGGTTAATTTCAGGAAATTGACAGAGACAGTAGCTACGAAAATATGCGCGGCTCATAAAGAACTTGTAACTGAAAACCATGAATATTTAAAACAGGTGTTGGATATTCTTCTGTATTTGGCAAAGCAGGACTTGGCACTTTGCGGCCATGACGAGTCCAGTAAATCCCACAACACGGGCAATTATTTAGAGTTGTGTGAACTTTTTTGTAAATATGACGAAAAATTCAAAGACAAGTATGAGCGGTACCATAATTTTAAATTTCATTGTATACAGAATGAATTGTCCCAAATTGTCAGATAAGAAGTCTTGAAAACAATTGTGAACGAGGTAGACGAAGCTGGGTTCTTTTCACTCATGGTCGACGAGTGAAAAGAACCCATACCCTGATGGTTGGCCAGTCATACGATGGGGTCAGTGTCATGTCTGGAGTGAAAAACGGACTGCAGAAATTATAAGAGAAAATCACTCTTTTGCGATATATGTGCATTGCTTGGCACATAAGGTCAACCTGGTTCTGGTGGCTGCTTGCATGGACAATAACTTGAGCTGTAATTTTTCCAACGTTATGCAGTCATTGTATGAGTATTTCTCATATCCAGACACTCATGCCATGTTCCGAGCTGTGCAAAAAGAAAGATATATCAAAACACCAGGACCTCACGAAATAAATAAATTGAGCGACACGCGCTAGTCTTGTAGGGCCACAACTGTGCTGTCTGTCAAGCGAAACCACATGGCAATTGTGGCTGTATTAAGCGATACAGCGGCAGACATGAGACACTCTAAAGCGGTAGAAGCAAGAGGACTCCTAATGTCTATCAAATCACTTGATTTCATTGTTTGCATGGTTGTTATTGCTGAATACCTGTCTCTTATCACTATCTTGAGTAAAGCATTCCAGAGAGGGGATAATTGTATCGCACAATGTGCTAAGACAGCCAGTGGAGTAATTAAAGAACTTGATTCGCAAAGAAATGAAGTAGCTTGGGAATAAAAATGGGAAGAAGTGAAAGTTTTCGGAAAAGACTGTGAACTCGACATAACAACTGTTACAAGTGAAATGGAAGTAGAAGATTGGGAGGTTCAAAAACAAAAACGGCCCCGGATGATTTCGAAAGAGCTAGATCATTATGCTGTGTCGTCATCTGTCGGTCAAAGAATGAGGAACGAAGGAAGAAGTGCAAAAGTTGAAGAAATCGAAAATGCTGAATCTCAATTGAAACGAAATTACAGATGCAATTTCTTCTACCCTGTTTTGGATATTTTGCTAAAAGAAATGGGAAGATTTACTGGTGATGCTCTTCAAGTCGCAGAGTCTAGTGAGGAGTTCCTTCGTTTAAACGAGGAAGGTTCCCAAGTTCTTTTTTGACACCTATTCGGTGTCAAGAAAAGATCACGCAATGTTGAAAGCAGAAATGTCTGTATTGAGAAACGTGATGGAAAGCTCGGGTGCCAGTTTAAAGCAGAGGCCCCTTAAAAGTGTTCTTAGAGATGTGAAAAAAAACCATTTTGAACAAGGACATAGACCTTTATCCGAACATACGGAAACTCCTCAAGGTCTGTTTAACTTTCCGATCTAACAGTGCTACCTGTGAACGGTCGTTCTCGGCAATGCGCCGTATTAATAACTGGTTAAGATTTACTATGAATCAGGAACGATTATCTAACTTGGTGATTTTATTTTCAGAATCAGATATAGTTAAAGATTTGGACCCAGATGCTTTGAATGATAAATATAACTCGAAATGTGAAAACGAAGGATTGCTTTGCAATAGTATTTTGTGCACTGACCACTGATTCAGAACCAGACTCATTATGTAAGTGATTTTTATTGGTATTATAGTCTGGCTGTGTTAATGTAATTTTATTATGGATTGAATAATTTAAAACAAATATAAATAATTCATTGTTTTTATTTAAATCATATATCTCTTAGTTATAACGTTCCATGTAATTTTCATCATTACAAAATAGCCACCACTCCAAACATTTAATCCTAAGTATTAAAATATATTCTACGATGGTTCTTATTGGTACGATGTCACAGGTCATCGTCAAACGTATCGTTTTTGTACTGTTGACAATTGCAGGTCTTGGCATGACATTTATCTTCTGGGATCAAGGATCACAACAATCCCCCCCACCTCTTACCCCGAAATATTTATCGTGCACCCCCCCCAAGCAATAGGCTCTATCTCCGCCTATGGATGTGAATCATAAATATGTGGCAAAACTTTATTCTTTCGAATACTAATTCAATCGCATTATCCACAGGAATTCTAGAGTTATTGCCTAACCAATGAAGCAGCTTTTGTTATCTACTGCTTGTCGATTAGTTTGGTGGTGTTTCTTTTACATTTTTCTTCTTCTCAATTATTTAATTTCTTCCTCTGCAGAAATAAATGAAGGACTATAACACGAATAAGTAATTTATACTTTGGATTCCTAATAGGATCTAGAAAATACGTAAGGCTAAACTTTATTTCCAAACTCTTCGTCTTTTTTACAGTTGAAAGAAATACAGAGTTTCACAGGGTATGAGAAAAATATTTGGCAGTCTGAAGGAATATTATTACTATTTGCAGTAGTATAGCAATGCCAATTTTTCAGTTCCCTTTCCCAAAGGAGTTTTGTATTATGCAGTAGACGCTCGGTAGAGAAACCCTCCTTTTCGCAACATATTCAATATAAACACATACACGTCGACCCAGGGCACATTTTCTAACAAAAAAAATTGAAACCCTTGCTTTTATAAAAACGCAAAGGCAGAAAGTATCACCGACAGTAAATAACTGTACTTTCATCTGCAAATATCTCAAAGAATTAAAAACTATTTTGGATAAATGGTAATGCACAGAAACATCGTTGTTTGAATGATGTGCATTATTGGCCAGCAACATATGAAGCCCGATAACAAGTTGCGGAAGACGTTCAGCGTTGTCGAAGAGTGGGTGCAGAATTTTTACAAAAAAAGGAAAAACAAATAATTTAAGATTCTCTTGACTATTGAAAACTGCATAGCGCAACCTGAAATCAGAAACTTAAAAGCCATTCAAATAGAATTTCTTACACCTAATATAACTTCCGTACTTCAGAATATCAATGAAGTCTCACTCAAAGTTATGAGTGCTACCAAGAAATTCTAAATAAATGCATCACTATCGCTATAGAAAATAATTAAATAGAACATGTGATTGTTATTCTTGGAGTGATTCATTTGACACATACGGCCTGGCAATCACTAATCCACAAACAATTGCCAATTATTTTCATTATTCATGATTGACCAAGGAAGGAAGGGCACCTTCATTTGTGACTGGTTCTGGTGAGAATATGACAGAAGAGAATGTCTGCGCCAAGCAGAAAAAAATTGATGAAAGCGGAAGTGATGAATTTATGCGGATGCTTAAAGAAAGTTGTGTGTTTTCAGGAAGAGATAAATGTTGACGGATACGTTAGTGCTGATACAAACGTAGAACGGTCAGAGGATCTAAAATTTGGACACTAATTCACACAGAAACTGAAAAACATTTCGGATGAAATTTCAGCTGCAGATGAAGAAAGATGATGCACCTCCCTGCCCGAGATTTAGCAAGCATTCAAGTAATTGATTTAACAAGCATTTCAAGTGACTCTTGATTTTCTACATGTCGAAGAAGATGTAAACGAGTACTTCTGAATGGCAACTGACTTAGGAAATGAAGTCTTAAATATTCTTTTAAAGCCTTTGAAACAATAAATGTAATCCATTATAACTCGTAATAAGACTTTTCATATGAATATTTTACTGCTGTTCTAAACAATCTTTGTTAAAATACAGTAAATTTTGAAAATTGCTTTTTCTGTTGACGTTCCAAACGAAGTTTCAGGCTATGACATTTCTTTTTACATCGTAAAAAGTAAAAACAAGGACACGCATGACGTTTCTTTATTTACATCGCTCTTTCAAACGACCTTCAGATATAAGGATCCGTTTCCTTCCATGACCTTGAGTTCGTTTTACTGAGCGTGTTCTGCAGTATAAATATTCTATTAATTAATTTTATACATTCTTAATCTGCCAGAAAGTGATCTGTTCAAGAATTCAGGTAGAGTAGTCGCTTTCGTCTCCTAGATCCGATGAGAGAGTGCCAGCTGCATTAATATCTCCATGACGGGTTATTAAAATAACTTCAGTAGTAATTTTGCGTTCACTTAAAAGCCTTCAGATACCGTTACATTTGTCTCTGCGTGTTCTATCCTCAAACATTGAACCCATATTCCGTAAATGATGACGAAATGCTGTATCAGGAAAATTGAACACTAATAACTGCAAACCAATAATTTGCCCTGTGCTCTCAGTTGCAGTTCGCTTTTTCTCTCTTTAATTCTGATCGATGCAATTATTCGATTCGAATCTTTGGGCAAAAAAGTACTGCAAACGAATGCGTCTTTCCGCGGAGAAATGTTCTAAAGAAGCTCACTTTGAAGCGTCCAGCATTTCGTGTATTCCGTTGCACATGCGCGGCGATACGGCTTGTCTAAAAGCCCGCTTCATACAGGACTACCATTCTTTCTACCTAAAACCCATCCAAATCGCGATATACCTGCCAATGGCTTCGGCCTTCGCTAAACAGTTTCGCAGCAAAAACAACAAATCTGAAACATCAGCAACAAATCCATCAGCGGAAAACACTATCCAACAAAGAAGGAATTTTTCAAATCGGTCTCCTAGAAGTAGAGATACTGACAAAAATGAGATGTACATCTAAGCCTCCTGGCGGAGAAACTATGGAATATTTTGAGAAGAAAATATTCCGAAAAGGTTGTTCGATGTGAGTGGCATCAGTCCACGAAATAAATTTTTTAATCGATATTTTAGAAGCTCTGATTTTATGGCACATACATCAGAAGCAAAACTTAACACTTACGCCTCCTGGTCGTCAAACTATTCTTTACCAAAAATTTGAAATTATATGCAAAAGAATTTGAATCAGGAGATGTATCCACTGAAGAAAACATTTTTCAAATCGGAGTTTTAGAAGAAGAGTATTCGGGGAAAATGTAATTTACTTTTACGCCCCCTAGCGGAAAATCTATGCATAATTTTAAAAAAGTAACTATATGTTAAAATACTTTTCGACATAAATGGAATCGAAAGATATAATTTTTTTTTCAATCGGATGTTTAGAAGCAAATATGTGGAATAAAACGTATTTTTGAATTCGACATCATCTGTGTTTACGCCCTCTACCGGCGAAATCGTACATCGTAAAAAACAACAACGAAATAACGGATCGTCATTTGCATATTTTGAGCTTGCCAATGCAAAAAGAATTTTCAAATCGGACTAATAGTTGCTGAGATATCGTGGGTACAGACGGACGGACAGACGGACGGACGTAAATTTACAGCTTTGAGTTTTATAATATTTTGAAATCCATAGATGATAATTCAGCGTTTTGAGAACATATTTAGGCCCTCATGAAGTTACTGACATTAAGCGAGAGGTCGAACTTTATATTGTTATTATTATACTTTTAACGAAAACATGAGATTTGACACAAATTCAAGACGTTTGATAAAGAAAAATTGCTATAGATAACAAATATCTTATACATATATATTTTTAATAAATCACTTCCAATGCCTGAGATTTTTTTTAGAAATATGTTTTTGATTGAAGAGAATATTTGCCTGTTTAAATTTTTGTAAATATTTGGTAGAAGTCTGCAGTTCAACGTTTAGAAAATATAATGAAAATTACAAATCAGCAAAGTTTTTCAATGAATATGTTACCTATATATATTCACATCCAGTTGTTTATAATGGCTTCCAATGATATGAATTATTATGTTTGTATAGCTTATAATCACTTTTGAAAAATTCAGCTGTAGGCTGGTTCAATCCATTTAAATGATTAAATGTATCTTGATATCAAAAGTCAAGGCGACAGATGGAAATCAAGATTGCATTCCGAGAAACTAAAAAAAAGATCATTTA
Source organism: Macrothele yani (assembly GCA_039090855.1). Taxonomy (NCBI): domain Eukaryota; kingdom Metazoa; phylum Arthropoda; class Arachnida; order Araneae; family Macrothelidae; genus Macrothele; species Macrothele yani. The sequence continues at coordinate 35,522,985 of CM077033.1, read as the reverse complement.
CATAACACATAGGAAATTTTCAATTATATTTTATTCCACCATGGTTGCTAATATATATATAAATTATGGTATTTCCAAATGCATCAGTTTTACACAAAGCGATTGAACTGGTTTATAGTATCAAAGTTCTTCATTTTCATGAAATGTGCGTTTCTTAAATCCGATAGCTCCAAATGTAATTATTTAATGCTTACATATTGTCCCTTAAAATTTCCTATATTAACCTGGAATGTTAAATGAACGTTTTAGGGAAATAAATAATGCTGTATGTCTATTAGATAACTTATTAAATATCTTGAGAAATTTCACTGTATTTCACAAAACAATATGGTAATATTTACATTTCAATTTTCCAGAAAAGTTCAACCGAGATTTTTCATTTCTTTTGAAATTTTTAAAGAGTATTATCACAGCAGGAAGAATACAGGAAAATGTGATATAGTGGTAAGGTGTTTGGTATAAAGCATGAAAATGATGGTCGATGAATTTTGAACTCTCTCTTTGCATCCAAATTTACTCTTTTTGTGATACTACTAAAATAATTTATTTTCATAAAATGTAAAAATTACTATTTTATTTATTTGATTTTTGATTGGAGTTTTAATGACCGCCGTGAACAATTCAATGGGCTATAAGCAATTGTCCGTCCCTAACTTACAGCAATCCGTCCCTAACTTACACTCACTGGTTCCAGGAAAGGGAAAGAACCAGTGCCGTAAGACACACACAACATCCATCCCTCATCGGGATTCGAACCCGGATCGTTCGCGGACAAATGGTCATAAGCCAGCCCTTAGACCACCGCGCTAACGGACCGGCGAAAAGTGCTACACGAACCTTACATTTTTAACTAAAAGATGATATATAGCTTAGTAAAGTTTGTGAAATATAACTGGTGTTTTTGTTAAAAAGTATCAAAATGTTAAAAATTTTTCCGCAAAAAAGTGAACATTGTGTTTTCAATAAAATACAATTCACACTGAATGATGTATGAGTGGTGAACAGAAATTAAATTCACTGTTATTGGTATAAAGCGAAATTGTTACTGTTCTCTCTAACATTTACCTGTTGAATGATTGCAGCCGTTGTAATTTATTTCCGGGTGCTTAGCAATTGTGGGCAGTATATTTAACCAGAATTATTTCATCACCTGTGGCAGTATTGCTGTTCTTCTGGCTATTTTTCATGTGTTATTGTTTATTTAAACAAATAAGGTTTTTCTTTTTCTCAAGAAATCCTTTTATCATAGAAATTAATAAAGTATACTTCCTTTACTGATAAGAAACCGCTAAGGTGCGTATTCACATTTAAGTGTGGTAAAAAAACGTAATGCACTCATTTAAACAGCGTGTTCGCGACCGGCGGAATTTTTTCGTGATCACTGAATGCATGCTGAGCTCTACCTCATTATAGTTTTGAATTTTCCACTATTCGCTTGTAGGCGAATTGTGTGTTCTTGACAAGGGGAGTGCAAATTAAATAGTGCACAACTAAGCTCGCGCTCGTTTGGGCAATTTTTTAATCAGGGCAACACTTTTTATTGTTGAAGGAAACATTTTTGTAATAGTGTTCTCCCTGCTGGGGAAATTTCATTGGTTAAAACGTTTACATTTAGGATTAGTAATTTAAACCTTTGTTGAAGTTCATCCTGAATTGTTTCGGCTGCCTGTGGTTCGGTTATTTTCGCCTTGATCCATATTTTTGATTTATATTTTAGTGTTTTAAATTAAATCTGTTACAACAGAAACACAAATTGTAACACGACTGTAAGAAAATGTAAGGTATAAAACATTAAAATGACAAGAAACGGTGTTAATGGCAAACAGACAATGGACTACAAAAAACGAAAAATGCTACATATAACTGCCATTTTAAAGTGCCCAAAAACCTTTCTCGATTTACACGAAAATATAGCACATTAGTTAGCAAATAGTATTGTGTCACAAAACAAGCAAAAAAAATTGTGAAATTATTTACACTTGAATATAAAAAAAACATTTAACAGCATGCTTCAATATTTTGCACATATAAAAGTCACAGAGAAGGACATCCATTACTGCATGAAATTCCGAAGGATCTGCAGAACGACTACAACGCATAACTCCTTATCCTTATTGGTATGGAAATTTCGTTAACCGAACTGACATTTCTTTCATATTTTTTGTTGCCATGTACACATTGGAACTAATGCTCGGACCTTCAAGCCATCACGAGCAGCTGATTTCCTGTCATGCAATCTTTAATAAGTAAAGCTGGCGAATTATTTCGAATTATTTTACTTATTTATTGAAAATTGCTTCCCTTTTTTGTTCTCCCTACAAAATTGTTGTCAAAATTGCCCGCAGTAAAACTTCCATTTTCGGGCCTAAATTGTTTCAAGCACTTTCAAAGTGCAAAGTTCTTCCGTGGCCTTTGCCAAAGCGTTTGTTAAGGTTTGTGAACGTCGCTACTGAAATTCAAACCACAGCTTGTTAATTTTGATACTAAAATGTTTTGTTTGTATTTCACTATAGTTTTTTGATTAAAGTCTTTTAGGTATTACACTTTTTTCGCTTGAATGAACTTTCTGATATAGGAAACGAGGTGCTTTATACACTGACGGAAAAAAAATCCCAACACCAAGAAGGGTTTGTGTTAGATAAACGACAGTTGGTAGGCGGTGAGAGTACATCTGTAAGATGACGTCTATGCAAATTTCGCGCTCAGCGCATACGTGTGCGCGCTAGTATCGCCTCTCGGAACATGCAAAGCAGGTTTGCTGTAAATACGCGCTGTAACGTTCGTGAGCATTATTAGCGTTGAGATTCGACGTAGTGTGTTGATGTTAGTCAAGAATGCCTTTAAGAAGACGAAGAAGCCATTATCCACAGCTCACGGAGTTTGAACGAGGTCGTGTAATAGGGCTACGAGAAGGTGGATTTTCTTTCCGCATTATTGCAGAACGACTTGGCAGGAATGTAGCCACTGTGCATGATTGTTCGCAGCGGTGGTCAAGGGAAGGTACTGCCTCATGAAGACCGGGTTCCGGCCTGCCACATGGCACTACTGAGACGGAAGACCGCCGTGTACGGCTTATGGCCGTGGTGCATCGTACTGCGTTTACGGCAGCAATTCGAGCTGCAGTTACCACCACAGTGACACAATGAACTGTTACACATCGGTTACTTGAAGGACAGCTCCGAGCCAGACGCCCTGTAGCGTGCATTCCACTTACTCCAAACCACTGCCGTTTGCGACGTCAGTGGTGTCAAGCTAGAGCTCATTGGAGGACGGAGTGGAGATCTGTTGTGTTTTCTCATGAACGCCGGTTCTGCCTGGGTGCCAGTGATGGCAGTGTGTTGTTTAGAAGGAGGCCAGGTGAGCGCCTGCAAACAACCTGTCTGCGGCCGAGACACACTGGACCTACACCTGGAGTTATGGTCTGGGGAGCAATTTCCTATGAGAGCAGGAGCACTCTCGTGGTTATCCCACGCACCCTGACGGCACAGTTGTACGTCGGTCTGGTGATTCAACCTGTTGAGCTGCCATTCATGAACAGTATTCCGGGGGGTGTTTTCCAACAGGATAACGCTCGCCCGCATACCTCTGTTGTAACCCAACACGCTCTACAAAGTTTCGACATGTTGCCGTGGCCTGCAAGATCACCAGATCTTTCTCCAATCGAGAACGTATGGGATATCATTGGACGATAAATCCAGCGTCACCCCAACCAGCATTAAACCGTCCCTGTATTGACCGACCAAGTGCAGCAGGCATGGAACTCCATCCCACAAACTGACATCCAGCACCTGTACGACAAAATGCATGAACGTTTGCATGCTTGCATTGAACATTCTGGCGGTTACACCGGTTATTAATGTACCAGCATTTCACATTTAAAATGGCTCTTCTCGCGCTTACATTAAGCTGTGATCTTGAAACCTTAATCGATTAAATATGTTACCTATACAAATGTATTGCCGCCATTTCATTCCTCTACAACAATTTTTTCGTGGTGTCGGGATTTTTTTCCGTCAGTGTATTTTCCACAACTTGTCAAGAAAATGCTTTCGAGGTAATTATAATTTTTTTCATGTTTACTTTTAAAATGTTTTGACAGTTATGCAACTGATCTGAGAACGGGATCGTGTTCTGCCCAGGGTGGTCTGCAACGTTGGAATGCGCGACTGGCAAATATTTTATTTTGCATGAAAAAAACATGCCATACCTGGGTAACCTGGTTATGTAATTTTTGGAAAAAATAAAATATTAAAAATGTAATCGGTTTTCGGAAGAAAATAACATGAAAATACAATGCCAAAAGTATTTTGTCACATATATGTTAAACTCGCAGTTTTTTTTTCAGAAACTAAATAATTAGAATGGAAAGAGGTTATGCTCCTTTGTGGTAACCTAGTAATTCAGCTTCTTGATAAAGTTGTACAGCTCTCACCATAAAGCAAAGACAAAAACACATGAAATCGATTGTATTGCACCATTTGCAAACCCGAGTTAGCCTTTGGTTCGCAGGAAATCACAAGTTGTATGGTTGTGACTGCTTCCGTTCCAATTTGGAACTCTTACACACAAGAACAGTAATTACCGTAATATGTTTTCAGTTTCTGTTTTTTTTCACCATGCTTGGATTCATTCTTGCTATTATGAACTCCTGCGTTTTTGTTTCGTCCAGTTTTCAGAAGCTAGTTTTCCAAGTCTTAGATTTCAATTTATTTGCGTGAATTTTCACACTATTTTTTTCTGTAATAGCTTTCATGTTTACATAACGCTGTTGCTCATGAACCTTCGTTTTAAATTCTCAGTTGCATTTCTTTCTTATTTGTTTTGATATCAAGTTGTCTTTTTCAGTAGCTTCTTCTTTTTCGTACTGAGTGTTTGTGTGTTATTGCCTTTCTCTTCCTAATGGGCAGATTTGTGAAAATGACTTCCGGCTTAATTTCGTATTTTTGCTGTTATGTGTGAAGCACTTTCCTCCTAGCTTTTATGTTTAGCTTACTAATTAAAAACCCATCCTTATATCTGGCCTATTGTTTTACACTAAATTCTTAATTAATAAACTTATCTCAAAACGACTTTGATCGTTGCCTTAGCAAACGCTGAAAATATGACGGCACACTTCACATTTAGCTTTGGTCGTCGATGGATGGGAGAGCTACGTTCTATGAGAGGAGTTTCAATGGCCATCATAAAATGTTTCCATTCAGTACTTTCCTTAATTTTTGGCTCTCATCGTAGCAAAAGTGAATCTCCATTCAGATTCCTGTTCTAACGCTATCATCGGTTATAATCATACATTCGAATTGAAACAACATTAAGATATTGTAATGGGACAATACTTCTATGAATAGCTGTGTACTTTGACATATGTTTCCCTGGTATATCGTCCCTAAAAATATATTTTCCCCATTTATTTCTGTTAAGGTTAAGATGTACTGTACACCTTAACTTTAATCGTCTTAAATACTATTTAAAAGAAGCAGTCTATTTGAAAACCAGATGTAAACTGATAGTGTCCTGTCTAATCAGGATCTCTATTGTTTGCCACGTCAGTTCGTATTCACTATTAAGCCTCAGCACTTGGCGTTTACCCGATTACCCTTCACCGACTGTTCACATTCGCTGAACGGAATCAGAAAATTCGCTTCAGCGACGATGTAATTACTACGCTCAGAATCCTGTCATTCGTTACTTTCACTCTCTGTCTCTCTCTCTCTCTTGTAACACACGAAAAAAAATGTCACTGTGGTTTTCTTTATTTTTTACCTCTGGGTTTGGTTTGTATCTCATAACGAATAATTCTTGATAAGCGTTCTGAAACTTTTTTTTATTTAACGCTCAAATGCACTTCTTACAGCAGTTAACGTAACTGAAAAACTAAATTAAATATTATCTCATTACACACACAGTTGGATTTATCTGGAAATACTTCCGAAGCATCCAATCTTGAGATTTGATGTTTTAAAGCATCTATATTTTTTAGATTTTGATATATCCTGGTTAGTTTTACTACGAACATTGGTGACACCTTATCTCCTAAAGGCTTACCTGCAAAAAATAACGAGGGAATATGATTTTCCATTATGTATGGATTTATTGATTATGAAAAGGCCTTTGACTCCGTCAGTCCAACGGCAATTACAATGGCTTTGTAATCCTGCGGTACTAAAGATGCATTTATTAGTATTATAAGTAACATCTATGAAAATGAAAGTACAAAGGTTCGGTTGTTTGAGGATACAACACTAATGAAATTTAAAAAGGAAGTGAGACAAGGTGACAAAATATTTTCCAAACGCGTTAATGCCACATGGCGAAATGTCTTTTAAATAAGTGAATTGTGAAAACAAAGGAATAAAAATAAATGGAGATTATTTAACTAACCTTGTTTTTTCTGATGACGTAGACTTTTGTTTTTAACTTTCCTCTTAGAGCTACAGAGTTTGATCCAGGAACTTGCTGACATGATTAAAAAAGAAGTAGGATTAGCACTGACATCCAGAATTAAAGAGATAGACATAAACTCATAAATAACGCAAAACCTACTTGACAGAGTTAAAATAAAACTGGTACAGAACTACATGCAGTATGTCGATAACAGAGTAATATACAGCAGAAAAAGGATGCTATCTCCCAATACGTAGAAAGCATGCTCAGGCCAGGTCAAAATGGTTTCCCTAGCAGAAGGTAGTCGCGACAATTTCAAGAGGCTAATACTGGGTGTGAATAACCCAAAAAGTGACACAGTTTGCGTAGCGAGCCATTATGCTGTTTACAGGGCTAAAAATACCAGTTGGGAGCAATAAGTCCCACCCGTTAAATTTAACACGTCGGAGTGTACAGAGAGTTCCTCGAATAGGTCTGCTAGCTTCCAATTATTTTTTCTCCTGCATTCCGGACATCATGTTTTATAGGGATCAGGTCCAGAGATCTCGCGGTTATTCTCCATGGTGCGAAAGTTCTAACGCACCAGATGTTAGTCGACTAACCAAGCACTGTGGGGCTTTGCGTTACCGTCCTTAAAAAGGAATAGGGGCCAACAGCTCATCTGAAAAGCAGTACATAGCGATCTAGGACGCGGCTCTATAACGTGTAGCAACTAGGGTACGTTCTGGAAACCCGTGCAGCGTTAAGCATCCATTCATTCTCATATCAGTATATACTAGGCGACGTCCACCGCAGTTGTAAAAACTACTACGGCAGACGTCGCCTGGGAAGTCACCTAATGTAGGATGAAATATTTCAACTCACTGCGTCTTTCGAAACGTTCACAGTCCGAGTTTAGGCTGTACCGCATTTCGTAATAAACGAGAGCACAGGTGCATTCATCTGGGACCTAGCGGTGATGTTTTCTGGCCCAGTTCAGACGGATCATTACGTGCGTTGAGGCGAGGGAGATGCAGAACGTTAAGTTTCATGTATACAGCTCTCTCTCGTGGATTCTTCTGTAAATTGTTTCCCTTGGTACCGCGGTTTTGGTAGCAGAAGGTAGCTCCGGCTATTTCTGCTTGGCTATCGGCCCCTATCGTGGACAGAGAAATACTGGGGTCTTCTTTACTTGTTGCGGGCTATGGTCTTCCTTGTTCTGGCTTCTTGGTTATTTTTCTATGAGATTTATGTGTTTATTTTCTTAATGCTTTCAGTCCTAGCAAATTCAAAATATTGGGCTTACCATTTAAGATGCAACCTCTCTATTCTGATCTTTAGTCTACTGAATGATCGTGTTGTGTGTACTCTCACTCGTTCCCCATGCGAAACCGTGAACCATGAAAAATATTTGCTTTATATGCACTCTACGTACGTGCAAATGCTATTAGTAGTTCACCGTGCCCACCGATTGTTTCCCATTCACTGTTATGTCATGGAAGCACAAATCTGTGCATGAAAACTCAGTTACTTATGTTTACATGAAACCACAATAAAGAGGAAACTATTTTGGGGCACGGTGCACTGCATCTGATTTTTGCCTGTATGTATACTGCACAACAAACAAGTATTCTTCATGGTTAAAGGGGGACGGGGAGTGGTAACTTCTAACATAATCATCCAATGCAGTAATAATCAGAAACTACAGGTCACATCTTGAAAGGTAATCCTAGAAATCAGCTGTAGAAGTTCTAGAACTAATAATGAACACATATTTAACTTATGGCGCTACAATACAAACTTTTTTGTATCGCAAATGTATATACAAGAGTTGTTGTTCCTGTAACAGAAAAACAATTTCTCGTTGAAACGCCGAGAGATTCTTGCATCTTGGAACAAATGTCTGCTAAATTGCTAATGATGTTTCATGAACCCCCCACATGTCCGACACGGATTTCACCAATCATGCAAATTCGTTTGCTGATTAGTCTGTGCAGCTCAGTTGCTTCCCAATGAAATAACAGAAGGTGTGATCCCAAATCTCCCTACAGGCGCACTACTGGCAGCCCTCGGTGCTTTAGAGACGGCCGTCAGGAAACATTATCGGTATTATCACCGAAAGATTTCTAGCACTAGGTGTATTAGTAGACGCATGCGTTCTTTCCGTTGTGAGGGCAACATCTAAACTCGCATAATATTCGGAGCGTATTATATAAAACAGTCCGTTAAGTTCATATTGAACAGTCATCTAAGCACTTAGATATTTATCATCCCTGTATACACCAAGCACATGTTTCCGCCATTTGCATGCGTCTATTGAGTAAGTTGCCGGATGATAAAAGCTTTTTTTTCCTATACTGAAACCTCTGTCTAGAATTACAATCAGGAACGACTTGCAGGAAATATTAATATGTTTTTATATAAGAAAAATACCCAAATATTTGGTAATCCTTAATTTGAGGAATTCCAGGATCTGCAGAAATATTTTTCTTATTTTCAGATTCTTTTGGTGTGTCTGTGCGGGGTGCAGGCGTGAAGAAAATTGATTTTATTATGTGTAACAAAAAATTCGTCATCGAAGACTGCAGTGTGCTAAACAAGTTCAACACAGGTAGTTACCATAGATTGGTGAGATGTAAGATGCACCTCAACACTAAACTCGAACGTGGCAAGCTCATAAGACAAACACAATGTATTGACATAACCAACCTTAAAAAACACCATTATACCTTCAAGTTGGAACTGAAGAACAGATTATCTGCTTTTGAAGGCCTAACACCGGAAGAAGTGGATACTTCTGAAGTTAACAGAAAAGTAACCAAAGCTCTTATGGAAACAGCAACAAAACTAGTTGGGTCTAAGAACAAGTTGCATGTGAACAAATTATCAGGAAAAACCAAAATGTTGATACAAAAAAGAAGAGAGATGAGGACAACTAAAGAAGATGTGACTTCCAAAGTGAAATATATAGAGCAATGCAAGACAGTACGACAATGTATCACTGAAGACGTAAGGAAATTCAACTGTGAACTAGTGAGGAAAGCAATTGAAAACAACCAACAAAGGGACATCTCTGTAAGGGAAGAAAGCAGATTATGGCACTAAGAAAAGAAGATGGTTCTGTAAGAAGAAATAGAGGCGAAATTTTGACAAGTGACAGATTTCTACTCCAAATTATCTGAAAGGGATGATACATATACTCCAGACATCATGAAAGATACCAGTACCAGAGTTCTTCCAGGCCTCCCAGCAGAGGATGCACATGCAATTAAGAACATGAAGCGGGAAAAAGCTCCAGGAGAAGACGGAATTAATGTAAACATCATACAAGAAGCAAGTGGAGAAATCGAAAAAGTACTCGCCCAAATTTTCACTCGATGCCTTAATGAAGGGAAGATTCCTGAGAATTGGAACAACGCTACAATGATCCTGCTACATAAAAAAGGTGACATTGAAGATCTCAGGAACTACAGACATATCAGCCACCTATCAGGGGTTTATAAAGTCCTCACTAAAGTTATTTCACACCGTTTGAAGGTAACACTGGACATGGCCCAACCGAGAGAACAAGCTGGATTCAGGAGTGGCTACAGCACAAAAGATCATATCCACGTACTGAGAGAACTAATTGAAAGAGCGAGGGAATATGAACTTCCATTTTGCATGGCTTTTATCGATTATTAAAAAGGATTTGATTCGGTGAAACCATCAGCAGTTACAATGGCTCAGAAATCCTGCGGTATTGAAGATGCATACGTTAGTATTATTAATAACATCTATGAAAACTCAAGTGCAAAGATTCAGCTGTTTGAAAATACAACACACATAAAAATTGGAAAGGGAGTGAGACAAGATGACATCATATCTCTGAAGCTCATTAATGCCACATTGGAAAATGTCTTTTAATCACTGAACTGGGAAAACAAAGGGATATAGTTTAATGGAGATTATCTAACCCACCCTCGTTTTGCCGATGACGTAGTCATTTTTGCAACTACCCCATCAGAGCTGCAGAGTATGATCCAGGAACTTGCTGACAAGAGTAAAGAAGTTGGATTTAAAATGAACTTTCAGAAGACAAAAGTGATGTTCAATGCTTTTACAAGAAATGAAGATTTATCGATTGATGGAGAAAAGCTGGAGATAACAGACACGTACATTTATCTCGGACAGCAGATATCAAGTGAAGGTCCCATTAATGAAGAAATTAATCGGCGTACAAAACCTGGCTGGAGAGCTTTTGGAAGAAACAGCATAATTTTCAAGAGCAATATGCCATTATGTCTTAAAAGAAAATTGTTTAATCAATGCATCCTTCCTGTGCTTACGTATCGTGCAGAGGCGTGGACCTTAACTATAAGATACATACAAAGGCTGCAGACAACTCAAAGCGGCATGGAGAGGTGAATGCTTGGTGTTGCCAGGAGAGATAAGAAGAGGAACTCGTGGATCTGAAAAATGACAAGAGTGGAAGACATCATGATCAGAGTTAAATCCCTGAAATGGCAATGGGCTGGACATACTGCCAGAAGGACAGACCATCGATGGACAGCCGAAATTTTAGATTGGATTCCAAGGGACAGGAAAAGACCCAGAAGAAGACCACATGGGAGATGGGTGGATAAAATTCGAAAGAATGCGGTAGTGACATGGAGGTGACTGGCCCAAGACAGACCGTCGTGGGAGAAACTTTGGGAGACCTTCGTCCAGCAGTGGATTGATAATGGTTGACAATGATGATGATGATGATGATATCCCAGTAATTTGCAGTTTTACATGAATTCTCAAACAATCTTCAAATGGGTACATTTCGCTTTCATATCTCGACTCATATTTATAACAGATTATTTCCACAGTATCTCTTTATTTAAAAAATACATTTTTTAAATAAACGTGACATTTCCTTTTGCCTTCAATATATGAACGCCCTATCTTTGGACAGTAAATATCTATTTAAAATCATGAATTTATGAAGATCAGAGAAAAATTATTTTTAAAGTGTTGAGAAGCAAAATTTCTTTAAATGATATAAAAACTTGGCATATGAAATCTCTTATAATTTTCTCATGAAAAGGGAAAAAAATGAAATATTTACTGGACATAGCGCATAAGATGACGTTTGGGCGAATATATGCAACCAAACCTTCAATTCAAATTTGTATCACAATTTGATTAAACTTCCATCCCTGTCCCTCTCTGCCCGATTTAGCTGTCATCGCGTACGTACTGCCATCTTTCGATCGATGCGAAAGGTAAAAGCATCTAACTTCTGCATGGATCGTGTTTCGTCACTATTTTGGCTGTGCCTTAAGAGGGTGTTAAGGAATGTTAATGCCGCTCCCGCTCCAAAATATTTATCCTGAAGGAAAATACATGTTTCCTCATAAATCGTAATCTTTCTATCAAGAAGAATAAATCAAGAACATTGATTATACAGCCAGGGAACAAGTGTCTGATGTGCGAATCAAGACCTCAAAATAGTATTCTGAGGAAATGCAATTACGTTGTAATGAAATTTGCAGAATGTGCTCTACCTAATAAGTTCCTTTTTTTCCCTCTGTTAGCTTACATTTCAGTGTACGACTATTGGTTGCATAATACGTATGGAGATTATGAAAGACCTCCCAAGGATACTCGAACACAGTAAATCCTTCTTGGCAAATTCCTTCTGTTCCTCGAATTGTTCAAATCATTGAGGAAATTCCACTCTGAGAGTCATTGGGCGACACTCGAAATGTATTAGCCTCACAAACTATGCCTGTCGTTCACCCAACGCAGTGTACGTATCCCCGTCGGTACCAATTTCATTGGAAAAACTCTTTCAGTTCCACTCTTTACAGCAGAGGAACATCTGTAAACTGAGTTAATAACGGCGTGTAAACACTTTACAGGATCCCGCTAGAAAGAAACGAAAACGAAAAATCCAGAACTACCGGGAATTAGTGTTCATTGTCTTAAAGGTCATGTAAGGGCCAGCTAAAACATTTACGAAGCGCGTTAGATACAGAGCTTACATGCAAAAAGGCGTCAAAACAAATCAGAAGCTCGCACTAGAAAACACAAGATACAAAGAAGCCGATGACAAAAGCTAGTGCCGTTAATATTATACTTAATACGATCAATACATAGGTTACTTGTTTTTACTTTTCAAAACACCCGACAGATGGCCCCACGTCGGCACAAAATGTTTGTCGTGAAGTACTTGCCGGGGATGGAAGTATAGCCCAGAATTCCATGGTTTTTTTTCTTAAAAGTGTCTTTACCCCTAATACCTTGAGTAACACCAGAATTGCCTACAATTCTGAATTTTGTCTTCCCGAATTCAAGGGAAACGCGTGCGTGAATACAGTTATTTTAAATCATTATTTCTTACATACTTATTTTGAAAAAATTGTTAATAAAATATATTTATCGAATTGTGTAAGTTATTTTATATTTTATCTTCAACACATTCGTATTCGAAGCACAACATTTTGCTTCTGAGCTGCTGATATATAATATTTCTCGTCTTCTTACTTACACTAATGCTGCTAATTTTGGAATATAATACACTAGTCCATTAGCCAATCGCTGAAATTCGACATTTTGGAACCACCTGTGGTGGGAAATGCTACCAAACCTTTTTGGGCACATTTTTATTTATAAATCACAAATAGCTGTGATAGCGTGGACAACGTGGCAGCTTATGTGTTTGGATAGGCGGTCAAAAGGTAAAATTACTGTAATCTTCAGTTGGCTCTATCTAACTGAAAAACTGTTTGAATTTCAATTGTAAATGCTCTCTGTATTCCTCTCGCCAAGACCTTTAAAACGAGTGGCAACAGAATGGTCTGTAGGTCAAGGTCAAGGGTTTGACCTTATTGAACTCAAATGTTCAACTTTCTAAATTTGTTTTGAAGACCCCTCGTGTAACCATTTGTTTTGATGATCTGGGTCACAGGATCACAGAAAATGTAGCTGTTTATGAATCAAAGTATGTTTTGTAGAAATAGAGCTAATTATATATTTAATGATCCTGAATTTGGTAAAATACTACAAGACTAATTCTTTACAATCATATGTGTGTTAAAAATGACAGCGCAGTTACTTTCTTCACAATAACATCAGACTCAACACACCGATTTCTCAGTCCTGCATCTTCAAATCTCTTACCAAGGATGCGTAGAAATGTACAAATAGTATGGAACGTTCCAAGACGCAGAATAACTGGCTGATATGCATCTTCGTGTTTCCATTTGATTTCTGATGCTTTGCAGAAGATGGCTTGTTTTGAAAACGCAGGTATCGATGTTGTTTCTGTCTTACGGCACTGGCTCTGTCCCTTCCCTGGAACCAGTGACCCTAAATTAAGGACGGGCGACTGCTAATAGCCATTTCAATTGCTCACGGTGGTCGTTAAACCTTCAATCAAAAAAAAAAAAAAAGAAAAACAAATTTAGTTCTTCATGTTGTCTTCGTCTTCCATTCTTCTAGGTTTTTTTTTATTTTGAAAAGAATGAGTTGCATGAATTGATCAGAAAGTTATACACCGGTGTTCGTTATCTATAATATTCCATGCCTATTCCACATGTGATATCGTCTTGAATCAACGGTAATTCATTTGATGCCTATAGTATGATATTAGACTGTTTGCAATTACAGCTCTGCAGCACTCTGCCACTTTTACTGTGAGAGCAATTCGGAGTTTATTCCATTTGCGCGCTGCTATATCTTTAAAGTAACCATATAGAACGTGTTTTGTATTTGCTGTTACCAAGTTGTTTCGCACATGTCGTGTGAAACGTATTTCGTTTGAACGCATTTGTAGATCTGCAGGAATTTCGAGTTCTGAGGGTTCCTCCCGACGTAGACGTTGAAACTTTTATAGAGATCAGTAAATCAGGACAGGACCTAAGCGATGTGTAGTTGTTTTTATTAGGAGTGGGGTGAAGTGAAAACAACTGCTAGAGTCAGTGCCGATTATTCACACACCACAGCGTGCGGATAAAAAAATAATGCAGCAACTTTTGTGATAGAAAGAGCTGGTTTCTTTAATGGAGTGACTCCTCCCATAGAAGGGGATATCCTATCGTATTAATACCAAACTGCACGAAAATGTCTTAAAAAGCTTATTGTAGTTACTGTATAATTTGCCGGTTTCCGTGGAAGTCCCCAAAAGATAAAGATGAAGGGAACGATGTGGAAATCACTGTTAAACGACGGTTACTAAATGTATTGATTATTATGTCTGTTTGAAGAAAATTATTGTAATTATTATTATTATAATAAATGTTTGTAGTATATTACTCAAAGATTAAAAATCGCACATGAAATATTTTAATAGACTTTCAATTTTTTTCATTTCTATACATTCATTAACGGCAAGTAACTCAATTTAAATCATAATTGTACTCCCAGTAAGTCGATTCTGTAAAACCATAAGAGATTAATTTTATTATTTTTCGGTTCTTCATTGTTTTATTTCTGGAGTTTTGCATATACAAGGTAATACAAAATGTCTCAGATGATTTCAAAGGGGCATAATTTCTAACTTATAAACCGCCCATGGCCTTGACATAAACCAAAGGAAACAGGGAATCTTCGAGTTTTAGTAGCTTAACGGGATAATGCTAATCTGTCCTTGTGGCTCCTGACTTTTGACTTTGCGTCGTTGGCCGTTTCCGAACGATGTGTTCCCTTGCTTTTGTATCGGTCGCAGTGGATCCCATAACTTCATGCTGTAAGCCGTGCGATTTCTTTTTTCTTCTTCTGAAAGATAAAGATACTGTATACGTGCCTCCATAACGTACAAAACTGAAAGAGCTCAAAAAACACTTTGTTACATCGGTAAAGTCAGTGACAGCGATATGCTGGAACGAGTACGGAAGGAAAATGAACTATCGTCTGGACGCTGCGGGTGTAAATATGGGAAGTCACATAAAGCATTTTTAAAGTGGGAACAAGAACTGGGTCATTTTTTCTTTTGGTTGATGCGACTTTCATCATATGAACACCTGTAAGCTTCGAACATATAATAATTTTAAATCGGTAAAATCATTTAAAATAACCCTGTCTAAGAACAAGTGAAGGGTAAATTCTACTAAAAGGAAAGTACCGATAAATTTATGCATGATTTCATCAAAAATGTACCAAATAATATCTGCGTTTCAGCATGTTTCTCCGTTTTTCCCAGAAAAAAAAAACGTTTTATCTCTTATCCATTAGACACATTTTATTTCACCTAAAATTTATTTAGGTTATACACAATCTGTTAGTTTCATAAAATACCGCGGATGATGACGGAAAAAAAGGCGATTTCAATTCTCCAGTTGAAGAACACCGTACTGTGTTTGAACACTATATATTGTTTGAAAACATTCTGCTGTTTAAAGTGTTCACGACAGAGAAACGTAATTTGTTAAAATAACATCTCTGTTGTGACACTCAATGAAGTAGCAGATACAAAACGTCAATTTTCAATATTTCAGATAAAGCCAATTCAAATGAGAGTGAAATAGGGCAAATCCTAACAAAAAATAAGCTATTAGTAAAGTAATGATGAGTATTCCCATCTGTCAGCTAATAATATGGATTGATACTGTCAAGTTCGACCCACTGGTAAACAGAATTTTGAAGGTAGTTGCATTCCGCTGAAGAATGTTTTATCCGGAATAGGAAATTGTATATTTAGGAGAGTATGAAATAAACAGCACTCAGTCATAACAAACTGTTTCAGTAACTGTTTGGATTGAAGTTTCAAAGAATTTGTTGTCGTAGCGCTTGCCTGTATAATATTATCACGAAGTTTGTCTTTCACCCAGACATTTTCCCAAAAAGTGCACGTTACACGTAAAATGATAAATGTCGCATATTAAGAAATATAATTATTGACACACAAATTTTAAAATTTTACGTACCTCTCAGAACCTCTTAAAGTTCAAATCTCGATTTCAGTCTAACTGATAGACAGTGACACTACTCTTTGTGAAAATTCAGCATCAATAAAGAATCGCACTATTCAAATGAAATGTAATCACGGATTCCTTATGTTACAGGAAATAACTGATTACATTTTCAATGCTATACGAAATTTTTACGACTGAAAACTCAGTGCTGTGTGAAGCTACCTCTAGCAAGAATAGCTGCCTCTACATGGCATGGAATTCAATGTAAGAGGTTTTTTGGTATCGCCCTAGAGCACAGCATGCAATGCTGCTTCTATATTACTCCACAGTTCATTTGAAGTGAATGAGGGAAGTTCTTGGCGGGCCAGTAGCTTAGCTACCAGATTCCATGCATGTTCTATCAGACACACGACCGCAGAATGTTCAGGTCAGAGAAAAAGCGGTTCCTTCCGTGCAAAGAAGACGCCTTGGACATTCCCAGGTACATGTAACCCAGTATTGTCCTGCTGGAATATAGCGCTGTTGACGGTTCTCTTAATTCATTTCAGGAACGATCGCGAATGGAAATCAATGTCGCTCCAAACTATTGCGCTTGGCGTTGGGCCGGCATGACACTAAAAATACACGCTGCAAAGTGCAGTTCACAACGATGTCTTCAAAAACATATCCTACCACCATGGTACATCACGTTGAGTCGTGATTCTTCAGAAAACACGAACTGTTGCCAAACAATCTGCCAAAATATGTTTTCAAACTAATTACCGAGTGTTGTTTATAACGTATCATGAACTTCACACACGCCGTCGTTTATTTGAAGTATCTTCCACATACATAAAGATGCGCTGGTCATAGTATTTTGGCTCTTTGTTGTATTATTGCAGATTCTAAAGAGAACAAAGTTTTGAAACAGGAACATAGCTGAAATTCAGCTCTTGGCCAAAAAGAAAGAAGTACTTAGAGATGATAATGCATATAATAACTTTCAACTGCAAATCACCAGATTGATGTTAAGTTTAGTTACTATAGGTGGTAATATATGTTCTGTATAACGAGAAGAAATGTTAATGTAAATACACAGAGGCGAAACAGTTCGTGCAGTGTGTCACAGACAACACTAGATATCAGTCATTATGTCCTTCACCATAGTGCAAAAGCTTAACATGAGAAGAAAAGTGTCTTTATTTATTTATTTGTTTTTTTCTTTGTTTGTTTGTTCATTGAAAGGCTATTAAAAGGAAAGTTATATTATTGAGGAACAAGAACAGTTCAAGCTTTAGAACATTTAGAAAATACTTCAGTTTTTTGAATTATATGTGGAAGCCGAGGATATCGATAGATGTTGTCTAGTAAGCGTGAGAGGGAGAATAGCATAGTGTTACCGTAGGAAAATTTTGCCAGTACGCTGGAAAGAGGATTCAAGACCGCAATTTTATAAATACATTTTTTTCTCTCGAAGAACAACATAACGCTTTCTCTGCACACCATTTAACACCTATTTATTTGTCTTTTGTAATTTATTTGAAAAGGCGTCTAAATTCCACATGAAATAAAAAGAGTTCATTCAGGGATGGGACTTCTTAAATTATCACTCAAAATTTCAAATGCAACCTGCGACAAAGTCTGAGGAACTCGAATGCTTTTTCTTGAGTATATTTCGAAGACAACAGTGGCACCACACAATATTAGTTTGGCCAATGGCAGAATAGCCTTTTCCGTAAGATGAGTGGTTTAAAACGTTTTATTGAAATGTACAGTTGTCCTACAATTTTCTTATCTAATCAAACGTGCCGATTATCATCCATAGCTGTTTAACCACCAAATGTGGTAGGGCACAGGTAAGGAAATAACATAACAGCAGGATGGAAAGTTTATCAGTGGCTCATCCCTGAAGTTTTCGTATTGATGTAGGAACCAATTTAGCTTAACACAAGAATTTCTTCCAAAAGTCTTAAACTGGTTTCCCTTTAGCAAGTTGACGTCACGTTTCTATTGAGGGTGGCTTTGTGCAGTAAGGATATAATAGTCCAACAAAAATTATTTTTCCTGCCTCATTTTTCAAATATTAAAATATTCCTATTTCAAAAGGAATTACTGCTCACAATGCGAATGCCTGATACTATAAATAAATTGTTTCTATTTTTATGTTATCCAAAAATCTTTAAATGCAGTGTTCTTTGTTGAAATGAATAAACAAGAAAAACCTGAGGTATTGAAGTGAAATTTATAAAATACATTACTTATGACACTCGATGAATGTGGTCCGAAATACAGACCATATGTCATAAGTGATGTGCAACACAGAATACATATTTCCATTTGTACCAAATATGAGCTGCGACAACAGCTCGTACACGGCGTGGAATCGACTTTAATACGTTTCGAATGTCACACTGCGGATGGTCATTCTATCATTCACAGTGGTGTAAGCGAGGATTTCTGATCATTCGCCTGAGATGGGTTCGCGTTCGAATTCCAGTGAGGCATGGATGTTGTGTTTGTCTTACGGTACTGGCTCTTTCACTTCCCTGGAGTCAGTGGCCCAAAATTAGGAATGGGAAGCTGCTCGAAGCTCGTTGAGTTGCTCGCGGTGGTCGTTAAATCTACAATAAAAAAGTTCCATGATTTGCCGATTTCTACGCAAAGTTAGTCTTCGTTAACTGTTGGCGGAAATTAGGCCAAAAATCACAGACGGTATCACTAACGTGTTCAATTGCCGAAAAATCAAGCAAACATGGTGTCCAAGAAAGAATTAGTATAAGTTGAGCATCCAGCAGCTGTAAGGCTTCGTTCATCACATTAGTCCTCCCTCCGCAACCTTCCCTCAGTATTGTGTTGCCTAAGCTGTACGTACGGGTCTCGGCTACTGCTGAGGTGTACACGCTCAACGGAAGTAATCATACAATTTTGGTTTTATCACTTCTTTTAAAATGCAATATTTTAATAAAGTATACCGCATTACATTCTGCATTAAGTTATCTTTCTAGTGATATATAATTTCGTGGTATTATTCTAAAAATGACTGATTTTATGAGACATGAAGCATCAGAAATACAAATTTTCCAAATGGTTTCCAAAATTTTCAACACCAGTTTATAATGTCCAAAGCCATTATAATTTCTGTAGATTAAATGAAGCTATTCAATAGTACATATATCTGCAATTTCATCTTTAAATTTATATTTTATTTAAAATTGGTTTGATTTCAAATTGCTTGCATGAGGAATTACGTTCAAATGTAATGTCCCAAGTTGTTAAAATTTGCGTAGGTTAAATGGTGCTCAAAAGCACGTATTTCTGCAATTTGATCTGTATGTGTTCTGGAATATGTGCTGCACTAATAGCTATATTTAGAATATTTAGAATGTATTTTGAAAATTATGTGCTGAGAAGGACTGAGTGATGGAAAAAAATAATATCGCAAATAAATACAGATATTCATGTGTTTCGGCTCATTCAAGCTTGGCCCAATATCCTCAAACAGAACAGTTCCTAACTTCAAGATTAAAACCACTTGGTTTCGCTTAAAGAGTTAATTGATTTCTTTGCTTTGTTATAGGTGCAATCAGGCAAAAAAAATTTTTACACCGTTCTGCAATAACGCCATGATCTACAAAACGCACCGTTATTTTTGGGGTTTGGGATACTTGAAGATCTGTTGCAAAACAAGCTTCTCTGGGACCCCACTGCGCCCTATTGCCTTCTCCAACTGCCAAATATATCGGAAATATGTTTCATAATTTTACAGTAGCGTTCTCAGGTGTAGCTCTGTTATGACACATCTCAGCACACTGAATTTTTGTGGGATATATTTTCTACGCTCATCCTTCTTCTACTCGCGTTTACCTCATACCAAATCGGAATCCCATATTAGCATAACGTTGCGTTTCATACTATTTTACCTAGTAGTCTGCCTCTACAAAGCTTACACAAACATTTACTCGTATCCAGAACTTAACATCCCTAACATTTTTGATCGTTTTTCCTGGGAAAAATCTCCAAATTTTAATATAGAGGGATTTTACTGTTCTGCTTGCACGCTTTAAAGGTGGAAAAGGAAACAAAAAGAGAAAAAAAAACAGCATGCAGCGCTTTCTCTATATATTACTATATGGCAATTTGGTCAGGGAGTGTACACGAAACACAACTGTTTGCAATCCAAGAAAAATTTCAGTGTAACAAATATCAAAATTGCAATACAGAATTGTATTATTTAACTAATATGCGCTTCAGATCATGAATTAGCTCTTACTTTTTGTGAAATTATTTTTACCCAGATCTAAAAATATGATTCCAAAAAATCTAGAATAAATTAAAAATTATTTCCAATATCAGTAATTTATTAATTTAATATATTATAAGTATATAACGAAAGGAGTTGACCTTATTTTAAAATGTGTTGATAATTAAAAGAAAACGCACTGTGCTAACATTTGGCAGTGTACGAAAATAAATGTTGTCCCCTTTTTTCAGGAACAAAATGTTTAGCGAAGACTTACTTCCCATAGGGCTTTCATTTCATCAATGCCACAAATGATATACGAAAACTGAGCTAATAAATAATCAAATTATAAGAAGTCATTCATCACAAATTATTCACGAACAAGAAGTTACCTACATTCGAATGTATTGCAATTTGGTAAAAGGTGTAATTTACTGTTTCTTAAACTGTTAAATGTGACAAGTTCTAATCTGATTCACTAAGTTGAGATTGATTATAAGACTTTGTAAATAGAACACAAATTTCAATTGCTTTTTTAAATCTACTTAAGTATAGAAAAAAATAGGTCTTAAAAGGCATTGGTGTAAGTAACACAACGTGCGTCCTCCCTTTCCACTGCAAGAGTTATTTGAGCACTCCTAAGCTTATTAATTTTCCCAGGAAAGGTTGTGTTTTTATCGGTGTTTGTGCATATCGTGCGTGGGTGGGGTGGTCGGGAAGTCAGGGAGCGTGTCTGGAAAGTCGAGTATTTTTCATCGACGGGTAGGCACTGAAATCTTTCATGACCAATAGTACTGCTGTCACAGGAAGAAATCTGCGCAATGATAACTTTCACCGAGTTTTGCAATTTGATAGTTGCCCATTTTACTTTCACTTGTTTCTGAAATGCTTGATTTTTTTAAACAATATCTGCATCTAAACTTTGAACAGCTGATATGCAAAACAAATCATCATTCTCTTCATCAGAAACGGCATTGAACTTAACTGATTCAGCGACAGAAATAACTTGTCGACTTTTGGAAGGTTCTTCGCACGCTAAAAGTTTTACTTTCGAGATATGGTGCTCAACTTGACACTTTTGTGACATTTTGCAAATGGATGTCGTTCGCTTGTACATTAAAGTTTTTACACAGTAAATAAAATAGACATACTTACTATAAAGAAGAATAAAAAGAAATAGCAGCGTGTAATTATTTTGTCCAATGCTAACATAAATCACTTTCTTTAACCTACTATCAGATATGCGGCTGCAGTGAATAAATGTTGGCGCCTGTCGTGTACGTAATCCCAGGTGACCGACTGTTAACTCACGTACTTCGATCATGCTCACGTACTGAATTGAGAATCCTCATGTGGCCTCGCACTTTTACTCAGCAGGGCAGAGAGAAGGTGATTGGAGAGCGATCCTTTCATTTACAACCAATTGCAGAGCGATCATACTACAACCCATTACGGAGATATCGAATTATTACCAAGACCGAAAGAGCCGAATAGCTGCAATCTGTAGGATATCCAGTTTTTAAAAGCAAAACTTCACATTCAAAGATAAATGTATCTTAAAGATGAATATGAATCTTTGGATTAATTATTTGTTTGTTTGATTTCGGGCGGGTTCGAATCTTTTCATAAAACTATAAATGGCTGCTGCAGTACGTCCCTTCGTTACTTGTGTCCACCCGTAGCTAAGGGAGGAGTAGTTACGTTACTGTTAAAACCCTTAACGACTTTTTGGTTTGATAGTTTTTTTAATGATTTCACGGAATTGATTCAGTGTGTGTTTGCAAGCACGATGTCCCCTCCATGATGAAAACAACAGTTTCCCGTCTTAAATCTAAAGCAATGAATCACTGAAAGTAATGAGCCAAAAAGATAGCCAACATTCATCCCAGCTGCTGATGTGAAACAGTTTCGAATGTACACAGTGATGCTGTGTACTTCTCTTAATACCAACACCCAATTGACAATGAAAAATAAATTATGAATACTGTATAAAACTCGGCGAAGTATTTGCCTTCTTCATTTTTCTCAATCTCCAGTAAATGGTATCAGGCCTGATCTGCTAAAGGAGATATTCTGCGTAGCATTGGCATTTCCAATTTGTACGTATCTCTGAAGATATGAGTTAAATCCACGTTGTAGCAGTTAAATAAAATGTAGTAACAAACATCCCATTCGTCGACACGTTGAGAAACAATTAATTAAGCCGCTTAAACTCTATGATTGTTGTAAATTTGATAAATTATCGTATAGAAAAACGACTGGTTTTGTGAACCTTAGGCAAACAAAAGTATTAAATTGTCATTTCTGAACTGATACTGATAAACTTTATTACATCCTATAATTAAAGCTAATCATTAATAGTATAAATTTTGGGTATTGCTACACAAATTTTCTTTACCACAATGCCGGAAAGGGGCCGTCCATAAAGTACATCCGTGATTTTTTACTATTTTTAGACTCTCTGCCTCCCCCATGACACATTTTGTCCGATTGTTGAGAACTCCCCTCCCCCTCTCAAAAGTACGTCCCAATTCTCGCAAACCCTCTTTTTTTGACAACTGCTTTTAGAAGTCCGTTGAGAAACAGACGGGAAACATATAATTATTGTAAATAATCTTTAATATATTTACATTTTATCTTCAGAAAATATTTATTATTTAGACATAAATTTGTTTCCAAATGTTACCCCACCTTTATCATTCTGAAATAAAGAACTACAATTGTACGCATGCATTCACGGTTTCAACACTCTCGACCATACCGTTAACAAACACGATAGTTTTTTAGTACAAATACACTGGTGTGCAAAAATTAAGGACGAAGAGGAGAAATTAGCATAACAGCGGGACGAGCACGCAAAACGGACCGAAAGACCACTCACGAGATGTACTAGCGTCCGATACGGTGGGGCATGCGCATATATGCAGCATGACGTAGGGGGGGGGGAGTGTAGGAAGGGTATAAAGCATACGTGCGGTGTACGCTCAGCAATTCGGTTAAAACTATTGCACAGTGTACATCGGTTTGAACGACGTCGAGTTGCTGCCACCGTGTAATATATATCCAACAGGCAATCTAGGAGACGACATCTGGATGACTTAACCTGAGGTCGCGTCATTGGGAAGCTGATATAAGGTCGAAGTGTGACTAGTGTGGCCGAGGAGTTCGGGATCGCTCACAGAATCGTTTCACGGGCTTGGAGAGCATTTCAAACGACAGGAACAGCTGTCCGAGAATTTAGCAGTTGTCTTCCACGAGCAACTACGGCGGCGGATCACCGGTATATTGTCCTACAGGCGAGAATGGACAGACGGCAGACAGCGGGATAAATTGCAAGGCACATGCAACAGACAACTGGACGTCCGTTATCGCATTTTACTGAGGCCAGGAGGCTGCACGAAGGTGGTCTGTTTGCCCGACGACCAATACGGTGTGTGACATTAACGCCTGCTCATCGGGGACGGCGGTTTCTGTGGTGACAGGAACACAAGAACTTGACACATCAGCAATGGGGTCGAGTTCTCTTTACAGATGAGAGCCCAGTTAGTCTGACGAGCGATTCTGGACGTATACACATCTGGAGAGAGCAGGAAGCACGCAATCACATCTCCAACATCATCGAAAAGGACCGGTCTGGAGGTAGCGGAGTTCTCGTTTGGGCGGTATCATGCTTGGTAGCCGCACTGACCTCCACATCTTCCAAGGAGGTTCAATCACTGGAGTCCGCTATTGTACCGAGTTTCTCCTGCCTCACGTGCGTCTGCTTAGAGGTGCTGTGGGTCCTGAGTTCCTCTTCATGGACGACAACGCTACACCTCATCGTACAGTGGCTTTCGTAGAGCTGTTGGAAAGTGAAGATATTCAACGCATGGATTGGCCCGCAAGGTCCCCGGACCTAAATCCAATGGAACACGTGTGGGACCTTCTTGGGAGACGCTTGGCAGCACGTCACCAGCCGCCAGCAACGATTCCGCAGCTGCGATTGGCTCTACAAGAGGAATGGGCCTCGATGCCTCAACAGCTCCTTGACAACCTGGTCATCAGCATGGACAGACGTTGTAAATCCGGCAACGCAGTTAGGGATGATCATACCCTCTACTAATGAGTGGATTTTTCTTGGCAGCCGCCTGTCACATGGACGTTTCTGTCTCCTGACCAGTTGTGCTCGAAGCTACCTTTTCAAAAAAGTGTCTTTATATCCTTTGGATTCCTTGTTTGTACGGTTTTGCTGACTTGTCCCATATTCTTACATCTTGAGGATCTTATGGTATGATTTGGGTGGATGTGGAGCACTTCTACACTATGTGACATTGAAAAAACCGTCTCGTCCTTAATTTTTGCACGCCAGTTACGAGAACTTAATATTGTGGTTCAGCGAAATAGCATCAAAAATCTGAAAATTTCCAAACCATTTTTGAACTAACAAAAGAAAAAACAAGAAAGATAACACCGAATTTTCGGGTGTAATGAGCACGTCCTTTGAATCCATTCTGATACGAAATAAATTTTAAAAAGCTATTCAAAATTAATGGAACCGGTATGGAAAACAGTAGTATCTGACCAAAGAAAGTTTTTCAGTCAGGTTTTTAATCCCGCAGATACTGCTGTAAAGGGAAGCGCCATTTGACGTCCTCTGGTGGCAGACTTGTGCCTTAAGAAAAAAAAATATATGCGAAACATTTCGCAGAGGAAACGCTCTCCAACAAAGAAATAATTTTTCGACTCATGATCTTACAAGCAGAGATATCGACAAATACAAGATATGCATGTAAGCCCCCTTGCAGGCTAACCATGCAATTTTTTAAAGAAGAGAGTACTTTCAAAAGTTTTCTTGATGTGAGTGTTTTTTTTTTTTTTTTTTTGAGATTTAACGACCACCGTGAGCAACTCAATGGGCTATAAGCAGTCGCCCGTCCCTAATTTAGAGTCACTGGTTCCAGGGAAGGGAGAGAGCCAGTGCCGTAAGACAAACACAACATCCATGCCTCACCGGGATTCGAACCCGGACCCCTTCCGACGAATGATCAGAGGCCAACGCCTTAGACCACTGCGCCACCGGGGCGGCTGATGTGAGTGTATGGGTCCTCGAAAGAATTTTTTCAATCCAGTTTACAGGCCCTCAGTTTTCACTCCAAATACATCAGACGCAGAAATTAACTGTTACGCTCACTGGTCACCAAAACGGTTCTTTATCAAATATTACAAATTATATGCAAAACATTTTCTGTAAGGAGATGTATCCGGTGCAGAAAAAAATTTAAAATCGGAGTTTTAGAAGCAGAGATATGGAAGAAAACGCAGTTTATCTTTACTCCCCTAGCGAACAGACTATGCATTACTTGAAAATTTTGAAATTATTTGACAAACATTTTACACGGGAAACAATATCTGACCAAGAAGGCATTTTTTAAATCAGAATTTAAGAGGCAAATATGTTGACAGAAATAGGATAGCGTGTTCCCTAAAGCAATTCTCTACAAACGATGTAAATTTCATATTTTTGTGTTCAATACGTTTAGCGTTGCGAGCTGGAAAAGAAAGAGCGTCGCGAAATTTCTAAAACAGCGGCAGTTAGTTTTTTTTTTACAATAGAGAGATATACAAGATATACATTAGGGGATTAATTCCAATAAAAATAAAGCGGGCTCTTTGTCAGTAGCTGTCTTATCTACTCATCCCAAAAGTATGGTACTCCGTGAAGTGACATTAGGTTCTGTGCAAGTTGGTCAAGTTCTTTCACACCCGTCTCAGCATATAGTTATATCCCACTATGGACGAGAGTATTGTGATTTTGGAAAATAAAAGTGTCTTTACCGAACTGTCTCCGAAAAGTTGGGAGCACAAAATTGTCGAATGTGTCACTGTTATCCACAGGTTTTGCTTACAACCACACTCTAACGGCACAATACCTGTAGGCTCGCGTGTGGCCTGTTCTGCTGGGAAAAACCCTACTTTTCAGATTTCAACAAAGGCTTATGATACTCTTCTGGATTCCAGAGTCGGTTTAGAACTCGTTAATGAGTGTTGTAATCGAGGTTACGCCATTGTGTTGTTCCACTCGCCGCAGCATTCGACCTTATCGTTTTGTTATTTTATGCGGCTTACGAATTCCCGATTGCACTTTTGTTTCACCTAAGATGTTCGACTTCACAATAACAACACTTGCAGTTGAACGAGTAGCTGCAGCTGGGCAGAAATTTTCAAATCTGACTTGTTCTTGAGATGGCATTTCATAACTGTGGCCGTTGAATGTCAATGAGCTTTGTCATACTGCCCGATTGCTTTTCATTATTAAATATGATTACCGGAATATCTGCAACTTTTTATAGAAGTGTGGCCCATGGTTGGATAACAGGGTATCCAGGAATTCTTTATTATACAAAGTATGATGTAGCAGGTATTGTTACTAGTATCTCGTAAGTATCAAAACTGTTAGTGCATAAAGTATAAAGTACAACAAAATGTGTTATCTAAATCAACTACTCTTGGGATGACTTTTATTATACATAAGAGAAAAAAAGTTCTTGTTTCTAAGCTGAAAGCGTAAATTACAGCTTTATGCTGCAATGATTTTTTCTGAACCTTACGAAATCGTGCTTATGAAAATGATGTCAAATATTCCAGAGATATTTTTAAATTGAACAGATATCGATGTTGAATGCTTTACCGAATGAACCAGGGGGCTACCGGAAGTGTGTTTAAAATGACAGTTCAGCGAACCCTGCTGCGTATGGGGCTCCGATGCAGACGGTTGATCACTGAGCCTATGCTAACGACGGTGCATGGGCAGAAAAGGCTTACATTTACACGGCAGTGTCGGAATTGGATATCCGCTGATTGACAAAGTATTGCCTCCACCGATGAGTCACGATTTCTATTTTATCTAATAGATGGACTGTGGCGTATAATCGGGAAACCTCGGAGAACAAACACTCTTCAAATATTGCTGGAAGAACACAAGCTGGTGAGGCATTGTTATGGTCTAAGGAATGTTTTCGTTGCATTTTCTTATTCCATTCATACCTGAGGATTGCACTATGGTCCGAATTCGTTATGAATCCATCCTTGCAAACAACGTACACCAATACATGCTGATTGTCTTACCTGGGGCTGAAGGGATTTTCCAGAACGACAATGCGACGTGCCACACAGCTGGAAATGTCCGAGAATGGTTAGAAGAGCACGATGAAGACTTCACATTACTTACCTGGTCTCCTAATTCCCCAGACTAAAACCCAATAGTGCATCCGTGGGACCACCTCGATCGTGTTGTTCGCTCTATGGATAATCCACCACGTTTTCTACAGCAGCTGGCAGATGCACTGCAGTCAGCATGGCTCCACATATCTGTGAACACCTTCCAACACCCTATTGAGTCACTCCCAGTCCGTCTAGTTGCTGTCATCGCTGCGCACCTAATTATTCTGGATATTAGCTGGTGGTGACAATAATGTGACTCGACAGTTTAGTTTACATGCAAATTGAATTCCTACATTCTGCAGTTTTTTCTGTAGTGGTAGGTAAACCTTTAATGCAGTCTGAAGGTAACTGGATGCTTGGAAGATTTCTGCAGAAAAGCTTGCCAGCAGACGAAATCAAAAGGACTTGTATTTATTATGACGTGAAACTCTACATTGTGAGTCCATGGTCCACAGCTATATTTACTGCGCTTGTACATCGAACGGATGGTAAGTTATGCGCTTGTGTTTTCAATGTAGCATTATGTCTAGGCTAGGAATAGCGATTTACGTTACTCTTTCTTAAACACACTGATATCTGACAGCCGCTCAGTTTTTGTACCGTAAACGTTTATAATATAAAATTTCTTCTGGTAAATTTACTGCAGATATATTTCCATAATGCAATCTGATCAAGAACTGTGAAAGTTACTTTGGAGCAGACGTAAATTCAGACGATAATCCTGTTATAATGACAAGAAATTTCTGCTTCAAATGGGTAAAAAACAGTATGCCGCGGAAAAATGGAACTTGGTTAAATTTGAAACAGATATAAAGGACAAGTACCTTTCTTGAAAAAACCAAGCTTCTCTTCAATGTTCACGTTAAGGTAGCCCTGAAAGAATTTGCTGGGAATAAGCTGGGAAATTGTTTTCAGAGGTTTTACAATTACTCTGAACATTTCTCATATGGCTATAAATGCAGGTGCTCTTTCCGAATTTGGATTCCTAGTTCCAAGAAAAATACAGAGCCACTACCGTGACGCAAACCCATCATTAATCGGGATTCGCATTTCGGACCATGTCGTTCGACTGATTAGAAGACAGAAAAACGTACCACTTTGCCACCGAGGTAGAACTTTGGCAAGATGAAATCATGAAATGTGGGAAGGCGTAATTCAGAGTTAAGTGAATATAAACTGACGAAAAAAAATCCCAACACCAAGAAGTGGTTGTGTTGAATAAACGACAGTTGGTAGGCGGTGAGAGTATATCTGTAAGATGACGTCTATGCACATTTCGCGCTCGGCGCATACGTGTGGCGCTAGTAGCGCCCCTCGAGACATGTTAAGCAGGTTTGCTGTAAATACGCGCTGTAACGTTCGTGAGCGTTAGTTATCGTTTAGATTCGACGTAGTGTGTTGATGTTAGTCAAGAATGCCTTTAAGAAGAGGAAGAAGCCATTATCAACAGCTCACGGAGTTTGAACGAAGTCGTGTAATAGGGCTACGAGAAGGTGGATATTCTTTCCGCAATATTGCAGAACGACTTGGCAGGAATGTAGCCACTGTGCATGATTGTTGGCAGCGGTGGTCAAGGGAAGGTATGCCGCCCCGGTGGCGCAGTGGTCTAAGGCGTTGGCCTCTGATCATTCGTCCGAAGGGGTCCGGGTTCGAATCCCGGTGAGGCATGGGTGTTGTGTTTGTCTTACGGCACTGGCTCTCTCCCTTCCCTGGAACCAGTGACCCTAAATTAGGGACGGGCGACTGCTTATAGCCCATTGAGTTGCTCACGGTGGTCGTTAAACCTCCAATCAAAAAAAAAAAAAAAAAAAAAAAAAAAAAAAAGAAAAGGGAAGGTACTGCCTCAAGAAGACCGGGTTCCGGCCGGCCACGTGGCACTACTGAGAGGAAAGACCGCCGTGTACGGCGTATGGCCGTGGCGCATCGTACTGCTTCTGCGGCAGCAATTCGAGCTGCAGTTGCCACCACAGTGACACAACAAACTGTTAAAAATCGGTTACTTGAAGGGCAGCTCCGAGCCAGACGCCCTGTAGCGTGCATTCCACTTACTCCAAACCACTGCCGTTTGCGACGTCAATGTTGTCAAGCTAGACCTCATTGGAGGACGGAGGGGAGATCTGTTGTGTTTTCTGATGAAAGCCGGTTCTGCCTGGGTGCCAGTGATGGCCATGTGTTGGTCAGGAGGCCAGGTGAGCGCCTGCAACCAACCTGTCAGCGGCCGAGACACACCAGACCTACACCTGGAGTTATGGTCTGGGGAGCAATTTCCTATGACAGCAGGAGCACTCATGTGGTTATCCCACGCACCCTGACGGCATAGTTGTACGTCGATCTGGTGATTCAACCTGTTGTGCTGCTATTCATGAACAGCATTCCAGGGGTGTTTTCCTGTAGAGCATGTAACCCAACATGCTCTACAGAGTGTCAACATGTTGCCGTGGCCTGCTAGATCACCAGATCTTTCTCCAATCGAGCACGTATGCGACATCATTGGACGATAACTCTAGGGTCACTCCCAACCAGCATTAACCGTACCTGTATTTACCGACCAAGTGCAACAGGCATGCAACTCCATCCCACAAACTGACATCCAGCACCTGTACGACACAATGCATGAACGTTTGCATCTTTGCATTCAACATTCTGGCAGTTACACCAATTATTAATGTACCATCATTTCACATTTAAAATGGCTCTTCTCCCGCTTACATTAAGCTGTGATCTTGAAACCTTAATCGATTAAATATGTTACCTATACAAATGTATTGCCGCCATTTCACTCCTCTACAACTATTTTTTCGTGGTGTTGGGATTTTTTTCCGTCAGTGTATGTCGATATTTACTGAAATAACAACTGATTCCACTGTTTTTCCGAAAAAGGTGTAAAATTAAAATATTTGCATTATTCTTGAATGAACATCAAGATTACACTGATAATTAATTCCTCCATAAATAAGCAAACAAAAGCACATGGAATATAATACATGATCCTATGGAAGCAATATGCAATAACCTGGAGTCACGATTCTTCTCGTGTATGTATCTTTCTTGTCAAACACATTTCGTATTAAATGAGGAAAGATAAGTATAGCAGATTTTGTGCGATTTTCTTGTAATTCGTACCGCACAATTTTTTTCTTCACACTACTGTAATAGTGTTTGTGATCAATGTCACACAAGACTGGTTTTTCTTTACAATGTTAATTATTTTTTCTTCAAAAGACATTTCTGAAATAGTGATTAAAAACAACTTCCAAACTGGCAGAAATGTTACGCAAAGACAATTCATTTCGTGACAAGAGCTTCCATGTCTACCGTTCTGACAAAATGAACACAGTAAGCAGATGTCCTTGACTTAACACGTGCGCAAGTGCTCCTTATAAAGAGGAAGTACTTCAGATTAAAATCGCTTCCCAAGAAATGATCTCAGAAAATGTTCAAATCTTCTGGTTCCAAATAGACGTATCTCCGTTCATGAGGAAACAAACTTTTCTGTCCTAATAAATGTTTTCGAGTAGGGACACAATTAGCATTCAGAAAATTCTTTTTAAAGGCCACCCAAAGACAATCACGAAGTGGGATTATTTCACAACTCATATGAAGTATCTTTTCGAGCTTCCGATATACGACAATACGCTGCAGCTCATTCATAAATCCCAGAGCGCGGGCCGTAGTACGAAGTATAACCTATGTTATTTCTAACAATAGTAGCTACAGAAAGGGGCTCGTTGAACATGCGACTCTTTAGAGTTTTTTTATGTTTGGGATTTGCTAGTTTACTTACACGACAAATACTTTTAGAGTTGAATTCCTGACTTCAAGTAAACGTATTAGTATGTGAGAGGACTTCCGCGTCTTTATGTAGTTGATTCTAATAATCGATTTCTGGTAAACTGGTAACTTTCCGAAAATTTTATACCTGCCAATAAAAGACCAACACTGACTTTCAACTAAAGAGTAATACTTAACACTGCTTTCAAAACACAATTCTCTGGCAAGAAGTGAATATTTCCAGTTACTTTTCTATTAAGCTTTGAATGTTGTGTTACCATTTATTATTTCAAAGATATTTTGTTGTACTTAAATATTTGAATGATGAAAATGTGATGATTTCCATTCGAAATGAATAGTATTCTGGCAATACTTCTCAGAATACTATCTTACACCACATATCCAACATTATTCTGGATTGGCTTTCCATTTGATGCATAAAACCTCTGAAATTATCACAGATATCCCCTTCATTTATCTCAGAAAAATTATCAGTTACTTAGTATTGGTGAGTTGTAATAGGTCATACATTAGCAAGGTCAAGGACAATCAGATCATAACCTTATGGGTCTACGACGCAAACTTCGCGAAGAGAAAGCCGTTGCACATAGTTATGCGACGTCACACTGCCGGTCATTTACAGCTTGCCGCACATTAATTCGGAATGCAGAATGAAATGTCATAACAGAATCGTCGAATAGTAACTATTATTTACAACGCAAAGTCGCATATTACATCCGAAAACCAACCAAAACATTGCTTCGGAAACGTTTAAACCGTGTTGGAATTCCGGATGTTGGTGGATGAGAATGTATCTTCCGAGGGGATTTTATTCCAAATCATTTCCGTAAACTGTAAATCAAGACATATGACATCTGCCTCATCTGCTGATATCTCATCGTTAAACGAGCAAGAACTTACTGCAACCTAATTACTTCTGCCCTTTATGAAGTTGTTCTTTTTAATTTTATTATTATTCCAGAAATATCTTTTGACCATTAATTAATCAGCACTGTGTTAGATAATTCCTTTTTGTATACAATGGTCGTAAAATTTATTACACTAGTAAGAGGAATAAAAAAGTATGGGATCAAATATGAGTAAGTCTCAATAAATCTTCCAGTATATATTTAAATAAAAAAATTACATTTAAAAGATACTGGGCGATGATTAGTGCGTATCACTGCCAAAGAATTTAAACGCTTCGCGTGAAGAAGCTCAACTCTCGTAGAGATAATGTAAAACAGACGACAGCAGCGCAACCATGTAATGCGGCAGCAGATGCTCTGCGGGAAAGTTAACATTCAGGCGCAAAAAGCGTAGGAGACACGGGACGGGAAGCCTATTTCACGGAAAGGAAGCTAAGCTTTGATCTGCGACTGTTTCCTTCGGTCTCATTGGGTCTACTAAAGCATTTTTTTTTGTTGTTCTTTTCTGAGTATCCCTCCTGTCCCTTCTTTTGGTGAAACAAATATATACATTAGCAATTAATATTATTTTAAGGAAATTTTAGCAGTTTTATTCTCACTTTAAGCACCGTAGTAATAGCAGGTTGCTTGGCATGAATTTCATATTTACAATATACCTTAAATGTCAAAAATGCTGAGGCTGGTTTCCCAGTAGCAGCCATAATAATAATAAAAAAAAGCAAAGACAACCGCAGTTTCCCAAAGCTACAATTTTTCTTTCTACCCTTCCGAAGTTTGTAAATTAAACGCACTGCGCTGGAGAAATTTTCTCAACAGATCGGAAAAACATCCGTTCGTATCTGAGTAGGTTCGAACCTGGGCCGCTGGCGTGATAGCTGAGCTCTCTACCGACCGGACTAACTCGCCACGATTGAGTGTATGCTTAAAGCTGTCTGTTTGGTATGCATTGTGTAATCGAATGCTTTCCTCTTTCATTTTACAATATTACGAGGTATTTTTCATAAAAGTCAGTTTCATATAATTGATAAATTAATTTTTTCAACGTAACGATAGCTTTTTTTTTCAGCAAACGTTGTTTTAATTGTTTTCCAGGATATTTGTTTCAAACGGTTTCAAATTTGTTCTTGTTATTCATCCACTCCATTCCATGAATTGTTATTCATCGGAATGGAGTGGGTGTATTTCATGGCTGTAATATAAACGCAGATCTAGATGAGAACAACAAAACTTTTGAACAAAACTCCAACACAAACAAGCGTTTATATTCTTTGAACACAAACACGCATTCTCAGTCTAACTCAGTCTGGATAAAAAATGAACTTTCAGAAGACAAAAGTGATGTACAATGGGTTTACAAGAAACTTAGATTTATCGATTGATCGAAAAAAGCTTGAGGAAACCGATACCTACATTTATCTTGGGCAGCAGATATCAAGTGAGGGTCACATTGATGAAGAAATTACTCGGCGTATAAAACTTGGATGGAGAGCTTTTGGAAGAGGCAGTATAATTTTTAAGAGCAGTATGCCATTATGTCTTAAAATAAAATTGTTTAGCCAATGCATGCTGCCAGTGCTTACGTATGGAGCAGAGGCATTGACCTTAAATAAAAAAGACATACAAAGACTGCAGACAACTCAAAGAAGCATGGAGCGATGCATGCTTGGTGTAACCAGGAAAGATAAGAGGAACTTGTGGATAAGGGAAATGACAGGAATGGACGACATCATGACCATGGTGTAATCACTGAAATGACAATGGGCCTGGACATGTTGCCAGAAGAACGGATTACCAATGGACACCCGAAATTTTAGACTGGATTTCGAATGACAAGAAAAGACCCAGAAGAAGACCCCATGGGAGATGGATGGATGAATTTCGAAAGTGTGTTGGAGTCACATGGAGGAGACTGGCTGAAAATAGACAATTGTGGAAGAAAATTGGTGAGACCTTCATCCAGCAGTGGATTGATAATTGTTCATCGTGATGATGATGATTGCTCGTAATTTTTTGTTTTTTATTTTGTTTTTTTGCGATGAAGCCAAAGACCTTCATGATAACGTGGTAAACATATGGAACGAAAATCTCAAAAATGTAACTTGTGGATACAAACCAAGGGATATTTTCCAAATCTGATGAGACAGCCATGTTTTTTCGTGCACTGCCAACAAATTCCCTCTGCGTATCAGGAGACAAATGCATCGGAGGAAAACATGCAACAGAATGTCTCACTTTTCTTTCTCTGCTGTAATATAGAAGGACAGTTTGAATTGCCTCTGGTTATAAGAAAAGCGAAAACACAGAAATGTTTTAAAAACGTCAAAATCATCAAAGACCTCCCAGTGAAATGGAAGGCAAACAGAAAATCGTGGATGACAGCGAAAATAATAGAGGAGTGGCTTCACATGTTCAATAATAACATGAAATAACAAAATAACTAAGTCATTTTATATTTTTAAACAATGCTACTTGCCATCCTCATATTACATTGGAAAGCGTTAATTCAACATTTTAACCAATCAACACAACAGCTGTAACACAACCACTCGATCAAAGAGTAATTTACACTGTGAAAATGGAATATCGAAAGCTGCTTTTGCAAACTCTCGTTCCTAGTATGAATAGCAGCAACAACGTTAATGAGCTTGCAAAATCCGTAAATGTGTTAAATGCAATTAATTGGCTAGCTAAAGTCTACCAAGATGTTTCGCCCCTCACAATACAAAAGTGTTTTCGCAAAGCAGGATTCGTAACAGATGCTTGTGATGATACTCTACATTTCTTCGACGAATTTCTGCAAACGTTTATTTAACAAAGCTACGTCAGAAAACATAAAACCACATGAATTCGTTAACTCAGACAATAAAATTTGCACTGACGCAAGCATTCAGAATATCGATGACTTAAAGATAAGAGAAACGAAGTCGAAGATGAAGATGAAGTGAACATAGAAAATTATATAAAAACCTATAATGACGCTTTACAAATTATTCAAAATTTGCATAACCTCAGTGTTCGTACCAATAGTGCTAAACTATTGAGCATGATTAGCGGTGTTCGATGTGACGTTGAAAAATGTATTTGCAAAAAAATCAGAAGCAAACAACTAATAAAGATTATTTTAAATAATTAAGAAGCACGGATGCACATACTATGTATGTATTGTATAAATGGGTAAGATCTGTTTTCAATTTCTTAATTATGGTATGATGACGATAATATGCGTGAATTATCACCACTACCAAGTA
Organism: Macrothele yani; assembly: GCA_039090855.1. Lineage (NCBI taxonomy): Eukaryota > Metazoa > Arthropoda > Arachnida > Araneae > Macrothelidae > Macrothele > Macrothele yani. The sequence goes on along the minus strand of CM077033.1, from coordinate 35,487,374 downwards.
GGATTTACAAATTACGTATTATCGATCGTTGAATTTTCAAAAATCTTTGTAAAGCGGAAATATGCCTACAACGGAAATTTTTTTTGGTCCCACCAATTTCCGTTTTAGGCAGATTCGACTGTATATCTAATTTCATTCGTCTAGCGTTTTATTTAGTTCGTCTCAGATGCATTTCTTCATTTGTTTCTGAGGAATTTAATGTATTTTTCCTTTTACTTTATTTTTATTTAATGGTTTTTAGGTAATGTAGTTTTATTTAATGGATTTGCATGTTACCTTTAGTTATTACAATATGCTTAAGGACCAAGAAATTACATGCAATTTTCAATTTGTTTAGTTTATCAGACATTAAAACATAATTATAATGTAACACCAAAAATAAATATATGCTACAGCCTTTGGTCTCTTACGCTAAAAGAAATATTTTACAATGTGTGTGAAGAGCACAGAAAAAGGAGGAACTGCTATGCAACAGCCGTTTTGCGAAGCTTACTCATTTTGATATGGGTTTCTTATGCTTGAATGTTCTCACCCTTAATACAAATTTGGAAGATGCGAATTCGTTTATTGGTGTAAATATGACACGGATATTATGTCAGATAATATCCGAAAATTTCTTTGTCCTGAAGAGGGAACCTAACCCGCGTCTCCCGGATGGAACATGGATATGCTAACCACTACACCACCCAGAACAGCCAAATTTCAAGTTTCCGATTAATAATTAATATAACCATCACAGGCTACGCTAGTCGAGGCATCCCGCGTTCATATATCATTCATTAATATTCTGCGCCTCAGGGCAATCACTTGAATGAATTCCAATCCTCCAGATAGGTTATATATAAATGCTGATTGCTTCCACTAGCGAATCCTGTGATCGTTATATTCGAATTAATCAGAAACTTGAAACTTGGTCGTGCTGGGTCGGTTAAGTGGTTAGCATTCTCGGGCGCTAATCGGAAGAATCGGTTTAGATTATCTCTCCAAGACGACGAGATTCTTAAATATTTGGATATTATCGGACTTAACATCCATGTCATATTTTCACAAATAAACGTATTAATATTTTCCAGATTTGTATTATACAATGGTGTAATAACGTATTTCATTCACTGATTTCATTCATCCTTATTTAACCATTTTAAAACAACTTGTCAATAATTCAATATAATATACTTTTCGAATTTCTTACGTCGCAATATCAGTGGTTTTTTTTTTTTTGTTTTTTACTATGTTGCCCCGTACGCAAGTACCATATGAAAATAAATAGAAACTTGCGAAAGAGATCGCTAGAAATGAAAGAACCTAGGGACTAGGAATGTCTTAAAGCGGTCCTACTAGACACATCACAATTTTATCATGGGCATGCCGCAAAATATTTCAGATGCATATAAATATACACCGCACAAAACGTATCCCAAGATATCGAGAAGAATTAAAAAAAAATACCTCATCCGTACGTTCATGTTTCGTAAAACACATATTTGATATACTTTACAAATTTCTTCAAAAATAAGCAGCCCATAGCAAAGAACGAAAAACCCTCATTGAGACGGCCCAGGCCTTGGGCATCTCCACTGAGTACGACACGTGCACCATGCGTTATTTTCAGATTGTGTGAAAATCTCAAGAATATTTTCCAACTAAATTATTCCTATGCTAAATAAAATAGATTAAATACCTTTTTGCATCTTAATGGAGTACATTTCGCCATCTAATCGTCCTGTCCGGGTAGTAATGCGCAATGGATAATTCTTTAGTACAGCTAGCAATGCCCACCAGGACAAAATGAGAGGTCGTGCAACTTCGTTTCCTCAAGTTATTTTAAATACACCCTAGCGATTACATTACCTGAAGATACTGATCCCGTGCTTTTCGGAATGATGCTGTTCTTTCACTTTTTTTTTAACACGTGACACATAGTAAACCTAGTTCCATGTCTAACGACACGGCGCTAATAAAAATTAGAAATTGTACAACAATAAATGGAATACAGTTAAGCGTCGAAATCCGAGCGCCAAAAAATCGGAACAAGCTGTCGTCCTCTCTCTTTTTTTTTTTTTTTTTTTTTTGTGGTGGTGGAAGGTTTAAGTACAGGGCGTTCATTTTAACTTGGTGTTTGATAATAATGTAATCGCTTAATTTTAGGGGTTCAATGAGTTTGTGGACGAGGTGTCGAAACTGGAGGTGACTTCTGATACTCAGAGACAAAAAGTAAAATTTTCCACAATCTCTTGTTCCTTACGGGAATAAGATTTACGTCCCATTACCAAGACAGCACCACCTTTTGTTTCATCCCCAAGCCACATTGTTTACTGTGAGCCTGGAGGAAGGTTATTCACCCCCGAACTCAGCATAATGCAGAGGTTCTACTCTACTGAAGCATTCACTGCATTGGAGACTGCAGTGGCTTGATTTGAACAACAAACTGAGTGGTGTTCTACTTAACTTCTCAAAAGGTCGAAATGGTCTAACAACAACTTAGTGATTAATTTTTTTGAAAAACAAAACAAAATTGCAGGAACTTTTTCATGCACTTATATTTTAATCCAATGTAAACATGCTTTTAAAATGTGTTACGATTGGTACGTTTTGGAATTTTGTACTTTATGGTACGAATTTCACAGCAGTAGTAAAAATGGCAAACTTGACTTGTATCTCCTAAAAAAATTTGTTTTGAGTTACGTAAGTTTTTGTATACAGTTTCTTATTTTTGGTACATGTATTTGGAAAATGTAATTTAGAGCTGTTAACGTACTTGTATTTTCTTACATGTTAAATAATACCAACTCATCGAAAATCGAAACTACAGTGGTCCTAATTAGTTCAGGTTTTCGTTGTACTACAATATTTCCAAAACAAGCTTCGTCAAATAGAAGTCGAAGCTAAAACATGATAATTGTTCATTAAAGTCTTTTTATTATTTCCTAATTTGGATGTAGATATATATATATATATATATGATGCTTTTTCAGATGAAGATAAGGTTTGACCATTTTTTTAATTTTACTTAAAGTGCAGATCTGTTCTCATTAGTTTGGGGTCATAGATTAAATGTGTGTGTACACATGTAAGGTCAGGTGATGACAAATGTCAACCCCGTCTTCTCGTGGTGCATCCTGTTCCCACTAAAGGGGCTGTGACGACCGCCAATAGCGGTAGAACTATACCATTGGGATTAGAGGGAGTGCTATCCCACACTCACCAACCCGCTTGGACAGCGTGGTGAGTTATGGCCAAACCCCTCCAAAATGACTCCACAACTTAAATCTTGGACCTCAGTCTCCGGCAGCTGGAATCTACCTGGCCAAGGCAGCGGCCAGTGCGACATGAAGGAAGAGGGTGCTAAGAATCCCCGGAGGACCGGACTAGGCTGCCATCTGATGCTGACCTTGGCTACGTATAACGGACGCTCCCTATCTTCTGATTCAAGGCTTCTTGAATTGGAAGAGGAACTACAAAGGATTAAGTGAGACATCGTCGGCCTAAGTGAGGTAAGGAGAAAAGGAGAAGATCTCGTGGAACTGAAAAGTGGACATCTTTTCTACTATCGCGGGACAGATACTGGCAGAACTAGCGGTGTTGGATTTATAATAAACAAGAAACTGAAGGCTAAATTTGTAGAAGTTGAAAGTTTCTCTGAAAGACCTGCAAGACTCGTTATCCAACCCTCGAGAAATTACCAGGCTTAGATTATTTAAACTTATGCACCACCACAAGTCATCCTGAAAAAGAATTTGAAGAATTTCATGAGGTAATTCGTCATCTAAATAATAAAGGTAAGCAGCACTTGAAGAAAATTATGGGAGATTTCAATGCAAAAATACGGTAACGGCAACAGAAAGAAACTTCAGTAGGTAAATTCGGTCACGGCAACAGAAACCAGCGTGGAAATACTCTCGTTGAGTTTCCAGAGAGGCAGAAGGGTTTTTCATCTTGAACTCCTTTTTCAAGAAAAAAGCCACACAGGAAATGGACAATGAGTCATCCAAATGGGACGAGAAGTGAAATTGATTTTATTATGTGTAACAAAAAATTCGTCATAGAAGACTGCAGTGTGCTAAGCAAGTTCAACACAGGTAGTGACCATAGATTGGTGAGATGTAAGATGCACCTCAACACTAAACTTGAACGTGGTAAACTCATAAGACAAACAAAATGTATTGACATAACCAACCTTAAAAAACACCATAATACCTTCAAGTTGGAACTGAAGAACTGATTCTCTGCTTTAGAAGGCCTAGCATCGGAAGAAGTGGATATTTCTGAAATTGACAGAAAAGTAACCAAAGCTCGTATGGAAACAGTAGCAAAATTAGCTGGTTCTAAGAACAAGTTGCATGCGAACAAATTATCAGGAACAACCAAAATGTTGATGCAAAAAAGAAGAGAAATGAGGACAACTAAAAAAGATGTGACTTCCATAGTGGAATATATAGAGCTATGAAAGTAAGTATGAAAAAGTATCACCGAACACGTATAGAAATTCATCTGTGAACGAGTGAGGAAAGCAATTGAAAACAACCAAAGCCTAAAGATAGCAAAGGGACATCTCAGTAAGGGGAAAAAACAGATTATGGCACTGAGAAAAGAAGATGGTTCTGTAACAATAAATAGAGGCGAAATTTCGACAAGAGTAAAATATTTCTACCCCAAATTATATAAAAGGGATGATACATATACTTCAGACATCGTGAAAGGTACCAGAGTTCTTCCAGTCCTCTCAGCAGAAGTTGCACATGCAATCAAGAATATGAAGCGGGGAAAAGCTCCAGGAGAAGATGGAATTATTGTAGACATCATACAAGAAGCAAGTGGAGAAATAGAAACAGTACTCACCCAAATTTTCACTATATTTCTAATGAAGGGAAGAATCCTGAGGATTGGAACAATGCTACGATGATCCTGCTACATAAAAACGGCGACATTGAGGATATCAGGAACTACAGACTTATCAGTCTCCTATCAGTGGTTTATAAAATCTCTACTAAAGTTCTTTCACACCGTTTGAAGGTAACACTGGACATGGCTCAACCGAGAGAACAAGCTGGATTCAGGAGTGGCTACAGCACAATAGATCATATTCACGTACTAAGAGAAGTAACTGAAAAAACGTGGGAATATGAACTTCCATTGTGCATGGCTTTTATCTATTATGAAAAAGCCTTTGATTCGGTGAAATCATGAAAAGTTACAATGGCTCTGAAATCCTGTGGTATTGAAGATGCATACATTAATATTATTAATAACCTCTATGAAAATGCAAGTGCAAAAATTCGGCTGTTTGAGAATACAACACACATAAAAATTGGAAAGGGAGTGAGACAAGGTGACACCACATCTCCGAAGCCCCTTAATGCCACATTGGAGGGTGTCTTTCAGTCGCTGACCTGGGAAAACAAAGGGATAAGGATTAATGGAGATTATCTAACCCACCTTCGTTTTGCTGATGACGTAGTCACTTTTGCAACTACCTCATCAGAGCTGCAGAGTAGAATCCAGGAACTTGCTGACAAGAGTAAAGAAGTGGGATTAAAAATGAACTTTCAGAAGACAAATGTGATGTTCAATGCTTTTTCAAGAAATGAAGATTTATCGATTGATGGAGAAAAGCTGGAAATAACAGACACGTACGTTTATCTTGGACAGCAGATATCAAGTGAGGGTCACTTTGATGAAGAAATTAATCGGCGAACAAAACTTGCATGGATAGCTTTTGGAAGAAACAGCATAATTTTTAAGAGCAATATGCCATTATGTCTTAAAAGAAAAGTGTTTGATCAATGCATACTTCCAGTGCTTACGTATGGTGCAGAGACGTGGACCTTAACTAAAAGAGACAAACAAAGGCTGCAGACAACTCAAAGTAGCCTGGAGAGGTGCATGCTTGGTGTAACCAGGAGAGAAAAGAAGAGGAACTCGTGGATCCGAAAAATGACAAGAGTGGACGACATCTCGATCAGAGTTAAATCCCTGAAATTGCATTGGGCTGGACATACTGCCAGAAGGACAGACCATCGATGGACAGCCGAAGTTTTAGATCGGATTCCAAGGGACAGGAAAAGACCCAGAAGAAGACCACATGGGAGATGGGTTGATGAAATTCGAAAGTATGCAGGAGTGACATGGAAGAGACTGGCACCAGACACACCGTTGTGGGGGAAACTTGGGTAGACCTTCGTCAAGCAGTGGATTGATAATTTTTGATAATAATGATGATTTTATATAAAACATTTTGGCAATATATTAGTGCAAGCTGTTAGTAAAATTGGATTTTGAGTTCAATTAGCACCCACAATGCTTTCAGTTCCCTCTCTTTCAGGATCACTTGTAAATTTTATATCTATTTTCCCTATGGTAAGTAACAAAAATACTACACCTTAAAAATGTTCATTTCAGCAAAGAAATCTCTGTTCTATGTGCCCTTTTTTTTCTCAGGCCTGGCAGCCAACAGTGCAGCCTGGACTCAGAAATATTGTGCATGTGCGCAGAAGTTAGAAAAACGTTCCGGCAGCCAAAACATGTACAAGCAGTTGGGGGCAGTAGCGGGCAAACAGCTGCCACGCCCATTAGTTGTGATATGCTGCTAAGACGTCGTCAATTATTCATCCCAGGCTGTACCGGCCAGAAGCTGCCCTTAATTGTTGAGAAAGCAGATGCCATAAATGGTGGTTAACCAAATGTAGTTCGCGAGTTTTCCTGCAGTGGCAGCCGGCAGTGGCATCATTTGACGTAACGAATGACTGGGTAATTGGTCCGCCAATTACCCAGTTCTGTCCAAAAATATCATTACTCCTCAACATTTCTCCGTCAGGGTCGGTTTTTTTCTTCACGTAGTCGACGTTGGATGACGTCACAACTCCGTCGGCGATATTTTTTCCCGAACGAAATGTATACGTTCCGAAGCCGGGGAAATTTTCTCAATCGGTGTGGGAAATTTTCTCAATCGGTGTGGGAAATTCACGGGTTAACAATTGTAGCATCTAACCCACGACAGTTTGGTTGCAAAGCAGATACTTTAACCACAACTCTGCGCTGTCACGTGTGGGATGTTAAACAAAGGGTTTTCTTTCTAATTTTAAAATATTGGGAGGTATTTTTCATAGGTGTCAATAAATATAATTTTATAATTTATTTTTTCAATGTAGCGATATTTTTATTTAAATTGAGGAAACTTCACTCACTTTCAATTAGTGTACCAACTTAAAAATATTTTCCAAAGTTTGATGCTGTCCTTGTGGTTTTGAAAGGGGTTGGTTAATAAATATACACTGACGGAAAGTGAAAAAAGAACACCAAGAAGGAATTGGTAGACGATCATGGAATTTACATATGTTTATGGGGTCGAGTTTACGTAGGTGTGATGTTAATTTCGGGACCAACCTGTTAGCGCTTGCGCCACTGCACGGCATAATATGCAAATTATCATCGGTGGTATTTAAAAAGTACGGCGAAGTGAATGTAATTAGTCGTCGGCGTACGGACACGTGCAAAGACCCTGAAGAAGCTGCAATGCCTGGACATGGAAGACGTGTACGATTTCAGCAGTTATCGGACTTTGAGCGAGGTCGTCTAGTCGGACTCCGCGAGCCCGGGTGGTCGTATCGTCGTATTGCGGAGCGAATTGAACGGGAAGTATCGGCGGTGGTACGATGGAGGCGTAGAAGGTCCGAGGAAAATTCTCACACAAGAAGACGTGGAACCTGGAGTCACAGACGGACTTATGAGCGAACCGATCGACGCATAAGAAGAGCAGCGTTTTCAAGCAGAACATCCACTGCGACGCAAATCAGAGCTGCCGTTGCACCTGAGGTGACTGGGCGAACAATCCACAACCGTCTATTGGATGCAGGACTACGTGCACGTGTGCCTCTGGCATGTGTACCTCTGACTCCAGCCCATTGTCAGGAACGGCTGCAGTGGTGTCGCCAACGTCTGCACTGGAGAACGCAATGGCGATCTGTAGTGTTCAGCGATGAAAGCAGATCCTACTTGGGAGCCTCCGATGGCCGTATGCGTGTTAGCAGACGCACAGGGGAGCGTCTCCTCCCTTCCTACATCCACCAGCGAAACACAGGTCCAACGCCTTGTCTCCTGGTTTGGGGAGCGATCAGCTATATCTCCCGTACACAACTAGTGTTTGTACCGGGTACGTTGAACAGCACCTCCTACATCAACAACATCATTCAGCTCGTTGCTGTGCCATTTGCAAAATCGGTCCATCGTGGTGTTTTCCAGCAAGATAATGCACGCCCACACCTGGCACGTGCAACGCAACATGCACTTCAGGGTGGGAGACAACTTCCATGGCCTGCACGTTCACCGGATTTGTCCCCCATTGAGCATGTGTGGGATTATGTGACAACGACTTATCCGGTCTCCACGGCCAGCCACGAGCATCCCCGATTTACGCGTCCAGGTTGAGGATGCTTGGAATTCAATACCCCAAACGTACATCCAACATCTGTACGGCCGATTCCATGCCAGAATTGCACAGTGTGACGCAGTTCATGACGGTTCAACCTCGTACTAACCATGTTACATGGAAATGTTATTTTTCAGTTTACCAGCAAACACAGCTGTATTTTGCCATAATGTTTTGATCACGTTATCCTCTGTATTCTGTTATTATGCTGTATAAATTTCGTTGGTATCAGACGTCTCCTTCTTGGTGTTCTTTTTGCACTTTCCGGCAGTGTATTTACGTGTTCGTGTCAAATTGTGTCACATTTATAACATGACATCGTTTTCTCCCCATTATGCAAAGCTATATTTGTTCTAAACAGGAAAGATTTCTTTAAGTTCTTTATAATGAAGGGCCGTAAATCACAGAGCGGTGGCACGGCCATCAAAGGCTGTCAGCTGTTGGCAATGCCAACAACGGATCGCTACTTTGCCGTGAGCGGCAAAATTCACCCAGAAACGACTCATCACTGCCAGCATGCCCTTAGCACTCAAGGAGCGCTATATCGGTTTGTGTAGTGTTCCCATCACGACTGTTATTTTATTTTCTGCATGAGGTTCAAGAAGTAATCACTTCAGCTGTTTTTCGCTGGTTGATCACACGTCAACACTGCTGTCTGACTTCAGTTTTTGTGAGGTTGATCCAAAGTCAATATTTTGTCAACTTGGATTTTGTGAGAGTAGCAAAGCAAGGGCAAACCATTGAGAGATATTTAATTGACTTATTCAACAAAGGGGGCAAAATTGTTTTAGTTTTGTTACAGAACCACTTCTCTGGGTGCTGAGCAGCTCACGTAATTTGGTGAATCCACACGATCCGACGTGCGTGGGTTCAAAACGAAATTAGTGCAAACGAAGCTTTAGTTGGACCAGTGTCGAAGCCATTTGCTTCTCCGTTTAAAGGAAGACAGCCAACTAATGTTTGATGGGAATTTTTTTTAAATCTTTAACACCCACCCACACACACACACACACACACACACATGGACACACACACTCAAGTGCCAGAAAAACTGGTACACCAGTCCAGTACTTGGTAACTACCCCACGGGAGCGCAGGACTGCAGAAATGCGAAGGGGCATGGACTCCACCAGCTTCTGTAAATATGTTGTAAGCAATACACACCATACTTCCTGCATAGCGTTCCACAATTTGGGTGTATTCCGAGGTCGCGGATTCCTGTGTTCGACAGCGCGTTGAATGGCATTAAAAATGTGTTCTATCACGTTCAGATCTGGGGACATGGGTGCGAATAGCAACACCTCAAACACAGATGAATGCTCTTCTCACCATAATGTGGCCTCCCGACACTTGTGTGGATGTGCATTGTCTTGTTGGAACAGGCCAACCCATCAGCATGAATGCAAGACATTAACTGGTGTACCTCTTCAGAAAGAATGCGCACATACCGATGGCTGGTCACAGACGTTTGTAGACGTACCAGGGATCCAAGTGAAGTCCAGTTAAACACACCCCATACCATTACGGACCCCCACCAGCCTGTACAGCAGTTCCCTGTTGACAGACGGGATTCGTGGCTTCATGGGGTTTGTACCACACACGAATCCTTCCATCTGCCCGACAGAGTTGGAAACGCGACTCGTCAGACCAGGCTACTTGTTTCCAGTCATCAAGTGTCCAGTGGTGGTGTTGTCGTGCCCAAGCGAGGCGCATAGCTCTGTGTCGTGCACCCATCAAGGGGACTCTAGTTGGGCGTCGGCTCCCAAAACCCATATCGTTCAGGTTACGTTGCACAATCCGCACTCTGATGCTTGTTCAGGCTCTGCATTGAATTTCGATGATACCTGCGAGAGTGTTGCACGCCTATCGCGTGAAACGATTCTTGGCAGAAGATGATGGTCACGTTCACCCAGTGTCTTTTAAGGCCACACTGGTATCATAGGTTGGAGGTTTTGCCGGAATTCTTGCAGTCACAGTACACCCTTGCAACGATCGTCCGTGAAAACCTGAATTTCGTTTCTACCTTCGAAATACTATGGCCCATCTCACGAGCGCCAACTATTACACCGCGTGGAAAATCGGTTAAATCGTTATTACTTGTCATTTTCATGCCGACAACAGCTCTGTCAGCTGGCAAGGATGTCTATCGCTTTATATACGCACTGGCGGATGGAACCAAGTACGCGCATATGTGACGTTGCTATATATTTTGTATAAGCTCGTCTGTACCAATTTTTTTGGCACTTCAGCGTGTATTAGGGTGGTCCTTTTTTCAAAAATTATAAATCTTTTGCTCCCACCCGTGACAAATATTTGTTTATATGATAATAGACTTATATTAAACTTTTATGAAGATTAAATGATATTTATGCGTCGCCCAAGCATTTTTACTGAACTAGCATAAAGGGGACTTAACCACTTAACCATTTTGCCCGTGCAACGTACATGCACTGTATTTTAAATATAGTTCGATAGCGCCTGTACAGATGGCTCTAGTAATCCAGTAAATTTTTGATTGAAAAATTAGTTTTGGTGTGAGTTGTTCAGAAGAACGGGGAATATTTTCAATCGTTCGCATTACAAGCTGACTGCTTCGTTACATTTGGTTGCTCTTGTATGTTTTCTGACTGTTGAGTAAGTTATTTTTTTTTTTTTTGCTTTCAGAAACAAGAGAAAACTATTCAATGAAGGAAGAAATAATCTTCATAATACATAAAAATTCACAGAACATTCAAGCAAAGCAATCTAAATGTGATTGTACCACTTACTGGTCATACTTCTCAGAAAACGTGAAAATTTTTCAAGTTTTCTGAGAAGTGTTACAAGGATGACCAGTAAGTGGTAGAAGCACATTTAGTTTGCTTTGCTTGAATATTCAGAAAACTATTCAGTATTCTTGCAATAAAATTATGGCCGCTTTAGAACACATGCATTCTTGATTGCATGTGAAACTATTCACATTGTTTCTGTTTTTACAGTTATGTTTACTGGAAGCAAAACAACATTGTATCTCCTGGATCATCCAGTTTCTGAACTCTCAAGTGTACGTCTGGCTTAAAATAGGGAAGTTTTCGAGCTGATCTATCATATCCCCTTAACGTTAAAGAAAACGATTCGGAAGGTATCATCCTCTGTTGCAAAACAAGCTACGGAAGTGTGTGTGAATCGAGGCTCGTATACCAACATGTAGAAAAGATCATTCCATTACAAAACTAGAAAAACTTCATATAGGGTGGACAAACCTAAAGAAACACCGTGATCGAGACTCTCAAACACTCCAATAAATAGAAGATGTCATCGCTCTGTCCACATTATTTTATAAACAACGCATAGTAACTGAAAATAATTTCTACCAACATCGCTGGGGTTCGAATCCCAGTTCTCTAGATAACTAGCAGTGCTTTCGTTTTACGCTACGGTTCCATCGTCAATTTTCATTATCTCCACGCATTTGAAATAAATTCACCAACACCATTCAATAGAATATGCACCCTGTACTAAACTGAATAATATATTCGATATTGCTCATGCTGAGGCATTTAATTTATCAAAATAGAAGAAGACAGAAAATTTATCCTTGGGCAACGAGAACCTGGATGTCGTTCTTACATTGGCTTAGCTGACACTGCGTCAGCATCTAGAGAAGCACGTAAATTTCAATGTGTCGAACAGGAAAAGAAAGAAAAGATTTGGAAAAGCTGAAAAAGAGTCATCTTTCAGTTTCAGTTTGCCAAGCTGCAGTTATGATAAAGATGACACAACTGAAAATCAGTCTTCTGGAATAAAAAAATGTTGAAGAGCACCTATTGCACGAGGAATCCAGCAACGAAAGCAATTATTTTCCTCTTACGAAAAGGACCTGCAGAGCGAAGGCAAATGTCATAATTCCATAACTTTCTCATGCCTTAGACCGTAAGCAAGTCAGTGACAGATGGGCCACCATTGTTATTGCTGAAACAGCCCACTGTGTTGGGCATAACATTGAACATTTGTAATATTATCGCAGTTCTATAAAACGACACCATGAAAAACATCGTGTTCAAATTGCAGCTGCGTTAATGCAAAAGATCTATCTAAGCACGTGACCGTACCTAAATATTGGTTCGCATTTTAGACTAGACTACGCTAAATCTCTGGCAACAACGCTCCATGTTGCGACACCAAAGTTCCACATGATTGCATGCTGAAGCCCCCTATTGGAGCTCACAATGTTCTGTTTTAATGCCTCGGCCTACACTCCTTAAACTCTAAGTTTTCACTCCCTCCTTGTCTCCTGTCCAGTCAAGCCACCCTGCCTGTTTCTTCCTTTCTCTGTGGATTGACCGTTACTCTGAACCTCATCACTGATTCGTAAAGTTCATTCACATTTATTTATCCCAAATGAAAGAAATCATATGTGTTTACATTTCTTTTTCTTGACCGAATAGTGAACAAAAACATATTTTTAAATTAAATTCGAATGTTTTCATGCATTACATTATACTTTTATGCAAAAGCTTGACTACATTTCCTAAATACAGGGAAAACGAAAAATATGCACTTGGCTTCACAGTAATTTTGCAAGAATTGCATTGTTGCGAATAATGGAATTCTATTGGAATTCATTATCGATAAACGTGATTTGAAACACCTTTTTTTCAAAAAAATAAAAGATAAAAATAAAAATAAAGACATCACATGGGGTGAAACAAGCCATAATTTAAAATTGTTTTTGTGTATGAATAAAAGTTGGAGCAAACAAATAAAAAGACAGAAATGATGGGGATTTATAAGTTGTGAGCCCTGAAAAGCTGGTGCATTGTTATTGTAGTGTGAACAGAAGAATGCTCTACGCCGAATATTAACGACCAGACTAAAGTAGCATCAATGTCGACAACCAAAAACAATTTTTTCATTCCTGTCACACGAAGAGCGGAATGGGACTTTGTAGATGATTTCTAGAAATGCTTATTTACATTTCAAGAAATGGGAAACAAAAATAACGGTTGCATTACTTACAATAGTTTCGATGAAGGAATTTCCAATACTGATGTTTGTGGACAATCTTCAACGTAGAAAACGAGAATTAATAAAGCTATGTTAAACATACCTATATTGCAATACATTCAGTACATATTCAACAGACATATTGTCAGCTGTAAAGAAATGGGGAGCAAGAGAAGTGAGAGTTAGAATGCGCGGAAAAGCTTAAGAAGGTAGAGTCCCTTAAAGTCAAAATCCACTTAAACGAGAATTACCCCATTGGACCAAAATTTCAGTCAACCAATAAGCGAGAACTTTGGAGCCAAAAAAGAAATCCCCATACGGAGCTTTAATACCCGGAATGCAACTTATCCGATCCTAAAAGATGGTTCACCGATCACCATGAATTCCTCGAATAATCCCCAAAGAAGTACGCAAATTACTGCAGTTCATTCACTGAGCTGCTCTAGTTCACGCTCGACCAATTACCTAATAGCCAAACTTTTTTTAAGATTCGTACTTTTATTTAATTTTGATTTCTCATTAAATACTGCTCAAATCATATCTCTGCAGACAACAATTTTTGGGAATGAATTATGATCTCCTGATATTATTAAATACATAATTGGTTTACGTAAATATAAACTCATAGGCTAATATAACCTCACATCTTGAAGGAATGTACGAAAGGATATGAAACTTATCACACATATAGATACATTACACGGTAAGAATTAATTTACTGTCTGAGGGATTACATGAATGTCAGGGTCAAGGCTTAAAATTGTCTGCCAATCAGATCACATAATACCACGTTAGAAATAAGTCTGGGGATCGAGGAGGTCTAGGAACGCACCTGAGAAATTTGCACCCCCAACTTAAAATGGTTGGAAGTGATCGGATTTGCGCTATCTTGCTGGAACTAGGCGTTGTGGATATTAGTGTCATGTGGCAAGAAACTGGTGCAGTTCCTCATCAGCGTATCACTGTATGCACTATGTGTACTTGAGGTAAATGTCTGTTGCAACTGATACATACAGGAATCATGACAACAGAGGAGGAGCGGAATGACTCAATTATGGCAACAAGTTTAAACAACTGACCACGTCGTCTCCATAATATCAATGAGCTATTGTCGAAGATGAGGTTGAAGATATACTCGTTTATATTACATGAGCAAACATTTTGTGGGAAGACATGCTACACTACTCTTGTAAAGAAATACAAATTTTAGTTTATCAGAGGGAATATAGTCGCATTTTAAACTTTTAAACCAAATGCGAGCTTCTTCTAACCTAAATGTCATTTCTAGTTAATTTTCCATATCTTTAACGTACAATAAATTTAAGGATTTATTATAATGCCTTTCAGTGTTTACTTTGTAAAATATCTAATATATATATTTAAATGTAAGTTTAAAACCACATTTGGCGTGATATATACATCACTTCTCTTCTTGGAAATTTGTCTTTCAGACAAACAACGAACTCAGGAATTTTTCATAGGCTGCAAACATTATATGCCGCTTAAATTTAAATTCATATTAGAGATTTTACAAAGTAAAAACTTAAAAACATTATACCAACGCCTTAAATGTAGTGTCTGCTATTGTAGCAAGATGCTAAAGAACTTAAATTTCAGTTATATTAAGATATTTGCGATATTGAAGGAATATGAAACTTACATATGACTTTCCCCAAAAGGTAGAATTTTAAGATGTGCAGTAAAGATGAACGACGCACCTTTAATCTTAAGTATTTCCTATGAAACTCCGAATATCCTTCGTTTAATTGATAAATTCTAATATGAAGAACAGATGACCATTTGGTCGATAGTAGGAAATAGGAACTTTGAAAGTATTACGATTATTTTGGTAGAGCAGCTTACGTGACGGACAATTTGAGAAAAGTGACATTTTTGAAGTACTATTATAAACTATCAGACAATACTATTTTACATGATTCAAAACTGTTTGTAAAAATATGACCACCGGAAATTTGAATTCGTTGTTCCATGAAATGGAAATATTCAAAAAGCCAACAATTCAAACTAATCCGGTAATTACTGAGCCGTTTCGATTCTTTACACCTCATGACACCAGAAATATTGAAACAGACGTGCTTTACCTTCGGCGCATTTTTTAAATCTTTCAAAACAATTTGACTAAATATTTTCAAATAAATGCTTTATAAACCTAGATTACATATAAAAAATGTTTTTGTATGTAACTCAGATAATACAAAAATAACACCAGTGAGGCTACGTAACACAAGCAATAAAAGAGTGTTTTTACAAAAGAAAATGTACAATTTCTGCACACAATAAATTAGTCTTACAGTACAGACAAAATAATTAATTCGGATAATATCCATACTTCTGCATTTCAGTTATCAGCAACACTTCTTCTATGTCACAGAACGTCTTGATAGGCACGAGGTACACTTATAATGATGTTATTGATGAACGCTTGTGGCATGGCGTCCTAAATTACAGGCAAAAAGTTAAGGAGATCTTCCCGCGTACGAAAGTCGTTATTCAGATGTCGCTCTACAGCATCGCAGAGGATTTAAATAGGATAAAGAACAGAAGACCACCGAGGCCGCTGTAACAATTCTTTCCCATTATTTTCCAGCGTCTGAAACACGTTCCAGGCACCGTGTCCGGTTGCACAGCCATGGAAAAAAGCTGAGTGCATGTCGAATAGCATTGTGAAACAACGACACAATAGCCTCGTTCCGGTGCACTGAGAAATAATATTGCCATGACAAACATTCAAGAAAGAAATCAATAAAACATAGCCTTGCCCAGACCAGAACTGACTACCGCTGGTAAGGATGAAAGAACTACACATAGTTTTGTTGCATTCGTGTGCAGAATCTTCTCCAGACGTGTCCCTGTCAACTATCAGGATAAAGAACGAATCGGGTTTCGTCCGTGAAAAGACATGGTGCCATTCTGTTTTCATGGCTTGTACTGTCAGACCCCGTTAGGTCTACCACGATGTCGAGCTGATGTCAGTGCTATACATCTAATCGTCCACCTTGCTCTTAGTCGGTTTCGTACAATGTGTCCATACTGTGGCACCAGAAGCAGATTGATGTGACTCCTTTAGTTAGTTACTAGGGATACAAGTCCTTCTCCAAGCATTAATTAGCAGGTAACTATCTTTTCTGCTGGTGGTTATTCCGGTAGGAACATTCCTGGATGTATCTGCGACATTTCCATGCCGTCGAAATCTCTTATGTAGCCGACTTACTACTTTTTGTGACACTCCTAAAGCAGTAGCCAAATCGTTCTTTCTCACATGACAACAACCTTACATCAGTTTTCAATCACTGAACGTCGTCTAGACATAGTTTAAGGTTAATCCTCCCTGAAGGCAATACCTTCAACAAACGTCTACACCATGGGTGAAACGGCCCATTTTCCACTTATCACAAGGTACTTTTCCGGAGCTCGCACTCCACGCTCTGCTGTCAGCATGCTAATTCACATATGCCATATTGTAAATGAGGATTACCGATCTCCAGTAGCTGCTAAATAAGGGTTTCATAACGTTTTCCTCCAAAACCAAAATATCTGTACTTTTTTGTGCCAGCTGATACATTAATGCAACTCCTATGTGTAAAACCACATATTAAACAGGATACGTGCTGTAAAAACTATCAAATGCGATTTTCTCTCGATTAACAATAGCAGTGCAACAAAATATTTGTTTATATTATCAGCTACAGACTGTTAACGATGCAATAATTGCGTGTTTGACACCAGGGTGAATTTCTTTAATTTAGCGCACCGCTTTTGGCGCTAAAGTTTATAATAGCATCGTAAGTTATGAAACCCTTTTCCTTATCATACAGATATCATTCTAGTGGTATGCAAAACGATGAAATATTTGTAACATAGGTTCTGTTTCAATTTAGAAACTAATCCTTCAGAAAAGCACTTTCTCTTTTTTTGACACAGTTCTTAAATTTAAGGTCCGCAATATATTTAATGTTTTTAGTTTTTGCAAATTCTCAGAAACATATCTTTAAAATTACATTTTCTAAGCGTTCATGCAATGGCGTACCAAATCTGTCAGTTCCACACGCCTGTGTTCGTGGATTTACGGTTCCCAGGGCTTATCTTAAATTATGCATTTCCTTTGTTGCGATAAGAAAGTGCAATACAACAGTTGCAACACAGGTTGTTAAAAGTCGTTGAATAAATTAATTAAAGAATTAACTTATGTTAAGGAGCTCATATGGGTGCTCATCAAAAAGTATCTGGATCATAAAACATATATTTACTTCAGCATAGAAAGGACAAATTTCAACAAAGGAATTTAAGTTGTATTAAAGATTGTGGTGCTGCAAGTTTGTTTTTTGTTAGGAATGTCTTAATAAATAAAAAACGTCATGTTACTGAAACATGGAATTTCGAATAGGCAATGCTGCACGAATGCAATAAACACAGTGAAATTGCTTAAAAATATATTTTATTGTGTTACTCATCAGTCTTGCACCTTGGAAAAGAAAATATATGTTTTATCCGCTATTTTAAAAAGCCTGTAAAGCAATATTTCAGACATGAAGATAAACTCCCTTTTCCTACATATTGTTTATTTCTCAAGCAAGATTTCGCATTCTTGTATATTAGCTTCCCTTCTTGCGTTCATTTTTTTTCATTTGGATCCGCAGAACATCAGTATTTAATTGAAACCGAATCGAGAAAAAGTATCATTTTGTATTTTTATTTTCTTATAGGAAATAACACAGTGGTATAGAAATACCAACACAACACATCCTTCTGTGGAATTTGTTTAGAAGACAAATTTCCAGCTAATTTCACCATTCTACTTGTACAATCATTCATATATCATGTTATTCAGTCATGTTGAGGATCAACAGAAGCTTCTACTATTGTTTATTTCAATCTGGTTCTAAAAAGTGGGCACGTTTTTCCCATTAGATTTATGTATGCGTATGATCGCTTGTTTTCTTGCACAGAAACTTTGCTCTTTTCTGAACTGCAGTTGGAGGTTAGCCAAAAAGTGTGACATAAACGAATCTTTGTTTCTTATAGGTCCAGCCTGTTAGCATTTTAGTATTTTCACATACTGAGACATTTCAAAAACGGGAAATATTTATAGATACCAATTGCACTGTTTATCCGTTCTGCTCCCTTAACATTCAAGGTTCCTCAACTGACCGATTTAAACAAAAAGGATTCCACAGTTTTCATTCATTTCAAGGATCTCTGATGCTCCGGTTTTCACAAATAAATGAATCCTCGAATTATTTTTTTTCAAAAGATCTAATTTATTTCTAAACAGAATACTGAAAATTAATCACAATTCCCATTATTTTAGCGTCTTTTTAATATTACTACTATTGCGGCAATCGCCAAATGTTTCATATAATATTCGAACAATATCGCAATTAAATGCAAACATATACATTTAAGGCTCCAAACATTTATTGCAGGGACAAAAATGTTAATGTTGTCCGCGTTTGAAAATCGAGAGGAGACTATGTTACATGTTGTGTGCAACGATTTCCTTCAACTCTGGTCGTTGGTTACCAAATGTACCAGGTTTAACTGCACTGAAATGACAAATTATTACGGACACCCACCTAACAGCGTATGGCACCATTTGTTACACGCAGGACAGCACCCAAACTTCGTAGTACGAACGCAAATAGGTTTCGAAACACAGACTCATGTATCGCTGAGCAGCAATCTAAGACTGTTTGGCGTAGAGCAGGCAGAGATGTGGGTGGGAATGGTTGATCACGAACAACTTGTTCCAACGCGTTCTATAAATATTCTTTGGGGTTGATGTTCGGTGCGCGAGGAGACCATTCGGGTCCGCTGAGCTCTCTGCTATGCTCCTGGAGCCAGTTGGTCGCTAGCCATGACCTATGGGGTAGAGTGCTGTCCTGTTTAAAGATTGAAACTTAGTTGGACAGATGCACGTAATAAAAGTGTGGAGATGGTGAGCCAGGAGCTACAAATAACTGTAACTAGTGACATTAGACTGAAGAGGTACCAAGGGACCCAGGCAAGACAACATAAAAGTTGCCCAAACAGTTACACCGCTTCCAGCGGCCTATAGTACCCCAACTTGCAGTGCAGGTACCATAGCTCCATGTGGTTTAGGCAACACATGCTGCCAGCTATTTGCGCGATACAGTGTGAAACGTGATTTTTCAGATAATAGGACACGTTTCCGATCATCCATGCTCCATTTTCGAAGGACCTTCCCAAACTGCAGCAGAATCATGCGATATTGTTCCATTAACTTTGGGACACGATTTGGTCGTTGTCGTTGTGCCATGTGTCGACGGATTGTCTTTAAGCGTATGTCTTGTGGATGGTCCTTGACTAAATTGTGAGGTGATTTGCTGCAAAAAAGCCTTCCTATTCGAATGTACGATGAATGCCAATCATCGGCGCCCGCGATTATCCAGTGCACTTTTACGGCAACATTTCATCCGAGTGTTAGAGGTTTTGCTGGACCTCACATACTTATATTACCCAAATGCTACGGTTTGTCGCTGACAGTTTCGCCGTTGCTCTGTTTGAACACCCGGCTTTCCTAGCTTCCACGATTTGACCTCGTTCAAACTCAATAAAGTCTCGTCCTTGACACTTGACGGAATGTATTTCTATGCGCATCGATCTTCTCCATTTATAGCTCCAGTCGGATTTTCTGCACACCGCTATTTGCTGTTTTAAGTATTTTTACCGGGGTGTACGTAATAACTCGTCCTGTCCGTGTATTGCGATTCACTCGTACCTCTTGCACCTTTGATTTTTGTTTCTGGCGTTTGCAACAAAACTTTTGGAGATACAAAAGTTATTGCTATTGCAGCCGAAAAATGTGTCGATGAGCCAATACGAGTACCCTACTTTTGTACAATTATAAAATTTTCAAGTAAATCATAATACTGAAAACCAGTTCGCTCTTTGTACGTCATCAAATGTGTTGTCACCAGC
This sequence comes from Macrothele yani, assembly GCA_039090855.1. Taxonomy (NCBI): domain Eukaryota; kingdom Metazoa; phylum Arthropoda; class Arachnida; order Araneae; family Macrothelidae; genus Macrothele; species Macrothele yani. The sequence goes on along the minus strand of CM077033.1, from coordinate 35,467,003 downwards.
AAATAATATAAATGATTTGAATTTAAAAAGCAGAACGTTTCCTTGTCATCCGTCTGTTGTCACACCACTTAATCTCGTACTTTGAATGAGTCAACATGCATATCCGAATTCTACTGGTACAATGCTTCTATGAAAAAAGAATTCCTAAAAAATTAAAATTTTTTGTTTAGCTTGCAGAGAGTCTATAAAATACTTTATGGCATCCTTTCCATCGTATGATGTGCCTGAAATATTTTACTGTTCAACAAAACCATGAGTAGCAGAATATTGCCGCTTTAGGAATTTGTTACCGAAGAATAAATCTCTGGGAATCTTCTCACAGTAATTTATAAAAAATATAAATTTTATATATGTAAATCAATGTTTTTGGTTGTTTTCATTCCATTTATTGGGATATTGGTATGTGGGTTCTAACCTGCAGGAAAAGAGAAAAAGCGAAACCCGTTCAATACACATGCATTAGTGTACATCGACCAAAATAAGTTCAGTTGGAAGAGGTTATTTCATAAATGTTGCCATATGTAGTGAATTTAAGTGTCTTTTGATAAACTGATAAAATACCCAAATTCGAAATTTTGACTATATTTTGAAATTGTTGTAAGAATCCGTTGTTTGCTTTCTTCTTTTTTAAACATCTGAGAGAAAAAAGAAACATAATATAACGGAAATATGCTGACATTGAGGACGCTGCTTTAGGCAGCAGAAATAAATGTATTCCAAGTCCCAGATAGCTGAAGCACAAGGAAGAAAATTTGAAACGACAAATAGGCTCGAGAAAGATTTTGAGTTACTCTTTCATTGACATTTTGGTAATTTCTTTCTTCAAAAATATTTTTGTACGATTTAACGTCACACAGTTTTAAAATCTGATTCTTGTGGTTTCATTCCCTGGTGTGATATATAATTGCTCTATTGTGCTGCGATGAGAAATATTAAAAAAAGGGTGCTTTCGACGTATATGTTTCCGCCAGAAGTATTCATATTACAGGCGATTTGAGCAATAATATGTTGGTTCGTATCACACGGGTTAGACTGCACTCACCTCTAGCATCGATGAACCGGTCATCTCTCCTCCTTTTTCTCTTTTCGAAGGGGTACTCACCGGGCTGACGGTAAGGTCCCCAAGAGCCTTGCCGTCTTGGAAATGCTCTCACACAATCGTCTGACCATTACAGTTTCGCCTTTATCAGGCTAGTTTAAGTCATTTGCCTTCCCCATCTGAAGAACAATAGTAACACTGAACAACATAACTACGTATAAAGTGGATTTATCCTTTTTCACGACATTCATGTGCGCCGAACTTAAAATGTATGTGCTTCGATTGTCGAAGAAATGGGCTGGCCATAATATTTTACCTCTTCGGTGTATATTTTGATTTTTCATTGGGTTCTTTCCAGCCGGTGGGTGAATTAATAAGCCAATGTGAAGGAATTTAAAAGATAAAAGTTGGTTTTACGCATACAAATTTCTAACAACTAGAAATTGGTGAGTATATTATTGAGAAAAATTGAATTTTAATAATTCAAATTGTTGTTCGCTTGCTCTTATTTCATATTGGTTGTTTTCAAGAAGGGAGTGTTTTAACTCTCATGGTCGAAGTTAATTGCCACCTGGAGTAATTTAACGGCCTAGGTTTTTCATCGTACCTTACATGTTAGATAATACCGTCTTTACTTGAGAGTAATGATAGTATTATTAAATGGATAAGGTCGTCAGAGATGCGATGACGACAAGTAATGATGCGGTAACGACCCGGATCCAGATATTCTGATATCGGAGCGTAGTATTCGGTTTGAGGGGATCTGTCAGTAGTATTTATCGTGTGAGCGCGCTCGCGTCATAACTCCGGCATTACTCAGTTGAAATTGTGAAGCCAGGTATGGAAGGTTGTATCCATGTGAGCAGTAAGCCCCCCGAGTGAGCAGTCCACGCAAGCAAGGCCATTGAAAAAGAAAATTATTGAAGAAAAGACTAAATTCTTCGAACCTCAATATATATATAAAGCATATGAAACTCTTCCAGACTGTGAAGTTCTTTACATACATCGTACATGAAAAAAAAACATAAATAAATGTAGCTCCAGATAAGCTGGTAAACAGTAATCGCAAAATGAAAGCAGGGGCGAGTCGTACTGAGGTGAGGAGGGAAATAAATACCACAGATCAAACTCTCATAACAGTGTCTTTTCTGCTGAAAATCGGTTCAGTTATTCTCAGTAATTTATTAAATGCTTCGTTATTGATGTGGAAATAGTTATTGTAATCACTCATCCACTTCCGTTGCAGTTATTTCTTTCAATGAAACGACGTGGGAATACTGTTTTTTGCTGTTTTAGCCATTCCTTCATCCAATAAAGGGGCATAACACGAAGTTTCGTTCTCAAGATAAAATTATAGATAGCTAAATACGCTTTCTTCTGCACATCCATTCTCGATTGCAGACGAAATCAGTGTACTCCCTGTGACAATTTGACTGGTACTGAAACAAAGTAAAGACGCTTAATAATGAGCGAGTAAGCTGTGAAAGTAATGACTGCGTAATGATGGAGTTATGATGGCGCCGTAATGAAGAGCATTAATGACTGCATCATTAAATGTGTAAGGTTCGATTTCCATGGATTAGATAAAGTTTGTCGCTGAAGAAACTCTTCGACAGTCAGTAGATTTGCTTAAGTTGGGGAACATTCAAGAGGCCAGGTTTTTTTTCGCTGTTTCGGAACATAAATTCCTCTGTCAGGAACTCCGAGGTATATAAGCAGACATTCGTCCCTAGTTTGGGGTCACTGGTTCCAGAAAAGGGAGAGAGCCAGTGACGTGGGCAAAATAAGCACACCACCAAAGCATCTTCCGGGATTTGAATCCGCATCCATCTCTGACAAAAGATCAGGAGGCTTCTGAATGAGACTGTTTCACCAGGCAATACACAAATATTCAGATCATGTAAATAAAAAGGAATCAAATATCAATACCTGATGGGTGCTCAGGTTCATCGTATTTGAATGGCGCAATAGACGGTCAATAGTATGTCATTTAAGGGAGCACAAAACCAGATACAATACCAAAATCATAATACCCTGTAGTCTGGGGATCATTGCGCTACCGGCTTGTAAAGAGGATCGATATGAGAAAAACGAGTGATATGAATAACTTTGACAGTAGCTTGATATTTATGAATAGGTGTGGCAGTTCAAGCATCTTCCATATGACTCTTCTATTAAGCTCTTTGAGCCCAAACATATCAAGGGTCACAGCGAAAGTTAGAATAAACAACAATACATTCAGATATCGGCGATCGTGCAGACTAATACAGGTGGTCGATCAGAGGGGTTATATGTGACCCTGGACATTACTCCCCGGTGGCGAAATATTCTAAATACGAGCTTTTAAATATTCGTCCGAGACGAGACCTTGTTCCGAATCAAGTGAAGTATGAATATTGTGTTCGCCTCAAGCACTTGCTCTGAAGTTTCCCTAGAATCAGTTCGCTAAATTAAAGACGGGCGACTTTTTAAATCTCCTTATTTAGCTCACGGTGGTCCCTAAAACCCCAAAGAAACAATCAAAAAACATCTGATATAGTATGATAGATTTAAGAAATTTCACATTACCCAAGTATAGCCCTTGCTTGCGCCTTATTTCAAATACCATCTCACACATTTTATTGAGCAGTACTTTTTTGAGAAATATAGATTTATATAAAATAAACGAATTTTTGTTTTGATCGGTCTTATGTAACTTCTTTCTTTTCGAGAAAGGAAGCATACGCTTCTTAAAAATGAAATTATATACTGTAAAATATCTGTATAATTGTTCAGTGCGATTTCGCGTTCTCTCAGCTATTGGGGAAGATCCGATGATCGGTATGTTGACTTCTACTCCCAAATGGCTTGTACTACAAATAACATTACATTAAATTCGTGCCATAATATACAATTAAAATGATTCTCTTTATATTAAAAAATGTTGCTGCCTTCTCATAGTGAAGAACAATACAAAATATGGGGATGTACATTTATAGTCTTTTTATTTTCAAATACGGTACAAATAACTGGACATCAACTGTAGCGCATTAAAACAGATAATCTTGTTTGATTTCAAAAGTTTGGAACCATATTATATCGCTGCAACTTAAAGTGACAATACTTACTTTGTATTTCGATAAAATGGGAGCCACAAAAGTTTCTCAAATCTATCCTACCTACCCATGGCTAAAACTTTTCCCCATTTGCATTTCGTTTTTATTACGATTTAAAGCATAATAACTTGCCCTAAAATAAAAGATTTACATACCAACATGTTTCAATTAAGTCAGACTTTTTACCAGCCTACATAATCACATACAGCCGCAGGAGACAAACTGGTACACACGTATGACCATAAACAGATAAAGTATTGATGATTTTAATTTCTATCCATTGAAGGTTTTTTTACCTTCAACTGCTGAAGTTCCGACGCCTAAAATAATTATTTCATAAGCAAGAGAGATATATTGTCAGACTGTGATATTCATGAAAACGAATCATGTTTTCAGTGGGAAATCAACTGTGAAATTATTAATTTTTTTAACAATTTTATTACCGGATAAGTACCACGTGCAGAGTTCTTAGATACACAAACTAGAATAAATAATTTATTTGCTAATTGAAATAAGCAGTGTTTCCTCGTGTTATATCAATATTAACAAATTGTGTATATTTTTTTAAATATTCTAAATCAAGAAACATAATAGTCCAAAGAAGAAAAAGTGATATTTGGGCTGAGAATTGACAAACAAGATAAAAAGATATGAGTCTAACGATGGAAATATATGACAAGTAGTTTATTTTATATTCGTATTAGGATCAAAATAGCAACTAGGCATTTATAACTATAATGCAATGATCACAATGGAGTATTTTAGACTAAAAAATTGTAGAATTTCATCTGATATACTGTTTCAACAACATTTAAAAATGTTTTCCTTTAATGAAATTTGTAGTTTTCAGAAGCAAAAACGACAGTTTGTTTTCACTAAAGAGATATACGAAAACAGATCAAATAATTGTCAAGCTAAAGTGTAACTTTCTATATGTAAATCTTAGTGGAAATTATTTTTCTGTGTAACAACCATGGATTGTCTTTTATTAGGATTTGATACTGCTGTGAATTAAGGTAATCGACTCTGCGAAATCAAGTGATCAAATAATTTTATGTCTAGCATTACTTTGAAAAACCTCTCAGTGAAGGGCGAAAGCATGGCTTATTATAACTAAATAAATGGATTTATTACGCTACAAGAACTGCTTGAGGGATGAAATCTACAAATGGAAGAACTCAAACACTACCAAAACGTCAAAAGCATTTGCATATTTACGTTTGATTTAATTTCTATGCTAAAGACCAAACATTATTTAAGCTCACAAGAACTGAAACCATAATATCACATGAAAACATCAATCTGCGAACATTAAAATTCGAATTGCATAATTGCGGCTCAAATGTTTCGCTCTTGCAACTTTATCAAAAAAACTTTTTGCATAAAAAGAAAAATTTTATCATTTTTATATATATATTGGGTGGATGCAATTCGAAAGTATGTGGGAGTAACATGGATTAGACTGGCACAAGACAGACCGCTGAGGAGGAAACCTGGGTAGTCCTTCGTGCAGCAGTGGATTGATAATAGTTGTGATGATGATATTGATGATATATATATAAATATATTCGAGTCATATACACTGCTGGCCACGCAAAATGCAACACTAAGAAGGACACGAAATAGCAAAGCTAGATTTACTGGACACATAACAACAGATACAAAGATGAAACGATTGAGCTTACAGGCCCGTGCGACTTGCGGAACACGCAAACATCAATAGTTCGTGTGGCCCCCATGGCTGGCAATAACGGCCGCTACACGCCGCGGCTTCGAACGAAATAAGCTTTGGACGTGGGCTTTTGGAATCGCGGTCCAGGCTGCTTTAACACGTTGCCACAGTTCATCAGACGTAGCGGCGGGTGATGCTTGCCGGGCCACTCGGTTGCCGATTAGTGACCAGACGTGTTCGATGGGCGACATATAAGGAGAACAGGCGGGCCACGTGCGGGCGCGCATTGTACTGCTTAAATGTGGCCTCTGGCAGGTACTGCAGGTAAGGGAGGACCACATGCTCCAAAACGTAGAAGATGTAGCGGTGGCTGTTGAGTGTACCGGCGATGCGTACCAGAGGGGTGCGAATGTCATATACAATTCCGCACCAAGCCATAACTCCAGGCGACAGACTGGTATGGCGATGCATATTGCAGGCGCGATACAGTCTCTCGCCACGGTAACGCAGCACGCGGATCTGACCATAGTGGTGTTGCAGGCGGAAGCGGGATTTGTCGGAGAAGACAATGCCGTGCCATTCCGTAGTCCAGGTGCGGCGTTCAACGGCTCACTGCCGTTGCACTCTCCGGTGGTGTAACGTCAATGGTAAACGGAGCACTGGGCGCCATTCGAAAAGTCCCTGCATCGGCAGACGACGTATAACGGTACGTGCTGACACAGGTTGTTGCGCAACACAATTTAATTCCTGCGCTAACGTTCGTATGTGGCGGTGCGTGCCGTCAATGCCTGCCGCACAACATGCCGTTCCTCTCTTTCGGTGATGTATCACGGCTTCGGCAATCGCTTACGTTGGTCCGTCCGTCCCTCCTGCAACCACCGAATCCATACTCGCCTGACTGTGGCTGGATGTCTTCCTACACGGGCGCTGATGTCTCAGTACGATAAACCGCTGTTGCGATAAGCAACTATTCGTCCTTTGTCGAACTCCGAAACGTGCTGGAATCACTGCCGTATTCTGCGACGAGGCATCAGGAAGCTTCCCACGCACAGGTCCGGCAGCACAACACACTTCCATTTCTCCGTGGCGTGCCGGGCGCATATGATTTGCATATGCCCTGCAATGCTAATCGTTTGCATGTCCTCTTGCGGGCGACGCATTCTGGGAATTTCAGGCCAAAGGGATGCTTCCTTCTTGGTGTTGCATTTTGAGTGGCCAGCAGTGTATATATATATAAATACGTGCATACGAGTAACATTATTGTGACCACCTCCTACTTTTGACGTCAACAGCACATAGCCAATGAAAGAAGGCTCTTTTACTGAGCTGTCTTGAAGGGTAGATAAGGTGCTATGTAGGCATTCTGAAAATATATCACTCGTTGCTGTCACGGATAAAAGGAGCGATTTATCAGGTTTTCAAAAAACGATAATTATCAGCATTCGGGCCAAGCGTGTAGTAATTCTGAAACAGGGCAGTCTGTGAAATCTTCGTGTGCTGTTGTGGTTAAAGAGCAGCGTGATTGGATATATAACACCATTGCGAATAAACAATGGTGTAACTGCGGAACAACGCGAGCTATTGACGTGGGATATGAACGTCGGCTTCGAAGGGGCGTGAGAGCCGATCAGCACTCTACAGTGGAGTAACTCATTGGCCAAATGAATCGATCGCACTTCACCCCTTTTCGTTACTTTAAATCAAGACTGACATCGTCCCTGAATTTTGTATTCATGGTAGTTAATGTTCTCTAGTTGCAGTTGGTATTTCGACTATTTTCATAAATCTCTGTATCTCGTAAGTCTCGAAACATATTCGTACTGTTTTTTCTTTAATTCTGGCTTCCGTTTTAAGTTATCATTGTAGGTTTTTGAACAATTAATTTGGAATGAAAAATAAAATGGAATGGCAGAAAAAATTAATCACTGGAGTATCACTCGCATAACAAAATACAAAATAAGATAAATAAATGTGCAATATAGAAATATCATTACTACGAGATTCCAAAATGCATTATTTTTATTCAAGTGGTTTTGTTGCATTTGATTAATCCGAACTTCTTTAAAAAAAACGGGACCATATATTAAAAATTAAGTCAATTGCAAGTCTTACTAAATGTTTTCAGTATAATATATTTGCCAATTTGGTTTCTCAAATTCTCATCAAAAATAATTCTGTTTTTGTGAAATCATGAGAACAACTTCTTAGTGCACAAAAATAATTTTTTGCGGAAGGGTCGTAAAGCTAAAGACTTATTCATTCATGCAATATAATATTATTGAAAATAAGAGAATAAAGAACGTCGAAGTATCCCGTTGTCTATAGTGTGCTGAACCACATAGAGATATAATTTACCCTGTTTACACTATGATAAGCCCTAACATACCCAGTTCTTTGAATTTTTTGGAGGAATGGTGTTTGCTATTTTTAATATTTTTTGTCAGATGACATATATTGTCCTCCTAGAGATATTTGGTGATCAGCCAAAGATTATCACCATGGACGGCGATGTAACACTCAGTTTCTTTGTTTTGCGATTTAACGACCACATTGAAAAAATTAATGGGCTATAAGCAGACGTCCGTCCGTCCCTAATTTTGGGCTACCTGTTCCACAGAAGAGAGACGGTTACTGTCATAATGTCGACAAACAAAACGTCGACACCACATTGTGGACACTCAAAATGTCGACAAAGTCATAATGTCGACAGGGTCAAAATCTCAAATGTCGTGCTATGGAATATAATGTGAGCAGATTGTGCGAGGTTTGGAAACTCAACCTGCTGAAATCATACTTAACCATATCGAATGAGGTAGAAAATATTTTTATGAAGCTCTATATAACATACACTAAAAGTTTAGGTTTTTGCGTTAATTGACTTATAGATAAACTCAGATCTGCTATTTTGATCGTCAAACGTCTGGATAACTTTCGATTTATAATAATATTGTCAATTACTGAAGTGAACTTTTACTAAACAGATAAAACAGTTACTGCATTTAACTGTTCTTGAATCATTGTTTTTCGTCAGCAAGTTTTCACACGCTTCAAAGTAGAGTTCCAGACTGATTCGTACGTCTATTGCAACAAACAAATATTTGGTCGATGTGGGCCCAAGTCTTTACGTTTCTTTTTCATCCTTTAAACACTAAAAGGGTGTTCCAACAAAAACCCACTTCGTTCAGTTTTACACCTACACGAGCGAATCAAACAGCATAATTCTACAAAATAAAATCCCCTAATGGTACTGCGGGAAGACGCGAACGAAAATTGCTGCTGTTAAACAGAAAGGCGACTTGTCCCGAAAGACAGTTTTACGCATGCGCAATTCAGCGAGCATTAGCTCTTTCGTCATAGTTCCCTGAAACTTCGAAAACGCGGAGAGTTGACTGGAGGCAACTCTTCCAGGCAGGCAGCATTCAGCCACAGCCCCGATTCTGCGCGCTCTTGTAAATGGATATGAAAGGCTATAATGCGTTACCCAGTTACTTAACAATTGTTATGACTGGAATTTGTATTTAGTAAATCTGGGGGCAAGATATTGATGCCGGCTCTCTTTTGAAATTTTTCCATGGAAAACAAGTGTCCATTTCCTTTTTATTTTCATAAGGGTCTTACCGCTGTATGTCCGTAATGAACCGACGCCACAGCGAAAGACGATCAATACAAAAGTCAGATACTTTTATCTTTCGCATCGGCAGATAGATATCAGGACAAAATCCTCTATCGCGCGCAGCTGGCCTGAGAAGGAATTACAGCCTTTTCATATATTTTTTAATAACACTGGCGCGAGTGTCGTAGCTAAATTGAAATAGTGAAACTCAGTTACGCAGAATGATCAAAATCGGATATGAAAATTAAAAAAATGGAAATGCAAGTCAACATAATTCAGAGTCAGGAAAGATCTTCAGCCACGCGAAGAAACAGTATTTCATACCTAAATTATATATTTTCCTTACGTGTGGAGCATCCAATTTAGCCAGCAAAAACAAGCTTCACGTGAAAGGAATTTATCATGGAAACATTAACATACAGGCGATGTTCATTAAACAATAAACATGTTTTTGGTAAAATACAAAGATAATTTCTATGCACATCTTACAGGTAGGACGTTGATGAACGTTTGGAGTTTTGAACATTCACTCCAAAATTTATATTTTGGACACCTTATTTTGTGTGGATGTAAGAGAAAAAAACATACTGTGACCTTAATGCAGTGAAGTTCTTTGTTGAGATCGAACATGCTAAATTTATAAAAACGGTGAATAGATAATTTCCTTGAAATAAAAGTTACACCTAAAATCAAATTTTATCATTACCCTGATATTTTTACTTTACGGTTTCGTAAAATATTTGAATATTTCATAGACTCTTCGGATATCAACCTCATGTGGCTTGTGGAAATAAAACAAGCAATGGAAACAAATTATTTAATTGCATACAAATTTTACTTACAGGTCTAGGCTATTTCTGCACGTACTCATCCCGTAAATTGCAACGCTTATCTTATCGGGGTACGAGCTTTTGTATTCCTGCATCAAAGTACGTTGCCAACTAGGACCTCAGGCGTGTTTGGACGCCATTCTTCAAATCCTCATTGTCACTGAAGCGCTGTGAATTTAACCAGATTTTCATCTAGGTGAAAACGCGATAATCGCTCAGTAACAGATCCGAGCTATACACAGTGTAGCTGACCACCTTCCAGCAAAACTGCTCCAGCTGTGCTCTTGTGCGTGCAGCAGCGATGGCTGCGCGTTGCTGTGGTAGAGCACGACATCTGACGTCAGCGTCCCTCTTCTTTTATTCTGGATTTCCTGGCGCGATTCTCTTGATGTTACACAGTACCTCTCTGCCATTATTGTGGTCCTTGGTTCCATGATGTCAGTCAGAAGCAGTTCTCATTCTCATCGAAGCGCTGCTATGCCAACAAGGTTTTTACGTGGGTGAAGAGTTGATAATCTTTCGCTGACATTTCCAGTTTATAGGGAACCCAAACAAATTGCTCTAGTAGTACACGTGTGCATGTAGCCTTGTGCATATGAGCTCCGCCCTGGATGAGCACAACGCTTTACGTCATCATTCGTCTCTTTTTATAATGAACAAAATTAAGTAAAGCTTAAGACAGGCCAGATGGATTCAATGGGACGTTTGAGACTTCATGTCTCTCATATGACAGTCAGTTTTCCAGAAAATCACAGAAGCTGCAGTACCCCTAGGTTTTCCTTGATGTGAATTCGTTATTCTAAATTTAACGAACTTTATTCTAGGAACTTCTCCTCTGGGAAGTATTTCTAATAAGAGTTTGTTAGAGAAGCATCCTTGATTTTTGTTTTCAGATCTTAGTTCTCATGCAGTACAATTGGTTCTATTTGTAAAAAAGATACAGCGTCTTCCACACAATATCAAAACGGATCAGAAGATTTCTAAATATGCTTTTTGTGCTCAAAAATTGCGGAACCCGGTATTCAGCTCTACATTGCAAGACTACAACTCGTCCGCAAATTAATCGTAATCAAAGTTATTGTAGTGGTTCGCAACTGTTGGAAAATTAAAAGTATTGTCTATCCTAAGTTGGCTTTCCTAGAGTCGAAGTTTATTATGAAGCGACTTCATGTGTGAGGACAGCTCATGAACCAATTGTATTTCAGATTGTAATTTAGCTTTGAGTTCATTATGATGTGTCGTGACGTCTAGAAGAAATGCCAGCTCAAGTTTTCTAACTCGCGCACAGGTTTTCCATTCTGTCCATAAAAACAGATACATTATCTTTCAAATCATAAAGGCGCTTCAGCATCTTCCGCTGAAATGCTTTTATCTAAGCCCCTGTCTATCGGTCAGATGCTATTACGGACCGACATCTAAAGTGCACTATAATTTTTATTACTGGAAAAACTTGAAAGTCTTTAGGTAGCTGGCGTGCCAGATTCAGTGAAATTTGGAAAATCTCTTCCGGGCCGGAACAACTACATCAGGGGCCGCAGACGCCCGCTGAATATTCGTTGAACATGCTTTGCATGAACAACGTTTTAAAGAGCTGAGTATGTTTTTACACAACCTAGAGCATTGGTTAATTTACTTTTTATTTTCAATGTAAAACTGAAAGGAAAATTGCGGGAATTACGTCGTCTTCCTGTTAAGCAACTTGCAATACATAATAAATTGAATCCTTAATTCATTTCACACGTTAATTCTTGTTCATATAGTTTGCAAGAATCCATAAAACAAGTAGTTGTACTGTTTCGAAATATATTCAGTACGGGCTGTCTATTATTTCATTTGATTCTTATTGTTGGAAGAGGAACCCTTTGTTTGTAACTGGAAATCACACTTGACATTTTTCCCATCTTTAGTGCAGCATAAATTTTGATCATTGTACACTTTTCTTTACTCATTTACTCCATTGTACCTCTTTTAAGAAGAAACAATCATTCGTTAGGAAATGTTAACACGCAGGTGTCTTTAGCTTTCTTTCTTTCATGTTTAGTGATTGCATTCATTTCGATTTGTAGCCTGAACATCATGGTTTAACCGCTTTATCAAATTTCGCGGTCTCAGTACCCGACTCTAAATTACATACAATTTCTCTGTATTTCAGTGGCTTACGAGATACTTGTTATATTTCTAAGTTAGGTATTCCGTTTTGATGACACTTTATAAAAGTTGAGTTTCACGTAATTTCTGTTAATAAAATCCTCATATTTATTGTTTTTCTTTCTGTGAGTCATAATTTCTCATCTGAGTAACACGCTTTCCCTTCATGAGCAATAAATCTCTTCCAAGGAAAGCACGACGTCTTAAAAAAGTTAAGGGTCTGTTTTAAACAGTTGAAACATGGGTGTGGTGTCATTTGCCAATTGTACTCCTGCAGCATTTTGAAGCATAGAGAAAATTCATGTTTCCTTGAAGAGACAACCAAAACTTTGTGTCATTGCTCCCAAAGGCTAAAATTGCCATATAACTCAATCAAATGTGAAATGCTTCAAAAAGGTTACCTAACAAAGTGCTAAGTTTAATGTAAATAGAACATGCCCTAAAGCAACGACAGATTAATATTTCGTTTATTTTACAAATAAACTTTTTCGAATTAATTAGTGTACACTTCGACAACTGCCTGTTAAAACTCAAAAATAAGCATGTCTTATTTTCATGGCAAATTTTACTATACATGCTAAATAAATAAGCAAGGAACAAAATATGTTTCATATGAATTTTCGTGGAAAAGTTTTGGACGAGTTTCATTTTCAAGGCACTTATTCTTAAACAAATACCGCACGGTAAAAAATAAAATCACATGTGCCATTAAATTCAAGTCTTGTTTACTGCACACATCTTCGAATATAAATTCACTAGATACTTCTTTTCACCGAGTTAATTTTTTGCAACTATGTAGTGAAAATTAGTCCTATAATGTTTCCTTCTGTCAGACTGTCAGATATTTCTTCTCAAAATATCTTAAAATGCAAAACATCAAATGTCACATTTTGTCATCCCACTTCGATTTGATGCTCCTTTTTATGATAACATGCCTACATTTAATCTCACACATTCTAAATTTTTGTGCTCTAGTATATGATGTTAACATCCTTAACTGTGAATAATCTCGTTACCGATAAAAAATAAAAGTGGTATGCTTTCATACTTTCTCGATTGGAAAATATTTTAATATGATTTCAACAAACTAATTTACTGTTGTCAGCGAGTGAACGGGAGTCATATTGTTAGCTCGCTGACGCTTCTTGGGCCTCTAGCATTTTAACCTGCATGTGATTTCCGGAGCCTCTAAAGACTTGAGGTCTGCACGAGCTTGGATACATGACCTATGGTTACCCATCGCTTGACCAGAATCCCTGGAGGAAAGCAATTGACTTTAATTTTAAATGTCGTGCTTTTTAATTGAAAGAAAATTACTTTCTAATCATTCTTATTTTACGGAATTGCACACATTCTACCCTTCTTACCAATAACTATGTTTATTTATTTATTTTTTTTTAAATGCCATTTTTCCTACTTTCTTCGGTCATACGATATAATGGTTTCATGTTTTAATGGGTATTATGAAAAAATCAAATGTTTTACCGAGTATTCCTTTCTCTTCCATGTGGTTTTGAACAGAAGTTATTTTATATGTGATTTTTCTAAAATGAAAATACTATTAAGAAATACTGAAAAACTAAAAAAAAATGTTTTTATGAAAAACTTTCTTTTCACAACACTTGTGAGGGAGAATATTGGTAAAATAAGTTGAAAGATTTACTCTTTATGCAACAGGATTGCAATGTACTCCATGAAAGACAAGAATGCATTGTTCAAATCAGAAGACAGCTAAGATTTTCGTTCATAAATTTTGATGTCTTCAGCTACTAAATTAAGTATATGCAGCTGTTGAATTATGTTTCTGAAAAAGGAATAGCTGTTTTTTTGGAGGATACAAAAGTGGTTGCTTGTTAACCCTACGAGTGACATGCACGCATATATATTTTCTGAGACTACGCAGCGGCGACGACGCAATAATACGTTATGTACCTGCTCAAAAGCGGCGAGGAAGCAATAATGCGTAGAAAAGCTATCCGTGCTCATGGTGGTGAGAACTCATATATGCGCATCTTGACTACGACGAATGCTACAGAAAGACAAGAAGTTCTTAGAGGAGTCTCTGGATATACATGTTGACAAAATTTCGCAATGTTTTTTTCAGAACTCTTGCCACATGGAGGGTTAGTAGGTCTGAAAAGTCTTAGCCAATTATTTCAGTGAAAAAGCTGATGCAAACCTTTCGCACTTAATACCTTTTCATTTGGGTAATTGTGATAATGTAAGTAAATTCAATTTTTTTAGAATGGCAATATGATTGTTAAATTGAATAAAACATTGCAGATATATTTGAACTTTCGATGGTATTTTAAAATTATCAGACGACTGGTAACATAAAACTGCGGTTAAAAATATTCCATCATCACGAAATATATTGTGAAAAATTGACAGGTACAGTTTTGCTCAAGTACAATTCCAACAGAAACGTATACGAAAAAACATTATTGAATCTTAATATATTCTTTGTATTTTACCTTAAAATTCTGTTTTATTATAGATTATGTAGTTTTCGTTAACACTAACCAGATTGCTGATGTTTCATGCTGGTTACTTAAAACCACATGGTAAATAATGGTTACGTCTGAAAACCTTTCAGCTTCACGTTCTCATTTACTTTACAGATATGTTATACGGCACACTGTTTTAATAGATACCATTTTGAAAATGGACATGGTATAATAACGTATCCTCGTCCATTTATTGCATCCTGCAGACTATAGAAAACCCCGAATTTTTGAAATGATCGTACTTAATACGAATACGAAGAAATTAAAAATTTTAAAACTAAACATTAAGAGTGGGTATCTTTTATAATAAAATTACTATTAAAGAAACCAACATACAGACAATGAAAAGCTCTGGTAAAGAAAGGAAATGTTTCGAGATAAGGCTGAAGGTTTGTAGGTAAAAACGTGAGGTGAAATGAAACAACTTCCCCTTGTAAGTTTCGTGGGAATAATCATGTGAATTGCTTTAAAATTATTAAAATGACTGCATATGCAGTTGAAACCGTACACTCGGAACTTGAAGCGGTCAGCGTGACAATGTTCCCTAGTTACTGTTATTGCCCTAGCAATGACAATGGCGGTCTGTGGTATTCAGAACTTACAATCATGTGAGTACGGACAGACCCATTAAGAGCTGAACCTTTTTTGTAACTTAACGAAACTATTTGCAAAGGGGTTTCGTTACGTTACAGTACATGATAACGCCATTTATGTAAGAACAATGACCCAAACTCTGTTTGAATTGTTTCTTCCAGCTGAGCAGAATACTAGCATCAAATTGCATGAACTAATATGTAAGCCTAGCAAGTGTGCAGGGCTCTAAACGAACGCAGAAGCCCTTCGAATGACAATTGTATTCTGAGCTCCAGAAGTATAGATGTTGACACTTTTTTTAGTTGGAGGTTTAACGACCACCGTGAGTAACTCAACGGGCTATAAGTAGTTGCCCGTCCTTAATTTACGGTCAATGGTTTCAGAGAAAGTGGCGACATCTATCATCCACTTTACAAAATGCAAATGTCATTAAAAAGAAAATTAGAAATCCTTGTCTGAATAGCATACCGCAAATTTATATTTTTCGTTTACCGAAAACAAAGACTCACAACACTTCATGTTGTACTTTGCGAAAAATAAAAAAAAAATCATAAAATAACCTCCTACATTTCTTTTGAGCATATTTATTCGATCAACTATTTCTACGCAAATCAAAGCACATTTCAAAGTGCAATGAAATCGGAAATTTTGATCAGCATTGTATAAATTGAATAGCTTTTGGAATGCATAGGTACCAAATTCCAGTATGAGTTTTCATGTGACACTTTTTCCAGTCTTCAGGTTATCATAAATCCGTCGTCTCTGAATTCACTGCTTAAGCTTCAACCATTCTCAACATGCAGATAATTATTATGAGGAAGAAAATTTGTCTTCCTTATTTCAAATCTAGGTTTCAGATTCCAATCTGTTTATTAAATTGAACAACGGAATAAAGGAATGCTATAGAAAGATCAACAAAGAAATATGAAGTCAGAAACAGCACACAATGTGCCACAATACGAACCTTTGCTTATTTGCACGGTAGATAATATAGGACTAGCAGAATCACGGCGTAAGGCGATCTACATCGCACATTTATTTTGGTCATACAGACAAAAACGATATCCTCAGAGCCATAATAAGTTACCTCGCAGACTCTGGATAATGGATGCAAATTTTTCGTCATTGAAAATTTCCGCAAATAGAAGTTAGGCGGAATTAAGATTTCTCCAGTAATAAAAATAAAAAAATTGAAACATTTTGGCAAATTTGAAGTTAGAAAACTATGCTGGCGTAGTATGTCATATCTTGGATCCAATCAACGCTATGGAATGCATTATATCCCTAAAAATCCATTTCCTGAATTCCACTTCCATTCCTTTACTGATAATCAATTGCGGTGTCAGCGACGAATCTGACCAGCGATCTTATCAACAATTTATGAGCGTATTAAATCGATGCCAGGTCAAATGAACACATAGGAGAGACGTTTCTCAAGAGAAATAAATCAGGAACTTTCCAAATTTCACGTTTTACTTAACTTATTTATTGTTTATCACTATATATATGATTCTTTTAAAATTACATCACGTCTTACAAAAGAATCTCGCGTAACCGAAGAAAACTAATATCGTATTTAGTTTTCTTCTGTCACACGACATTTTTTGAATGACGTGATGTAATACTATTAAAATCCCATATTATTTCCTCCTGCCCATTTAACATAAGCCAGTCAAATCAGATAAATTCCCTAAATGTTTGCGTAGGGCTAAATGTTATTTTAAGAATTGCAATGGTATGATTTAAAAAATCACCAACTAATGCAAGTTCGAAACCCTTATAGCGTGGAACAATAAAGAGTACCTCATAGACAAAATCTGACTTGCCATTCCGAGGCTTTTTCATAGCAGTTACTAAGTATCAACTGTCCAAATTTTTATGGTAGACCTATTATGTTGTCATACATGAAATGTCTAACATTTTGTTCCTAAATTAACATCATTACTGCCTTTTATGTCGTAACCAATATGGATTTTAGATGTAAGCACAACCTTTTATGTCTAATCATAAAATGCCAGACATTTGAAGTTATATACTCTAGGTCTAACCACTACCTTGAAAAGATTCAAAGTGGAAAGCGAAAATTTGACAACTTCTGCATATTGTATTACGACGTTAAAACACATTATTTATACTATGCTCTGGTTACTTCGAACTATTTGTTAAATATTTTTTGGTTATATTGAAAAATACGCATGAGTGTTAGGTAGTTTCACCAGCAAACAATTGTATGCAAGAAGCTACATTTTTACAGTAATCTATTTTCATAATTTTATATACATAAGGAATGCCAGCAATTGTTTCTTTAGTTGCAGTGCGTTTTTAGTTTTCCTGAAAAGGTGCGGCAGGCACCACCGAATTGAAAAATATTTGTGCAAAACTGCGAACACCATGGTATTGATGCTATTTGTGAAAGAAAAAATGAGTTGGCTTTATCTTTCCCTGTTTGATTATATTCAAGTGAAAAAAAGATGCTCAAATTTGAATTGAGTAAAATCTAGCAATTTTTGAGTGAATCCTTTAAAAATAATTTCGTCTTTGTAAATAATTGGAGGTCATCTACACTCTTCATTTAATTTCATTACTTTACAATTCCTACTGTTTCTCACAAAAGTATTTCCTTTGCCAAAACACAGAAAGATATTTCCAAATTTCAAACAAGGTATTTCTCACTGCAGTTTGTCTGCTTGCTGAAACACTGCGTTTTGGGCTTCAGTAAATTCAAGGAGTTTTTATTTAACTTGCTATTTAAACTTTTTCTCTCATGCATAGTCTCATTCTTCAAGGGATTTGCTTTCCGCTCGCGTGCCGCTAAAGTGAAGGATCACATACTGCATGTATCTATTTGCGCAAGGCACAGCGTTTCTTATGAAACCCAAAACACATCCTCATTTGCATGGAAGTTCTTTTCTTTGGTGTAAAATATGTTAATACTCGAAGGTGAATCTGAAGATACGAGTCAGATTCCCATTCTAGGAAGATGTAATTTTCAGGTTTTCTGAGTCATGTCTGCTAGCATAACATCAAATTTCAAAGATTCATTTAGTTAACGAGAAGGCAGGGCAACTAGGAAAATTTCTTTCGGTCTATTTGTTTGGGTATTCTAAGTCAATCATGGGCATCTCAACAGATCACAGTCTCAAATTTGAGTCCGTTGCTTAAAGGAAAAGAAAGAGGCAAATTAAATTCAAAGCAGCATTTACAGCTCGATAAAGCACAAATAATCTGCTCTCAGGTATATTTATTAACCCATGCATTGATTCACCCGAGAAAATGGCAATCCATGAAAGTAATTTAAAATAAGTCTCTTATGGACCACGAGGGATATTCCAGGGATTACCGTAACATAAATCAATGTTTTGTATTTAAAAAGAACTTCGCTATAATATAATAAGTACGGATACAACAGCGAAGATTGCAAACCTAATTATTCAATTCTCTAAAGGATTGGAGGGATTTATTACACGATGTGAAGTGCTTATCCTACAAAAATATATTATAATGTAACAAGACCCGAAAGAAAATTTTGGCACTGCAATTACATTCAAAATATGAAAATCCTTGAGTTTAAATGCTCGGATTTATACTTCAGGAAACAAACAGTAGTGTATTTCTACTTGAAAATAGGCTTGTGTAGTTCACGAACTACCTACTTCAAAAGAACCGTTTCCACAATTGTGCAGGGTGAACAAGTTGCGGGCAGCCTAGTTGTAATTTAGTTCATTTATTTCGCTCGTGCTACGACCGCATGTGCATGGCGCAATGCCCACTAAGGCGAGCTGACGCGTTCCGCATGTCAACGACTGTCGACCGCGACAGTCAAAACCAATTGTTAAGAACAAGCTCTCCAAATGGATTTGGCTTGTCAGTTTGAAAATTAAGGCGTCGAACGCAGTACGACTCAAGAACTTTTCTGACACGTGTTCCCGTACAGCTAGGACGTGATTCCATAATCTTCATATTCTTCTGTATATCGTCATGATGTACACAGAAATTGGCGTCCACTCAAACGTAAACTAACAAAGGGGAGTTAAATCACTCATTCTGAAGTGCTTATTTCATTGGAAATGTCCACTTTCATGCGAACAGTATTTTGAGATATTGATCGTCACATCAGACAGTTCTTTCCCATCACCATGATGAACAAAATATCTCGTCCCACAAGGGATAAGTAATAATGAATGTCATGGACGTATGTAAGTATAAACATTTGCCCAGATTCTTAGCAATAGAAAACACTTTAAATCTGATGATCTAAAACATGAAGGAAGATTCAAACTTCTGAAAGAAAGTCTAACGTTCCTCTAAACGTTTATCTTACTTCAAAAATATCTACTGGTCATTACTTCTCCGATAAACAAATTATATCCCAAGATTGCCTTTTTAAAACTTAAATTTCTGCTTGCATTTGCTTTCCGTTTTCTTTGAGCTATCTTGCAAGCGCTCATTGTTAACTTTTAAAAGGGACCTTTTAACTTTTAACATTTTCACCGGCCGGAACGAATTACCTATGGGATAGAATAATGAGCTCTAAGGAATATACACTGCCGAAAAGTGAAAAAATAACACCAAGAAGTGCTTGGCGGACGATCATGAAATTTACATATGTTAATGGGGTCAAGATGACGTAGGTGTGATGTTAATTTTGGTACCAACTGGTGAGCGCTTACGCCACAGCACCGAATAATATGCAAATTATCGTCGGTGGTATTTAAGGAGTACGGCAAAGTTAATGTAATCAGTCGTCGGCGTACGGACACGTGCGAAGACCTGAAGAAGCTGCAATGCCTGGACATGGAAGACGTGTACGATTTCAGCAGTAATCGGACTTAAAGCGAGGTCGTCTAGTCGGACTCCGCGAGGCCGGGTGGTCGTATCGTCGTATTGCGGAGCGAATTGGACGTGAAGTATCTGTGGTGGTACGATGGTGGCGTAGATAGTCCGAGGACCATTCCCACACGAGAAGACGTGGAACCGGGAGTAATAGACGGACTGATGAGCGGGCTGATCAACGCATAAAGAGAGCGGCATTGTCAAGCAGAACATCCACTGCAACTCAAATCCGAGCTGCCGTTGCACCTGAGGTGACTGTGCAAACAATTCGCAACCGTCTACTGGATGGAGGGCTACGTGCACGTGTGTCTCTGGCACGTGTATCTCTGACCCCAGCCCACCGACAGGAATGGCTGCAGTGATCTCTCCAACGTCTGCACTGGAGAACGCAATGGCGATCTGTCCTGTTCAGCGATGAAAGCAGATTCTACTTGGGAGCCTTCGATGGCCGTATGCGTGTTCGCAGACGCACAGGGAAGCGTCTCCACCCTTCTTGCATCCGCCAGCGACACACAAGACCTACACCTGGTCTCCTGGTTTGGGGAGCAATCAGCTATCTCTCCCGTACACAACTAGTGTTTGTACCGGGTACGTTAAACAGTACCTCCTATCATCAACAACATCATTCAGCCCGTTGTTGTGTCATTTGTAAGGTCAGTCCATCGTAGTGTTTTCCAGCAAGATAACGCACGTCCACACACGGCACGTGCAACGCAACATGCACTTCAGGGTGTGAGACAACTTCCATGGCCTGCACGTTCCCCGGATTTGTCCCCCATTGAGCACGTGTGGGATTTTTTGGGACAACGACTTATCCGGTCTCCACGGCCAGCCACGACCATCCCCGATTTACGCGTCCAGCTTGAGGATGTTTGGAACTCAATACCCCAAACTTACATCCATAATCTGTACGACAGACTCCATGCCAGAATTGCACAGTGTGACGCAGTTCATGGTGGTTCAACTTCGTATTAACCATATTACATGGAAATGTTATTTTTCAGTTTACCAGCAAATACAGCTGTATTTTGCCATAATGTTTTGATCACGTTATCTCTGTATTCCGTTATTATGCTGTAGAAATTTCGTTGGTATCAGACGTCTCCTTCTTGGTGTTCTTTTTTTACTCTCCGCCAGTGTATTTATTGTCTAAGAATGATGTAGTACTTTGCTGGAAGCAGTGCATCTGACAATTAGAAAATGTGCTTTCCCCTTAGCTTTGTAATGTAAAGTACGCGTCATTGAGTAGAATGACTGACACTAATCTTTTCTAACTGATTACCTTCTAAAGAAGCTATAACAGAGGCGACGAATCTTAGAAAGGAGATAGAACATATTTAAATAACTTGTTTCTGCCTAGTGGCAAGATGTTGGTGTCAAGGAGACTAGACACTGACACAATGACCCTGGAAAGAAACAAGACTTTTTCCTTCATTCCTTAGATCATAGGGCAGACTGGAAAATGGCACCACTATACGAGGACTAGAAGAGAGATCTTATCAGCAGCGACAGGTTTATAGTTGGTACTACCGCGATGAGAAGGGGGAAGGAACCATTTTGTTGTAGCTTTCGTTAAACCCCGTTACAATGTGCACATTTCTGTTTAGGAAGCTTAATAAGTTTTCGCACCATTTGGTTCAGGGCCGCTTAAAGTGTTAAAGTCCGTTTTCGAAGTGACCAAACCTACACGAATAGGAATTGAGTTGAATCAAAAGTAAATACATAAATGTCGATAAATTCAATAAAAGGTAAATAAATTACAAAAACAGCAGGGTCACACGGTTTCAAAATCTAGAAGTGGACTTTAATTAAAAATTGATTTTAAAATCCTGATGAGTGGTCATTGAGACTACTGGTAAGTGAGATATATTTTTTGACTGGAAAACATCAAAAGTCGATATAAATTTATGTCAGTTTATTAGAAGAAATCCCTGAAACGTGCAAACAATATTGCTATGTTATTACGTTGCATTGGATATACAACAACATGGACTGTTCATTGAAATGTAGCTTTATTTTTAAAACTGGAGTTGAAAAGTAGCTTTATTTTTAAAACTGGAGTTAAGAAGGTAGCTTTATTTTTAAAACTGGAGTTGAAAAGTAGGTTTTTTTTATTAAAACTGGAGTTGAAAAGTAGCTTTATTTCTCTAGCTGTTCTACCTGCTGTCAAGGTAATGCCATTAAAAAATTTTTTTGTAGTCACCCAGGGTACATTCAGACAAAGTATTCCAGATAGCACTTGTGTTAAGCTTTGAAAGAAGCCGTATTACGTTTCTGTATCTCCATGAGTTCTGGAGGTAGCTCTTTCTGTCAACTTATTATCATTCACTGACACCTGGGTTTTCTCCTTTGGGGTCTCATACGTTTTCCTGCAGTAGGCATAATATGTATTTTTATGAAATAAAATAAATGGATATGTGTACTTTAGGCTTAAAAACGCAATTTCTAGACTGCACCATTGCTAGTAGCTGATTCGACGGTTGTCAGAGAATTAAGCTGCCGCCGGTGGCAGCTATCTACGCCGCGAGGGTTCGCTGCATGTCTCGGTGGATTTCAAAGATGCCTGTATTGAGACGTTACGAATCTGTGGTCCAAAGAATTATGTATTTACGCTCTGTTCAGAGAAGATTATTAGTAAGAATACAACAACTTATCATGTTTTTTAAGTTGAAAAGGTATCTTAAACATGAAGCTTACGAATGAGCCTCAACAAAGAAAGGTACTTTGTGCCAAAAAAAGAATGAATCAATTTTATTAAATACATATAAACCTTTTCAATGAGAGTGTTCAGCAGTAAAGCTGGCAATTTCTCATCTTTTTCATTTGAATTTTATAAAACTTACTGCAAACCTTAGTTTTGCTATTTTTAAAAAAGAGACAATATTACGTTCTAAGAGTTTCTAACATGATATCAAGCTGTCTTTTCACAAAATTTAACATGAAGCGTACGTCGCCATCCGAGGGCATTCCTCATGTTTACTTGTCTACAATATGATGCTGCATTATACACTTTCACGATAAGCCGATGGCTTATTGACCATATCTCTAAAAATTCATGTGGATTTGAATATAAAAATATTTACGAGCAAAACACTGAAAAGCATATTATTGTCTATTGAGCCATGAATGTGTTCTTTTGCACTGATGACTGAATTTGTTTCCGATATCTTCGCAGTGCTGCACCTTTATATCAGGCAGATAAAACAATTCGTAAGACGTTACCGCCCTAATTACTAAGTTTGGGGCCTTAATTATATTGTGTAACAGAATTTCTGCATATCTTTTGCACCAACCCCTCAGCAAACCGAGCATGTTTTACTATGATCACTTTGTCTTTTTTTTTTTTGATTGGAGGTTTAACGACCACCGTGAGCAACTCAATGGGCTATAAGCAGTCGCCCGTCCCTATGTCTTTTCTTTTCATTAGCCATTGGCTTTGTTTCCAATTGCAAATTTGTAAATATTTGTTATCTCTTATTGCACAATTTTTATTCTGCCGCATTCGTGCTTTGCTGAGTAATTCATTACACACGTCTAAATGACTTCCACTGATATTTATATTGAAGTGAAGTGGAGTTGGAATTTTTTTAATTGGTAGGTCATTATTGAAATCTTATTCCTTCATAACAACATGTTCAGAGAGAAGGTTCCATGTAGATAACAGTAACCATTTGACCGTACCGATGGCACCGTTGTCTAAGCGCTGGCTTCTGACAGTTCGTCCAAATAGGTCCGGGTTCGAATCCTACGAGGTATGGCTGTTTCGTTTGTCTTGCGGCCCTGGTCCTCTTCCTGTCTTGGAACCAGTGACCCTAAATTAATTACGATTGATTGCTTACACCCCATTGAGTTTCTCCGATGCTCGTTAAACCCTTAACCTAGAAAAAAACGTTTACCAACACATAAAAGGAATGGAAATTCAAGTTGTTCTGAAATGTACATAACACATCAATATTCATTCCGAAACCAGAATAGAAATATTAATTGCTCTTGTTTAGAGTTCCTCATATAATATCACAATTAAATCGCTCTGGGGCGATAATGAACCCGTACATCAGTTTTCCGGTAGAGTATGCCTTCCAGCATACAATCCAGGATAAGGAAGTTCTAAGTAACTGAAGATAGCCACTTAGGTTGATCAACTTCATATTTTCGGTATTCGATTTAATTTTTCATTATTGTAACTTACTAAATCAACAACCCCGCAAATATGGGTACTAAGAAAAAAAGTTCTCACAAATCCATGGGTTCTTCATGTATTTCTTTATTTTGCAATTAGAATGTGACTCCGAATTACTGGACAGTTCTTTCTTCAGCTGCTTCTGTTGCTTTAGTTTGCATGTTTAACTACCTATGTGAGCTCCCTTATTTAGGTATGCTATATCCGGAAAGGGAGACAGCCTGAACTTCCATACCTCATCCGGAAATCGATACAAGATCTATTCCGGACGAGAGGTCAGAAGCCAACCCTTTCACCATTGCTCCAGGGGTGCGTGACGTTCTTGCACTTCAGGACGCACACGATATAAAGACAGATAGCAGCGAGAGCATACGTCCGCGTAGCTCAGTTGGGAGAGCGACTTACTCCGGATTCGATGTCTGGCGTGGACAAAGATGATGGAGAAATTTACTTCTTCATTGGTGGTACAGCCTACAGTTTTCCATGTAATTTCCGATCAGAAAATTTGGAAATTATATTTCTTTGGAGTGGAAAGCGAAACCACACCTCCCGAAGTCCGTTTGAACATGTTATCGATTACGATTCCCAAAATTACATCGACCTGGACCCAGTTCCTTTCCAGCTTTATGCGACGCGATTTTCAAGTTTTCTGATATGATGTTACATCATGAACAGTGGCGTTGAGTAATTCTTAGTCTCAATGAAGCACGAATGATCTTAGGAATATATCACATATTTACGAGGACAAAGTCTTTTTTGATTTCCCTGTTACATGTATGTTTTTCATTTAACACAGCAAGTTTCAGATGTATTACAGAAAGTGCGTCGAACGTCATGCAATATTTGGATCACTTTATGTCTTTATACGTACCTTTACGAAGAAAGCATGCTAGCACTCAAAGTATAGGCCATCGTGTTGCACCTCTTTTAGCCATCTGTCTGCCACTTGTTCGATTCCGTGGAGGTGCCAGTTCTTGTCCTTTGATGAAAAGAACTCCTTCACTCAAGATGCCACCTCCTTCTGGTTGTTAAAGTGTCGCCCGCGAAAGAAGTGTGCCATGGACCGGGACTAGTAATAATCTGACGAGGCCAAGCCTGGACTACATGCTGGGTGTTGCATCAGTTCGATGGTTTCAAATTTGCGAAGTTTTTCCCGAGTCATTCGAGCGAACGCTTTTTGTTCACCGGCGCCTAGTACTACTCTTCTAAAATGGCATACATCTGCTGCAGGTGTTCAGAGTAGAGGTTGGCGTTGAGGAACAAATTATTAATGGATAATCCTTTCGAATTACCACTAGACGCACAACATCACCTTGTGATCTAGGCGCCCACGATTGGGATGACTGCCTACATTCTTCAGAAAGCTAGCCCGGGCTCAGCCACTGCTGTTGTGTATTAGTATTACGGAAATGGACCCACTTTTCAACACACATAACAATTTTCCTGCTGAAATATTATCGCACGGGTTTTCTTGGAGTTTCGCTCACATTTCCACACGGCCGTTTGCTTCAGTTGGCGTCAAGTCTTGAGGGACAATGCGGCATCTCCTGCAGAACTTGGCGAGGTCCTGAAGGTGACAAGCCACTGTGGTCTGTGATATGCCCAGCTCACCTGATAATATCCATGTGCTGGTTTCCGGATTTTCCTCTACGGCTAACGCACGGTCTCGGAATCTACGTTTCGCTACCTATTTTACCTTGGCTGATTGTCGAGGTTTCTGTTGTCTGAGCGTAATTTCTTGAACCATCTGGTTGCTCTTCTGTGGTCCACGGAACCTTCCCTTTTCACATGACAAATGTTTCGTGTTGCTTGAGCAGCATTATGGCCGAGTTCAAACTCATAAAGCAAAAGTACCCAAATTCGACAGTTGTTGCTATTCATCTTTTAGGCGTCCAAACCGCAGACAGAACGGTGAAATGGAATGCTGTTCAGAACAACGACTACGACTTTATATCTCTTTCGATTAACTGCAGTGCGCGACACGAACTGGTTTTAAGAGGTTACATACCCGCCGCTGCACATGGGTTTATGCAAATATTGCAAAACTTTCAACTCACCCATAGCATATATAAAGACGCAAATAATATAAATAAATTTGAATGCATTTTTTGCTCAAAGTTTATGCTTTCAACTAAATACTAAGCATTTAATTTGTTGCATTCCGTTTATTTTTTGTTATGGGATTGCATTTGACGATATTACATTTCATTATTAATTTTATAACATATAATGTTAAGAAAAAACGTTTATAATATATATACTTATGTGCAGGGTAACCACAAATCAGGAAATTGAGTAAAATGCTATAAATATGTAGCCTGAGTGACTCCCGATTCTCCTAAAGTATTAGCTGAACACTGTCAAGACAAACGTCCATAATCAAGCTAATCGTCCACAATCAAGCCAAACGTCCTGAACATATGAAATTTACACGTATATGGTCTGATTAAAATAAGTACCTGCTATTAAATTTCATATTTCAGATTGTTAGCACATATTTTAGTTACCTTCGAAAATAATTAAAATTATTAATATGTGTTAGTTGACAAGTTAGATTACTCCATAACACCAATCCTTGGTAATCAATAAATCTTTGTTGGGTTAACGTGTTAGGCATTGGTAAAAAAATGCATTTCTGTTTCTTGTTTGATAGTCGTGACCTACAGTGTTCAGCTGAATTAAATGTTGGTACTTATTCTCCTTTGTTCTTTTATACATAAATCCTAATAATCTATATTTCCATAATTTCTCAATATCTAAAAATCCATAAATATCAATCCGCACATCCATATTCAAATTAATTCCCCTAAAATTATTTCCAATTTTCGCTGTTATATTTAGTAATGATTGTAATTTAAATAAATTAGTATTTGTAGTTAACATATTTAAATTTGTAAAAATGACCCAAATATTAATCATATTTAAAGATTTACGATTGAAAATGGAAGATACAGTTCCTTGAACGGAGACATCAAACAAAATTTTGATGTATAGCCCTCCGCAGGAAACTTTTAAATGAGTTAAACATTGTAATTTTCCACAATATACATTACAACGAGTTGGTAGAGAGTGCGAAAGGAATATCGAATATATAAATTGCGAAAGTAGATAATCCTTTTAACGACATATTAACATCAACGCTTCCATTAAAAATATATTTGAGATAAAACCTACTACTAACTTTTTCTAGGATGAACCTTTCTGCCGCAGAGCAGTCACCTCCTTCTATGTTCTTGACTCCACCAGGATAATGTACACATAAAAGATATGTGCAATGAAGCTATTTTTATTAATGTAAACAATTTTAATACGGGGCTTTAAGCTCCTTTGAATAGTTTTCCACGACATCGCTCTGATCTTCAATCGGGTTGAAATCAGGGAGTTTGGAGACAAGGACCTGACTTATATTAAAACGTGTTCGCCCCACCGTTCTTGAACGATTCGTCTTCGATACGAGCCGTATTACTTTCGTGCAGCAACCAATCCTCTTGGTGAAGGAACTATATTTTGTGCTTTATTAATACGTGGTTCGAAGAAGTCCCTGTTGGTAGCTACCGCGCATAGATTGGTTCACACGCCTCAGGATTTCCAACTCATTTATGAATCATATTATACATCCAACACAACTGACGTGGCTTGTCGATGCCATGCGTGAAGAATACATTGCTTCAAGCTTCTTACGCCGGGCTCATGAAAATACAATTGTTATCGTTATTCATGGAAACAGCACATCTGCTTCCAAATTTCTTTCGTTCAACTCTTAGCTTAGAGTTCTGCACGGTCCGAGACGGTCCGGCCAGCATAGCAGGTCGGGCTGTTTTTTGTTTAGAGAACAAAGCAACGGGTCGGTTCGGGCTTTTTCCCACGTACTTACTGTCAGGCTTTGAAGAGCCAAGTGGACCCATTCTTTTTATCGCAATGGAAAAGAAAGGAAGAAGTCGGGTTTCCGGATTTCGTAGCCTGTTTAACTGTTTTGCTGGATTTTCTTGTACTTCCATGAAAGAGCCCTGGACGTAATGACAGAGGCGAGTATAGGCATTCATAGCGTTTATCCCATTTGTATGTCTTAAGGTAGTGAGAACACTTTGGGACTTGTTGCCAACGAAAGGATTCAATTAGGAAGAAGTGCCGTTTTTTGCGTGGAGTGGGGTTCGTGGGGTTTCCGTAATGACGTGGGGACTGTATTTGTGTTTGTATGTGTTCGCGAGACGGCATCGGTTATTTCTCCTATTCCTAATCCGCATGGGGATTAACTTTTGTAATGGTACAACTTGGTATTTCAAAGAACATGATATTTTGAACTCACTTAGCTTTCCACACTCTTTAATGGTTACATTTTTCGATAATTGCCAAATTTTAGTTAATATTGTTATGCTTACATTCAACTACATGTTTTGTATAACATCTCATTTCATTATTTAATTTTCACAATTTAATACAACGCAATAAAAAGAAAAATAAAAACAAAATAGCTCATCACGGGCCGGAACTAAATAATAGCTGCAATTGACAGGTGGTTCCTAAATATTTGCTGAAATTGTCGTGCAGGGCCCTCCAAATAAGGCCTATGCAGACCTCTAGTCTAGCTATCGACAAAAGTAAAGTCGTTTACTTTGACAGATTTTGATCAGAAAAATCCGAGGTAAAGGCTTTTGCTCTTTCAGACAGTTTGTGACAGTGTGAGAGATATAGAAGCTCTGAATGTCGTTTTCGGTTGATTATATTTTAGTGAGCGATCAATTTGAAATTGTGCTGCGCTGAATGTACTGTCAACGTGAACCGTTCACGTCTGGACTCTACCTATTGTCGCCCTTTACAGGCTTTCACCGTTTGGGTATTTCAGGATTATTGCACCATTCCGGAAACACTTAATTCAGGTAGGCCATCGAACAACTGGCGGTGTCCTCGTTGCTTATACAGTCTATCGGCCCTTGGTTGTTTCACCACTTTGGCAATATTTCTGGAATACTTTAATCACATAGGCTATTTCTATTTAAATAGACGAACTTGTCCTATTGTCTGTTGTATGTGAAGCAACCATTCACATCAAACACACTGCTTATTTTGGGTAGAGTCAGTAAATTTTACCTTTAGGATTCTAAAACATCAATTCTTTACCGTTATTATCATGCCGCCGAAGTTTATATCTCTCTCGATATACTTTTATTTATAACTTTAAGTTACATGCAACGCTCTCCCACTTGTTACACTAGCATCGTGAACAATTTATATTTGCTTTGATGTCCTCATAATGCACAAAAATTTTAGTTAACTCGACTTACAGATAACAGTAAAGCTGTTTCTTTTATTAATTTACCTTTACACTTTTTTATAATGAAACTATTTTTTTTTCTCGAGTAGTGTAAAAATTAAAACCGCTTTTCCTGTGGACTGCATTTTAAATATTCAACATAATTTTATACTTCCTTTAGTAAAAACCTGGCTACGCACCTCTTACCGAAAAGTGGGAGTAGAAAAAACGTTTCGGCTCAAACATGTATTTATTTTTAAAAAAGGTTCATGGTGTTCTTCCTGATATGATTATCATTCAGTGGTTCGTATTACGGAAAAGAAATTCCGTGGTCTCCTAAAACTTTGGGAACCGAGTTTGTTACTATGGAATTTTGAATAACAGCGAAAATGTTTTTGTTTTAATTTATATTATTTTAATAAATAATATTGCAGGATGAAAAAAACGTGATTTTTTTAGTATATATTTTATTTCACACTAAATACGGAAACTACTTTAAAAAGTTCGATGACAGAAATCGATATTTTAACATGTAATTTTATCATATTTAAGATAAAATGCGCATAAATATTTTGAATTTAATTTAAAATGAAAATATCTCTGTTTGTTGGGATCGAAATACAAAAGGAATCAAAAGACTGCTACTATACAGGAAATTTGCCGTGGTTGTATCAAAGTAAACAAGAATTCAATTCTACAGAAGTACAGGAGCCCTTGCAAAAAACTTCACTGTTGAGCATGATCCCCTTGAAAGGATAAACGTATTTCACATTGGTGCGGTATACGCAACAAAAGGGCTATTGAGAAGGATATACAGCAATTTACCCTTTTACACCATGGAAGATAAAACAAGTCTTTAGACACATTCGCCTTGGTTCGATGTCACGTGATGACTCTTACGGTTACTGGAGGTCTTTGACAACTCGGTTCAGCAGCGTTTATCAGGTAGGGATTCTTATGGTAGAGCTCACTCGCATTTAGCCGCGGAAAAATTTTTCAATTGAAATACTTGTAATTTTACTTCTCCTTAACTCAAGCTTGATTGTAAAACTTATGTATGAATTATGAAGTTACCAATGTTATGTCAAGATGTTGCTGAAATACATATGCAAAGTCTAGGAATTTGTATAGTTTTCATCAATTTGGAAAAGTGAAATTTTCTGCACCTTTAAAAATATAACACTCCTTTTTAGCACGTCTTTTGGAAAAAAAGATCGTGCGTATGTTACCGGTTTGCCCGTCCTCCTGTACCCACGATATCAATGCAACTATTAGTCCGATTTAAACAATTCTTTTTGTATTCAGAAGCTTGAAATATACGACTGCTAATCCTCCATTTCGTTTTATTTTTACGACGTACAATGTCGCCGCTAGAGTGCGTGAAGGCAGATGATGTCGAATTCACAAATACGTTTTATTCCACATATTTGCTTCTAAACATCCTATTGAAAAAACTATTTTATATTTCGATTCCATTTATGTCGAAGAGTATTTTAGATATAGTTACTTTTTCAAATTACTCATAGATTTCCCGCTAGGTTGCGTAAAAGTAAATTGAATATTTTACCGATAATTCTTTTTCTAAAACTCCGGTTTGAAATTTTTTTTTCAGCGGATACACCTTCTGATGGAAAATCTTTTGCATATAATTTCAAATTTTTGGTAAAGAATACTTTGGCCACCAGGGGGCGTAAGCGTTAATTTTTGCTTCTAATGTATTTGCCATAAAATCTGACCTAAAATATGGATTGAAAAATTTATTTCGTGGACTAATGCCACTCACATAGATAAAACTTTTTGAAATATTTTTGTCTTAAAATAGTTCATAGTTTCTCCGCCAGGGGCGTAGAAGAATATTTTATTTTCCTGAATATCTCTACATCTGGGAGTCCGATTTGAAAAAGTTCTTCTTTTTTGGATAGTGTTTTCAATGTGACATGTTTTTCATATAATTTCAAATTTTTCAAATAATTCATAGACTTTCTGCTAGGGGGCACAGTGATAAATTGCGTTTCCCCCTGTATATTTGCTTCTAAATCTACGATTTGAAAAATTCTTTCTGCACCGGATACAGTTCGTAATAAGAAATCGTTTGCACATAATTTCTAAGTTTTGTAAAATAAAATGGCTTGGCCACCAGGCGGCGTAAATCCTAATTTCCGCTTCTGATGTGTTTGCAGCAAAATATGAGCTTCTAAATTCTCGACTGAAAAAAACGTTGTTTGTAGACCGATAGTACTCATTTCGAAAAACCTTTTAGAAACATTTTCTTCTTCAAATAACACATGGTTTCTACGCCAGGCGGCGAAGATGTATATCTTATTTTTGTCAATATTTCTATTTCTAGGAGTCCGATTCGAAAAATTCCTTTTTGTTGGATAGTGTCGCCAGTGTGACATGTTTTTCATATAATTTCAAAATTTTCAAGAAATTCATAGACCTTCCGCCAGGGCGCGTAAAAGTATATTGCTCCCACCCCACATATCTCTGCTTCTAAATCTCCGATTTGAAAAATTCTTTCTGCTCCGGATACAGATCCTGATGGGGAAGCCTTTGCACATGTTTTCAAATTTTTGTAAAAAATGGTTTGGTCAGCAAGTGGCATAAGTCTTAATTTCCGCTTCTGATGTATTTACATCAACATATGAGCCTCTAAAATCTCGATTGAAGTAAAAGTCATTTGTTGAACGACACTATTCCTGTCGACAAACCTTTTAGAAACCTTTTTCTTGAAATAATGCATACTTTCTCTGCCAGGGGCGTAGATGTATATCTTATTTTTTTTTTCAACATCTCAACTTCAAGGAGTCCGATTTGAAAAATTCCTTCTTTGTTGAGGATAGTGCTTCCGATGCGAAATGTGTTTCCTGTAAATTCAATATTTTCAAGTAAATCATAGACTTTCCGCTAAGGGGCACAAAGGTAACCTGCGTTTTCTGCGTTATTTCTCCTTCTAAAACTCCGATTTGAAAAAGTCTTCCTGTATCGCATACAAGACCTGATGGAAAATATTTTTCACATAATTTCTAATGTTTGGTAAAATATGGTTTGGCCACTAGGGGGCATAAGCGGTAATTTCTGCTTCTGATGTATTTGTAGCAAACTCTGGCCTCCTGAAAACTCGACTAATTTTTTTTTCTTGGACCGATACCGCTCATATGTAAAAACCTTTTGAGAAAACTTTCTTCCTAAAATAATGCATGGTTTTCCCACCAGGGGACGTAAAGTCACATCTCTGTTTCTACGAGCCCGATTTAAAATTAAAATGCGTTAGAGCGCTTCCGGTGAGAAATATTTCTTATATGAATTCATGTTTTTCTTAAGACATAAGTCTGCAACCAGAGGGCGTAAGATCACGATTCCGTTTACTGCAATATCTGAGGGATTAAAAACCCTACTGAAAAACTTTCTTCCATCAGATATTATTGTTTTCAATACCGGTTGCATTGACTTTGAATAGCTTTGACAAATTTAATTTGCATCAGAACGGATTCAAAGGACAGTGCTTATTACACCCGAAAATTCGGTGTCATCTTTTTTGTTTATTTCTTGAAAAATATCTTTCCTGAAACGAGGTGCGCAATGCACCTTCGAGAAGTAAGTGTTATTATCAACTTTTAACAAAAATTAAAAATAGGTATATGAAATATATTACTTTTGCAAAATAAATTACTAAGACCTTTCATGTTCATGAATATTAATTTGGAGAGCAGAGAAGTGAAAGTAATTACGTAGGTTGCAATAATATTGGTTCCAATTATTAAGCGAACGCTAAATGGTGCATAATAAGTGGAAGAAAGTCAGATCTCTACAACAGATGAGAATTTGAAATTAAATTTGGTACAATACTTGATTTTAGCATTTCGTACTTTTCCTGATAGAATTTATTCAGTAACCTCAGGTGGAAAGAATTGCCATTCTGTGAAATTCACATACATATTTCTTTGCAAACTTTTGCGCAAATGAAGATTATAGGGAAATATTATTTGTTGTATATTATAGTATATTTCGTTTGATCTATCTTCTTGTGTCTGATATTATTTTCTTAGAACCATTCAAAAATACTCTAAATCAGTTTGGTTAAACTGTTGCAGTTTGGGACGATTAAAGATGAAAGGTATAATTTTGGTGATTTATGCAGCAGAATTACGTGGTACTGAAAGTAGAACACAGTGACTGTGCGACAACGTATGCGATACTTGCACATAAGATGACAATCCTGCATTTGTAGAACCAGTTACTTATGTGTTTGAGATTAATGGAGGTCATGTAACCCACCATCGTTTTGCTGATGGCGTAGTCATTTTGGCAACTGACCATCTGAACTGCAGAATATGATCCAGGAACATGCTGACAGTTGTAAAGAAGTGGGATTAAAATAAAGTTTTAGAAAACCAAAGTATTATACAATGCTTTTACAAGAAATTAAGATCTTGTGATTGATTGGGAAAAGCTGGAGTTGTCTCTTTATTTATTGTGGCGATGGTATAACTGTCGTTCTAAACGCAACCACTAATTTCCCGTGAAACTCTGGTTATAAAGTTGTATTCAAATTATTTTCGGAAACCCCGCCCACGGGTTTTGGTATTTTGTCGTCAGCTGGGAAATCCAAATTGCTTCTTTACGGGTGAGTAGCAGATTATTTGCATGAAGCCAAAGTACTGCATAACCCCCATGTAATTTTTCCGTTGCTAGTAGAAATTCTTTCTAAAGCCCTGGTGCATGAGGAAACTCCTTTTGACATAATTTAATGTGTCGGTGGCACCCCTTGGTTAGCTGGTCTTTGCACTACTTTGGAGCAACGTAAAAATTGGCTAACCTTCCAAACGTGGCACGCTCGTAGATGGTGCCTCGGTAGCACTTCACCTCTCCTCCGCTCTTCTCGTTCCATGTGAAATGCGTTATAGCCACTTACGTAACTTAGTTCTCCGTCTCTACTCCAGGGTTACGTAAGGTTTTTTTTTTCGATCTCTGATCCTGTGATATGTGGAACGGGAAAATGTTCTTTAATGAAGTTGGGAACGATGAAGAAACCTTTTTTTTTCATGGTGTGTTAAGACATTAATGAATTTGGGAAGGATGAGGAAACCTCTATTTAATGGTGTGTTAGAACAATTCAGGTTTGTTAGGACATTAATGAAGTCGGAAGGACGAGGTAACCTCTATTTCATGGTGTGTTAGGACAATTCAGTTGTGGGAAGAAGCTCGCTTCGGGGAATGATGAGCACTCTTCCCTTACACTTGGTGCGTGGTTGTTTTATGCTGCATATCGGAATCTGCCAAGCAGTGATTACGCTCATTTAACTGTCGACCACTCCCTCAACTTCATTGATCCCATCACAGGGGCGCATACACAAGGATTCGAGAGCCATTGGCTTCCCTGAATTATTAATTAACACAGGGCAACCATAAAATGTACTTGGCAGACCATATTATGGAATAGGGATGTAAGGTCAGGTGATGCGTAACATCACAGCCTCTCCTTGACAAATGTCAACCCCGCCTTCTCGTGGTGCATCCTGTTCCCACTAAAGGGGCTCTGACGACCGCCAATAGCGGTATAACTATACCATCGGGATCAGAGGAAATGCTATCCCACACTCACCAACCCGCTTGGCCAGCGTGGTGAGTTATGGCCAAACACCTCCAAAATGACTCTACAACTTAAATCTTGGCCCTCAGTCTCCGGCAGCTGGAATGTACCTGGCCAAGGCAGCGGCCAGTGCGACATGAAGGCAGAGGGTGCTAAGAATCCCCGGAGGGCCGGACTAGGCTGCCATCTGATGCTGACCTTGGCAACATACAATGGACGCTCTCTATCTTCTGATTCAAGGCTTCTTGAATTGGAAGAGGAACTACAAAGGATCAAGTGGGACATCGTCGGGCTAAGTGAGGTAAGGAGAAAAGGAGAAGATCTCATTGAACTGAAGAGTGGACATCTCTTCTATTATCGTGGGACAGATACTGGCAGAACTAGTGGTGTTGGATTTATAATAAACAAGAAACTGAAGGATAAAGTGGTAGAAGTTGAAAGTTCCTCTGACAGAGCTGCACGACTCGTTATCCAACTCTCGAGAAGATATCAGGCTCAGATTATTCAAACTTATGCACCCACCACAAGTCATCCTGAAGAAGAAATTGAAGAGTTTTATGAGGAAATTCGTCATCTAAATAATAAAGGTAAGCAGCACTTGAAGATAATTATGGGAGATTTCAATGCAAAAAATAGGGCAACGGCAACAGAATGAAACTTCAGTAGGTAAATTCGGTCACGGCAACAGAAACCAGCGTGGAAATACTCTCGTTGAGTTTGCAGAGGCAGAAGGATTTTTCATCTTGAACTCCTTTTTCAAGAAAAAGCCACACAGGAAATGGACATGGAGACATCCAATTGGGACGACAAATGAAATTGATTTTATTATGTGTAACAAAAAATTCGTCATAGAAGACTGCAGTGTGCTGAACAAGTTCAACACAGGTAGTGACCATAGATTGGTGAGATGTAAGATGCACCTCAACACTAAACTGGAACGTGGGAAGCTCATAAGACAAACAAAATGTATTGACATAACCAACCTTAAAAAACACCATAATACTTTCAAGTTGGAACTGAAGAACAGATTCTCTGCTATAGAAGGCCTAACATCGGAAGAAGTGGATATTTCGGAAATTAACAGAAAAGTAACCAAAGCTCTAATGGAAACAGCAACAAAATTAGCTGGGTCTAAGAACAAGTTGCATGTGAACAAATTATCAGGAAAAACCAAAATGTTGATGCAAAAAAGAAGAGAGATGAGGACAACTAAAGAAGATGTGACTTCCAAAGTGGAATATATAGAGCTATGCAAGACAACACGAAAAAGTATCACTGAAGACGTAAGGAAATTCAACTGTGAGCTAGTGAGGAAAGCAAATGAAAACAACCAAAGCCTTAAGATAGCAAAGGGACATCTCAGTAAGGGAAGAAAACAGATTATGGCACTGAGAAAAGAAGATGGTTCTGTAACAAGAAATAGAGGCGAAATTTTGACAAGAGTGAAAGATTTCTACTCCAAATTATATGAAAGGGATGATATATGCACTCCAGACATCATGAAAGATACCAGTACCAGAGTTCCTCCAGTCCTCCCAGCAGAAGTTGCACATGCAATCAAGAACATGAAGCGGGGGAAAGCTCCAGGAGAAGATGGAATTACTATAGACATCATACAAGAAGCAAGTGGAGAAATTGAAACAGTACTCGCCCAAATTTTCACTCGATGCCTTAATGAAGGGAAGATTCCTGAGGATTGGAACAATGCTACAATGATCCTGCTACATAAAAAAGGTGACATTGAGGATCTCAGGAACTACAGACCTATCAGCCTCCTATCAGTGGTTTATAAAATCTTCACTAAAGTTCTTTCACACCGCTTGAAGGTAACACTGGACATGGCTCAACCGAGAGAACAAGCTGGATTCAGGAGTGGCTACAGCACAATAGATCATATCCACGTACTGAGAGAACTAATTGAAAGAGCGAGGGAATATGAACTTCCATTGTGCATGGCTTTTATCGATTATGAAAAAGCCTTTGATTCGGTGAAACCATCAGCAGTTACCACGGCTCTGAAATCCTGCGGTATTGAAGATGCATACATTAATATTATTAATAACATCTATGAAAATGCAAGTGCAAAGATTCGGCTGTTTGAAAATACAACACACATAAAAATTGGAAAAAGAGTGAGACAAGGTGACACCATATCTCCGAAGCTCTTTAATGCCACATTGGAAAATGTCTTTCAATCACTGAACTGGGAAAACAAAGGGATAAAGATTAATGGAGATTATCTAACCCACCTTCGTTTTGCTGATGACGTAGTCATTTTTGCAACTACCCCATCAGAGCTGCAGAGTATGATCCAGGAACTTGCTGACAAGAGTAAAGAAGTGGGATTAAAAATGAACTTTCAGAAGACAAAAGTGATGTTCAATGCTTTTACAAGAAATGAAGATTTATCGATTGATGGAGAAAAACTGGAGATAACAGATACGTATGTTTATCTTGGACAGCAGATATCAAGTGAGGGTCACATTGATGAAGAAATTAATCGGCGTACAAAACTTGCCTGGAGAGCTTTTGGAAGAAACAGCATAATTTTCAAGAGCAATATGCCATTATGTCTTAAAAGAAAAGTGTTTGATCAATGCATCCTTCCAGTGCTTACGTATGGTGCAGAGACGTGGACCTTAACTAAAAGAGACATACAAAGGCTGCAG
This sequence comes from Macrothele yani, assembly GCA_039090855.1. NCBI lineage: Eukaryota > Metazoa > Arthropoda > Arachnida > Araneae > Macrothelidae > Macrothele > Macrothele yani. Next base: position 35,428,979 of record CM077033.1, on the reverse strand, counting down.
ACAACTCAAAGAAGCATGGAGAGGTGCATGCTTGGTATAACCAGGAGAGATAAGAAGAGGAACTCGTGGATCCGAAAAATGACGAGAGTGGAAGACATCATGATCAGAGTTAAATCCCTGAAATGGCAATGGGCTGGACATACTGCCAGAAGGACAGACCATAGATGGACAGCCGAAATTTTAGATTGGATTCCAAGGGACAGGAAAAGACCCAGAAAAAGACCACATGGGAGATGGGTGGATGAAATTCGTAAATATGCGGGAGTGACATGGAGGAGATTGGCACAAGACAGACCGTTGTGGAGGAAACTTGGGGAGACCTTCGTCCAGCAGTGGATTGATAATGGTTGACAATGATGATGATGATGATGATTATGGAATATTTATTCCGCCGGAATTGCCGACTTTCTTCAGAACGTTGCTTTGAAGTCCTGATTCGGCTGATCAGACAGTTCTTCCCTGACAGATAAAACTTGTCTTGCTTTTATTCTGCTACGAGGACAGTTTTATATTAATGGGGAAAACTTATTCTTCCGCCATAATAAATATTTCACACATATTCCACAATGTACATTCACAAAGGTCCTTTTAAGGGCCACCTTTAATCCTTATCATTCACTTCCTTTGCCACTTTCACAACGTAACACAACGCTTTACGATGTAGCGATAACGTGTCGCCATCTATCCTCGCTTCGGAAAACTTTTTCCGGGCCACGTTTGGAAGTTTTACACAAAAAGGTACGTGCATTTCGTGGTAAGTACAATTTCATTGGCTATTCCACTTACGTAGGGAAGCTACCTAAGGCGTAAGAGACCAAGTAAGTGGTTATTTTTACTTTCCTATATTCTAATATATTTAATTTCACTGCTAGCTAAAAGGCAGTTTACTGCGTATAGACCTAGCATAGCAGTCTTCCCACTATTCGTACTGACGTCTTTCATAATTTGAAAGATTGAAAAATTATTTTTACACACCGTTCATAACTTGAAAGAAAGCACTTATTCTTCACACGTGTGAATCTAAAACTCATATATCTAAAAAAAGAAGAACATTTTCTTAATACGTGTGAATCTCAATTTAAGCCATGCTTTGCTAAACCTAATTCAATCTGACTTTAATTTAAAAACTATCTTCCTGTTTTGTGAATAAAGGATAACTTGTGTGGGAAGAAACAAAAAAAAACAAACTGTAAACTGTGTGGCCCTAAATTTGAAAAGACATAAAAAATTTCGTTGGAGCTGAGAATTTTTAGATTTTTAGAATTTTAAACTTGATGGTTATAGTATACAAATTGCTACCGCAATTTTTCACTAAACTAGTGAGCATTTAATCTGCATCAGTTGCAGATTTATCAATTTTCTTAGCTTACTGCATATCCTCTTTAACTGTAATTTCTTCCTTGCTTTTGCATTCTGATCTATTCTTACTGAACATCTGTTCATTCGTATTTTCGAAGGTGGTTGGATCTACAGCGTCACACCTTTCGCGTCTACAATGGCGCTTTTAGGAGCTAGGGTTTAGGCGACTAAACCTGTTAGTAAAACCAGTAACCAGGAGGAGTTATTTCAAAACAGTGTGGTGTGTGCCTCATTTGTTTTGAACCTTCGTTTCTTGATAGTTGAATTGAATTTTCGGAAAACCAGTTTCATAACGGCAACGTATTGCAAACACACTAACCTTTATTTACGCTGGTGTTCGCCTCTTACACGAAATGAGATGGAGATGTATACGTGCCGAAGTTTGGAATTTATAGGACCGCACATGTTGAGATGCTGAATACCCTCGTGGTCAGCTTCTTTATAGCTGCACATGAGACATGAAATAAAGATACGTAAATACAGATGCGTTTATATATAGTATTTTTTATTTGTATTCCATGTACGTATTGAGGAGACAGACAAAGCGGCAATGCAATATTTAATGTACGTATTCATCGACAGACGAAGCTGCAATACAATTACTTTCACTAGATAGCGTATTTGTGTCTTGGAATACATAGAGAGTGAAGATCATAAGTATCAGATGAGTTTATATATAGTATTTTTTTATTTGAATTTCATGTGCGTATTTGGGGAAAATATGACTGTGCTAACCGTAAGATAATAGAATTTTACGTAAATTAAGGACTTTCGTCTATAACGTTGCAGTCCAAATTAAAAATATTCGTTATACATTCCTAACAACATCATCGCAGTAAATTGGGTAGCTTGTGATCGTTGCAATGGAAATAGTGAAAAATTTCACTAAACCAATAGCAGACGTTTAAGATACGGAATGTAGATATCAACGGGGTGGGCATACTTTGAGAGGTATGCGAACAATATAGTGAAACAGATAGATCTTTACGTAGTGGAATATATTTACTTACGAATTGGTGCTCCTTTTTTCCGAACCCCTCCTTACAGCCATACCGAGTACTGATATCTCCTTGTGGGACTTTGTGTGTAAACGTATTTTGCAAATGTCTCTGTAAGGTGAATCCACCTGAGAACTTTGCCCTATGTTTTTAGTGGTAGAAACGTCTGGAGAAATTTCTTCGCAGTTAATCTATTCTCAAGAATTAAACTTTGTACTTTGATAAAAATAACTTTATATTGTAACTTAGTATACTTAATATTTGTTAAAATCATTCGTTTTTATATTAACAATAAATAACACTTCATTTGGTAACCTTGAGGTCAGCTAACAAGTGAACATGTGACATGTGAATCACGTCGCATTGTTTAATATATTTTTGGTAATTTTTCGAATCGAATCAACACTTCAGTCCACAGATCCGGTAGTCTGGAAGGTTTAGAATGTTTTGCGCAGCATTAGTTAAATGTTCAGACAGTAGTTATCTGAAAATATTAACAGAACTCTAGGTACTGCTGATTTGTAATTTCGAGATACACAAACAAGCTCACTGTGCGACATTTTCAACTAAATTATTGTAAAGACCTGCCTAATAAGTGCGCAGCCGGTAAAATGTAGAGCAGAATATGATGTATTCAAGCTAACCTCATCGTACCATGGATACATTACAATACTCATGACATCTAATTGACTCAATATTTACCAGCGCTTTTTTAGATCATTGAGATATCGTTTTAATCATTTCCTTTTCTTCAAAATATTATTTTAACCACGTGTCACACTGTAGGTATTATGGATAGGTGTAGGAAAATACACATTTTTGGTTACCTGTGCATCATGAACTAAATCCAACATCCAAAGGAGGAAAAATAGCCACCCAGAAGTACCTTTACACAAATTAGTGTGGATATGCCGGTTGCTGAAGTATGATATGGAGAGTAAGCCACGGATGAGGAATCATTTCGAAATATGGTGAAGTAGGAGCTTCCGTTAGTGTTAAGGAAGGTTTTCTTACAACAATGTGAACAGGACAGATTAGGGAAACGGAACTTGATTTCATGTACAGAGAGCGTGACAAGTTACCCTTTAATATGTAATTATTACTTTTGCTTTTATTTTTTAGCCAAATGTTTGAAAGCATTATTATAATACGCATTGCTGCCCTAGGGTAATATGACTTTCTCTTCCAAATATGATTAATTGCGAAAGAGAGGTTCACAATGATTGTTAGTCATGAGGTAGACCTGTGTTGGTAATTTTGGTTCATATCTGGTGCAGTACTAAAGGTGGACTCAATACGGCACTGGACACAAACGCAATAAGAATGTCATCGAAACTTATTAACTAAAGGCAGCGTCACCGACTTGAGGATGAAAGGAATTCAGATAATGCGGTATCAATAGGTCTTATGACAGCCAGGTTGGGATATACATTTTGAAACACTGCAAGGCATCGGATGAAAATGGGCACGAATGATGTTCTGCGGTATTTCTGACCATGCTTGTTTACTTGTGTTAAGTATCAAACGGGCTTGCCAGCTCTTTTGGCCAGAGAAGCCCCGGACGTTTTCTTGCTAAAACTGTGCGTCAGGTGCACCACGGAGGTACAGCAACGAAAGTACTACAGCACCTTTCTAACGTATCGACGAGCTGTTACCTTACAAATTATGTGTTCGAGAGGAGAACGGCTGTTGAAAGTGATAGTGTAGCAAGCAACGACATTCATAATCTTTGGACAAATGTGCCATGTTTAGGCACATTTATGCCGAGGGTTTTAATTGTATTTACTACCATGTATTTGTGAGGAATTATTTCCTCAAGGAAATTCGTTTACAACTTACGTACGAAGCAATGACCTTTGGCTAAATAGTTGACGACCATGAATAGCAGGAAGATCAGGCAGGTGACCACGTCGTCTCCAGTCTTTCGATAGGCAATCTTCAACTCTGTAAGTGAAAGGGAACTCCGCACTGAATAACCCATGTTTCCATTCGTCCCAATAATCCCCTACTTAAACCACAGGTCCTAACGCTTGATAAATTTAAAATAAAATAACAAATAAGATGAAAGTGATTGTGAACCTAAGAAAAATTCTTATTCAGTCATGCAGCAGACAAAAGCCTCAACTTCTTTTCCTAACTTATTTTATTAAGATTGAACAGAAAGAAGCATTTCATACGTATTATACTCATGAGTAGAACAGAAAAGTCGTGGGTTTGGAGCGCAGATGAAATTTGAAAAAATGACAGAGAGTAACCAAGGTAATTTTTCACGCGAATTAATAACCATTGCAGCAATACGATTCCAAATAGCGATAAATATATAGCGCGTTATCATTTCAATGTTTTGCAGAAGAATAGTCCAGTGTCATCAATAGGAAAAATCGGTGTCACAAAACCACAAAAGAAAGGACGCATGTGTGTCACACCGAGGATCAGTTACAGAGCCAGGACATTATATCTAGTTCTACGAGTAAGGACGTCATTCGCCCAGCAGAAGTGGCGTTATTAGTACGTTTCTACTTTTCTAATATGCATTGCCTTTCCCCCTTTTGTCCCTAAATAGGGAAGGGCGAACTGTTAACAGCCTTTAGAATTATTTAGGATGGGTCTTAAATCCGAAGCAAAAAAGTAGTATTGACGTCCTAATATGTTTTACGCCAAGGGACACTTTGTAAGAATAACGTTTCATATTTATATAATTACGGGCACTACTACTTCGTGGAAAGTTTTCTAAATAATTGCCCTTATTACAATAATCAGAATACCAAACCACGGGAAGTTCATATAGCTGCATCAAGAACCAGATAATTATCTTCTCGGAATGGAAACTTTTAAAATAAACGAGAATCTTGCAAACAAATGGGATTCAAGTTGTTAAGGGTAAATCATATTACACGTTTAGTATCATCAATAATAAAAAATACCATTTTTATAATATGTATTGCTCTCATGGCGTAAATGAAGTTCGAAACTTTAGAGCTGCCTTTAATTAAATCCCAATGAAACTGTTTCCTGCAGCAACAATATAAATATAGCACACCTAAGAAATACAGCATTGTTGCTCGCAGTAATGTTATAGGAAACCAAATTATAATCATAAGACTATGGAGTTCTAGACATGCCCTCGGTACACGATATATCGTTCCAGAAAATTTGGCTATCCGCCAAATTTTATATTGAAAATTTTAGTAGGTCGCATTGTTTTGTAAAATAGGGAAATATCCAAGTACATACTTTCGATTGTGACAAACAAAATGTCATTTTAATAAGGTTATATTTTTTTCCAAGTAGAAAATTACTTTTTATAACATATTTCAAGTTTCGAATAATATAATTCTAAAGTTTCGAATAATGATTTATTTATCTTGAGAAAGACATAAGGCGAATAGGAACTGCATTTTTCAATTAACCAAACATTTTGGGTGAGTCGTTTCTCATGGTGAAGAAGAAACAATTTACGCTACTCTCTAAATTTTTCGCAATAGCACATATTAAAATCAAAGAAATAGTTAAAACAAAAATTTTATTGTTTTAATAAAATTAAATATATTCTGGGGCGAACATTATTTAAGAATGTAGGCGTCAGAACATAAAAACATAATGTGAGGGTGATGGCTGTTATACAGAATAGAAAGAGAGAGAAAGAGAGAGATTGCATGCTTAAAAATTGCTTTGTTGCTCAGCATGCGCCTGATTGCTCTGCTTCTTATTTGTCTGGAGCACACGACTGGGTGCTGCAATTGTGGTGTTATTGGAACTGAAGTGAAAAAAAACAGTGTCCTGCTTTTTGTTTATCAGGAACACACTTCTGGGTGCTACAATTGTGGTGTTGCAACTGATGTAAAAAAAAAAGACAATCTTCATCAAATAGTGCCCAATGTCTCCTTAATTAATGTGTTGTGCCCAAGAGCATTACTGCGTGCACTGTTGTTTTGTGAGCTTCTAACTTGTCAACTTTGTACTGGAAACATATTCAAAACCAGGTGAAAGCCTGTCAATAATGTCGGGGGTTGGGGGGGGGGTGGCGATATATGGAAAATAAAATAAAAAAATAAGAAATGTATTTTTTAAAATTAAATGTTTTCTCTTTGTCTGTAACGTTGAAATGCGAAAGTATGTTTCATGAACATTACAACATATTACGATCTTTTTCGGCGAACATGCCATAATAAGACACCAGAAACCCCGTCGGACTTAATTTCGTTTCTTCACCACATCTGCCACATTCCTTTATGCTCGACATGCCGTAAATGTGGTACCCTGCTGGCGGCAATTGAGCACCATTACTGACCCACCTATCCATTTTCATGTAGACTTACGTCCACAGAGGAGATTTAGATTCCAACCACCAACAGCTGTTAAAGCCTTTCGGGCGTAGTGCAGAAACGGGAGGGATTAGCACAAGTCCAGCGATTTTGATTCAACAGTTTATAAGTCAGACTGATGAAAGTAGTTGGCGCCGTCGTACAAGCCGATGTTTAACATTGAAGGGAGAGAAATATATCGAAGAAAGCTTAGGAATTGACACTTTTATATGCAGCCGGGGGGATCAGTACCCGGAGGCAGTCATTTGAAAATGCTCGTCCGGTGTCCGGCGGATATTCAGCGATTGTTAACAAATATCACCACCCAGGGTCGAATCTGGGTTATCTCCCAAAGTAGTCACATTCGTCAACCACTAAACCATCCGCGGCTCTAATTCAACTAACCGTGGAGAAATCGATTATGACTTCTGATGCATTACTTTCATCATCCACTCAGCTCTAGATTTAACCATCTAGCTGAAGACTTTGGTGATATGTGGAATGATGTTCGTACTTGCTCAACTAACCTCCTATAAAACAAATGAAAAAGAAGAGAAGAAATGTAAAATTGGTACATCAGAGTCGGATCACGTGATGTTTTTTTTCAAAACACTTCGATTTCATCATTTCCTACATTTTGTCACTCCATTTTCAAAAATATAAATAGCGTACCTCAAATAATTTAATAATATGATGATGGTAAAGTTTTTGTATAATTCTATAGTGTTGAAATAAGTATTATCCCAGCCGCAGGACAGGAATGTCCTGAAAAAGAAATGTAAATAGCAAGTATATCTTATAATAAATATTCAAAATTAGTTTTAAATTAAATGTGATCCAATGGTGAAGTAAAAAAACAGGAGGATGAACTTCGGTGTCGGCTTAAAGTATTCGTTAACTTTATGTAAAAATGTTAAAGAAAAATATTGAGAAGGCCTGTTGCCCAACAAGGCCGGCGTATATGCCATCCCACTGCGCTATTAGGACGGCACCAACCGATATTGCATCGTAATGACCAAGCGTTCCGTCAGAATTAGGCTCAACGAACGGAAAAATTCACAAGAAACAGAAAAGGAACTGCTGCCCTTTCTGAAGTTCAAATACACTGATCCGTAATATATATATATATATCCGCTAATCTGTAATACATTTCTGCAGTTATCCAGTCACAAAGGCAGACATACCACAAATTTCGCATCTCTCTGTAGATTCTTTTAATGTTTCGACTTTAAAGTGTTTAAGATGGAACAATTGTAATATCAGTATGCCAATATAACATAAAATTAAATTGTTTTATTTTGGATCGAAATGATAACAGAATTTCCTACACACCGTTTTAATCACAGTCCACCTGTGACTTCGTTAGTCGTAATACATGTGTGTGTGCTTCTAAAACACTCCTGGACTCATAACTTTCTTCCCCACGATATCATTTCATGTAGTTATGTATTGGGTGGGAAAGGACGTAATTTCTGCAAAAGTAAGGCAACAGATGGGTGCTATTTATCTTATACTCAAGTACCAATCATGCAGTCGCCATCCTTTGTCAAGACATTTTCCCAGCATCTGAGCAGCTGTTGGATTCAGTCCCTGTAGAGTTAGGGTGTCTTTGACGCGAAGAACTGAGTTAGTGCGCGTGCGACATCGCCCAAGTTGATAAACCGCTGTACGTCTAGTAAATTCATCAAGTACCATAAAATTTGGTAGTAGCTTGTAGGAATGTCCGGGGAATTTGCTGGAGTGTGTCAGAATCTCCCAGCCCAGGTCCCTTATCTTGTGACCACTCACCCGTTCTGTGTGAAGTCTCGCTCAATCCATCTATAGGAAGACGCCCTTGACGTTCAGAAGTGCTGGTCGTTTCTACGTGAGAGATATGTGCAGATCGCCCAACTGACGACACTGCACATCAGTGGGGATAGTTGTGTTTTCCAGCATCAGGTCAAAAACACGACATCCTACATATCCAACCAAACAAACAGCAAGATTCTATGAGGGTATGAGCCGGCTTTGGGGGTCGGCATAAGCTTCTGTTATCAGGCCAACGACTGTTTTCCTGCGCTGACACAGTCATGCACGACACATATCTCGTCATCTGTTACACTGGGGTGTACGAACGCTCCAGCTTGGTCACCTGCAAGCAGCGAAACGCATGCTCTCATGGAATTTACTTTCTGCTCAAATGTGAGTTGATGGGGTACCCAAATTCGCCTCTTGTAAACCTTTCCAAGTAGACGCAGGTGCGTGATACTGCTCGTGTAATAGTCGTCAGGTATTCGGGGAACTCCTGCGTGGTCGCACATGGATCTATCTCTACTAAGGGTTTCAGCAGGTCGTTTAATATTGTTCCGGGCCTTCAGGCATCAGATGGTTTGACAGGTCAAAAATTTCCCTCGAACCCGTTCTAGCCAATGATAGCGCTGACGACGTGATGTGTCATTGCTAAAGTTGCTTACAGTACTTGCGGGGTGCTATCGTGACCAAATTCATGCACAAATCAAAGACGGATGTGCTAATATTCCACTTCCATGTTGGCTGGCTCTTCACCTTTTTACGATTGCCACTGATTAAGCCTGTCAATATCATGCCTGCCTGCTGTCCAATCTCAGTGGCCAATTTTCCCCATGCACAAGGCTTTGATTTCGGGTACTTCGTCATCTCACATTACTTTATTTTCAACCGAATGTTTCATTTCATGGTGCTTTTTACACCTTTCGTGAACACTAATTGCATTTTCAACAAATACTAATTGAGGAATAATGTTTTTTTAAATAACATTTTGTTGTAATAAACTACTGAAAAATCTTTCTGATTATTCTTTGGAGCTGAATTATATATTCAAATGAAATTTTTAAAAGTAAGGAAAGATCTCGAAAAATTAAAAGAAAATTCTCCACTTTCATCGAATTTAGAAAGACTAAGGTCGATAGTAATCCTCATAAATTCATTACGATCAGGACAATTATACGGTGGATTATGTGAAATTACGAACATATTTTTTAGCGTACAATTTTCCTGATTCAGTTAGATCAACATTTCCCACCGGATGATTCTTTGCCACACACCAGTAAATTGTACGAATATATTGTAGTTTAAAATGCTAAAGTTATTAAAATATATCAGCTTTTGAATCAATTTAAAATCAACCACATTTTAATTGCGGGCATTTTTATACATAACAGATTTATATTCCAACTTATGGGGGACACAATTTGGCTATACAGCTAAACCTGGATAGCTTAAAATAATATACTGATTACATATCGCCTGACATATGGCAGTTCATCAGTTGTCACTAATATGTGTTGCCTCCAGTATATCTGCATTGCGTGTGTCTTCCAGCGAAAGCCCTTTTATTGTTTTGATTAATGTGTCAGAGACAAGGACACGTACTTATCGTCATGTGGATGTCAGGGATTGCTTCCAACGTTACGGAGATGAAGACAGCGTACCCATTGACTCTCAGAGTGGATACGTCTCATCGTTTCCGTTTCTTGATGAAATTGTTCGAGACAAGGACACGTACTTATCGTGATGTGGATGTCAGGGATTTCTCCCAACTTTACGGAGATGATGACAGTGTACCCATTGACCCTCACACTGGATACGTCTCATCGTTTCCGACAATTCAGGTGTCGTATCCACATAACTTATGTCGTGTGCGCTTCATCACTAATATTATTCTCCAGAATGAATTGATGCAGGATAATTTCTTTTCTTTATTATACACTGGGTGGCCACTTTATTGTGACCACCAGACACATTCAAGCAAATGAGCAATGGCTGCACGCTGCCGCCGCCAGAGGGCGAAGCTAGTATAAAAAGGGAAAGCTTTAGAGCTTGCGACAGTAATAGAAGTGAATTTTGATTGACGAGATGGGTAAAAAAATGCGATTTGACAAACTTTCAACGTGGGATAATTGTAAGAGCTCGGAGCCATGGAGCGAGAATCACCGAAACCGCCGCATGCGTGAAATGTTCCATAGCAGCAGTTGTTAAAATTTTTAAAGACTGGACTGTCAGTCAAAAAACTGGGCCTCTACGTGCAACGTGTGGTCGTCATTGACTAGTGATTTCTCGGGCTCAACGGAGAGTGTCCAAACTGGTAAAAGACAACAGAAGGGCAACAATGCAGAAAATTACAGACCAACTTAATCAATGATCCCCTCAAATGATTTCTGCACGCACTGTTCGCCGTACACTGCATCGGATGGGATATGGTAGCCGAAGGACTGTTCGAACACCTTTGCCGTCTGCAGTTAACAAGAGAAAACGTCTCCAGTTCGCTTAGGAGCACAAGGATTGGACAGTTTATAATTGGAAACAAATTATGGGATCCGATGAATCACTTTTCCAGTTGCACCATGCCGATGGCAGAGTGAGCATTTGGCGGAAACAGCACGAAAACATGGACCCCAAATGCATTGCTACCACCCTTTAAGTAGGTGGAGGCAACGTTATATTTTAGGGAACATTTTTCTGGCATGCGTTGGGCCCTTTATATCGTGTTGATCAACGTCTGACTGGCACATCATATCTAAACATCGTTGCGGACTAAGTGCATCCTGTCATGTGGATGGTTTATCCAAGTGGTGATGGCTACTTTCAACAAGATAATGCCTCCTGCCATAGTGCTCGTATTGTACAGGATTGGTTTCAGAAACATGGAGGTGAGTTTACTTGGCTTAGGTTGCCCCATCAATCTCCAGATCTCAACCCCATTAAGAATGTGTCGGATGAAGTTGAACGAGCCATAAGACAGCTGGATTAACAACCCTGCAAACACACACTCCTGGAAAGTGTTATTCATCAAGCATGGTCTCATATTCCACAAACCACCTATCAACATCTCGCGGAGTTCATGCCGCGAAGAATTGACGTAGTATTAAAGGTAAAAGGTGGCCCAACGGAGCACTGTGGGGCTGGTCATAATAAAGTGGCCACTCAGTGTATACAACCTATAAGTTTCGAGATAAATATATGTATTCCCACTCTTGTAAGATGCCGGGTGCTTATTTTAAAAAAAATTACAATAGAGATTATAGCGTGTTCCGGAATGTAATGATCACAGGTTTTGAATCGCTTCCGACACACAAAGCATTCACAGATTAGAAAATTTTACAGATTAGAAAAACGTTCTCACAGTCTTAGAAGCCGGTTTAACTTTTCAGCAACTATTTCTCACTGTTAAATATCTGAAATTAAAAACTTATGGGTTATAATCTTTCATAAAACATGTTTGGCATAAGTTAATATCATAAATGTTTTGTTAGAGAGAAACACCAAGTGATACATGTGCTTTCACCATGAGTCCCTCACCCCACAATAATGTATTTTAAAAAACGTGCGACCAAGTTTTGGAGGTCACCACACCTTCTCTCACAAACATCTGATCGAAAAAACATGAGGTTTTTCAGTTAAGGTGTGGAGCCCTCCGAAACGTTTTCGCACGTTTTTTAAAAATGTGTTATTTTGTGGTGAGGGATTCATGGTGAAAGCACATGCATCACTTGGTGTTTTTATGTAACAAAACGTTTTTTATATTTCTCACTGATCAGTCGTTTCCGAATTTTTTTAATTCCTATTAACTGAGACAGTCAAAATAGCAGTTCATCTCTATTTTCTGTAACTATGCTCAGGAGAAAAAATTTTAAAATGGAAACTATCATTGCTTTATTACACAGTAAATGTGAAGTTGCATGATCTGGGGAAAAACAGAGGGAAAGGCAATAGTGTTAGTTAACAGTTTGCAAAAGTATATAAATAGCTGAATCACAGCAACGCATCACATGTTTCTTTCCAATACGAAAACAATCGCGATTTGCACCCATTTTTGTTCAAGTAGTGTTATCACAGATACGAGAGAACTTGTCATTTATGGCCTGAAATTTATGAACTTCACGAAAACTTTTGATATATACTGGCGGAAAGTGAAAGAAGAACACGAAGAAGGAGACGTCTGATACCAAGGAAATTTATAAAGCATAATAACGGAATACAGAGGATAACGTGATCAAAATATCACGGCAAAATACAACTGTATTTGCTGGTAAACTGAAAAATAACATTTCCCTGTAACATGGTTAATACGAGTTTGAACTGCCATGAACTGCGTCACACTGTGCAATTCTGGCATGGAGTCTATCGTACAGATGTTGGATGTAAGTTTGGGGTATTGAGTTCCAAACATCCTCAACCTGGACGTGTAAATCGGGGATGGTCCTGGCTGGCGGTGGAGACCGGAAAAGTCGTTGTCCCATAAAATTCCACACGCGTCAATGAGGGACGAATCCGGTGAACGTGAAGGCCATGGAAGTTGTCTCACACCCTGAAGTTCATGTTGCGTTGCACGTGCCGTGTGTGGGCGTGCGTTATCTTGCTGAAAAACACCACGAAGGACTGACCTTACAAATGCCACAACAACGGGCTGAATGATGCTGTTGATGTAGGAGGTTCTGTTTACCGTACCCGGTACAAACACTAGTTGTGTACGGGAATGATAGCTGATCGCTCCCCACACCAGGAGACCAGGTGTAGGTCCTGTGGGTCGCTGGCGGATGCAAGAAGGGTGGATACGTTCTTCTGTGCGTCTGCGAATACGCATACGCCCATCGGAGGCTCCCAAGCAGAATCTGCTTTCTTCGCTGAACACGACAGATTGCCATTGCGTTCTTTAGTGCAGACGTTGGCGAAACCACTGCAGCCGTTCCTGGAGGTGGGCTGGAGTCAGAGGTACACTTGCCAGAGGCACACGTGTACGTAGTCCTGCATCCAGTAGACGGTTGCGGATTGTTCGTACAGTCACCTCAGGTGCAACGGCAGCTCGGATTTGCGTCGCAGTGGATGTTCTGTTTGAGAACGTCGCTCTTCTTGTGCGTCGATCGGTCCGCTCATCAGTCCGTCTGTGACTCCCGGTTCCCCGTCTTCTCGTGTGGGAATGTTCCTCGACCCATCTACCCCACCATTGTACCATCACCGATATTTCGCGTCCAATTCGCTCCGAAATACGACGATACGACCACCCGGCATCGCGGAGTCTGACTAGACGACTCGCTCAAAGTCCGATTACTGCTGAAATTGTACACATCCTCCATGTCCAAGCATTGCAGCTTCTTCACGGTCTATGCACGTGTCAGTACGCCGACGACTGATTACATTCCCTTCGCCGTACACCTTATATACCACCGACGATAATTTGCATATTATGCCGTGCTTTGCCGTAAGCGCTCACCGTTTGGTCCCAAAATTAACATCACAGCTACGTAAACTCGACCACATTAACATATGTAAATTTCATGATCGTCCGCCAATTCCTTCTTGGTGTTCTTTTTTCACTTTTCGCCAGAGTATAAGTAAACAAAGCAGGATGAACTTGATCAGCAAGAACGATCATTAAATCCTTTAAGGTAAATCAACATTACAATAGTATCAGGGGATATTTTACTGTAAAAATAAAAAATAAGAATACTTGGATCGGTATTCGAAACTTAATTCATATTTGTCCTCTCTGACGTAGAACGTTCTTGAGAGGTACTGGAGGTTGGTAAAATTTTCATTACCTTAACTTGTAAAGACGACATACCGTTTCAGGTGGTACATGGAGATGTCGCAGTAGTTAAGGCATCGGTTTCAGTCCGTTGATATCAGGCAAATACTTGGATGTGAAATTCTTCATTTTAATGAAATTAAACGTGTAGTACTCCTGAAAAATTCAAGATCCGAAAGATATAGGTTTTATAGTATAAACATTCTGCTTTGTCTGGAGAAGTTCTGGAAATATATCTAATTGCTCCTTCTATATTCCTGAGCGACCTTCCCTTCTTCATCTGCAGGATAGCAGTGGTTCATGGGTTCTTCCAATATTTGCCCTATTTTAGCTGTTGTTACTCCACTCTATGTTCTGACTGCTGCCAGGGATAGAGGTACTTTTAATGAGTCTTTTGAAACCTTGTACGAAATACAAAAGGAACATCTCGCCAGTTGCATCTCGCAAAATTCACTTCAGTAATATTTCATAGAGATGATAAGCTTTCGTATATATCCTTCTTGTGTTAGGTTGTATTTGTTTTTAAGGTGTTTCGCTTCTCTGATAACCTTGTCCACTGCATTTTCTTCTCCGAATTCTAGCTGTAGTCTCTCATAGACCTTGTCCACTGCATTTTCCTTCTCTGAATTCTAGCTGTAGTCCTAACAGGATTCAGTTTTTTTGACCACCAGAGAATCCAGGGATTTAGACCCTACCTCTCTTTCCTGCAACTTTACAGGTTGAAATGACCTGTTTAGTGAGATTATTAAGCTTTTTCTCAGGTCATCAGTTTCACCCAGCTAAAGACCCGTTTCGTTTGTCACTAATTTGAATATTCGGTTGTTTAAATCCTTTCACTTGACATTGTGGGTCATGCCCCTCTGCCGAAAAGTTTTCTTTTCAGGTTCCATCAGTAGTATGAACGTAATCGTGGGGTTATCGTTGGAGTTCTGGTCGTACAGTACTTTTATATTCTGAATGACGGAGTCTGAAGAAGAGTGATTCAAAGTGACGTAGACCTACAATGAGTCCAATTTCCTAGAAACGTAAGGAGTCTGTCGGTATCGTTATGGGAAGTCGAGGAAGGCTCTCCTCTCTCGTTCTCTGTTTGGTCACCACAGAGAAGACACAAGGGCGTCGTAAAAGGACCGCCGATATGCCATTCCTTAACTGATGGTTAATTTTCACAACGGCAATATCAACACCCATCATTCCTTAAAACAAGTATGTATACAATTTTCAAACATTCATCCTGCAGTTTATTATCATTACAATCCTTGTGATACTTATATATCAGTATCTTAGTTTCACCTCAATGGTAAGCACGTTGCATACATTATTAGACAGTACAGTCTAGACTTCAATTCATTAGCTGAATTATAAAGCGATTGAACCCAATCGGCGTAAAAATTGGCCAGGGAAACATACGAAAGGTACCTAATAATAGTAAACGTTCGTTAGCGATCCAATTAAAATAATAAAATGTTCGCTCTTTTAAACAACAGTTACGAAACAAAAGTTAAAAATTGCACTGAAATTTTGGCTTTTTTTGGTAATTACTTCCAAAACGTCCTGACCTGTGTTTTCCGGTGCTGTCTAATAGACAAGGATATTCCAAATTCTTTCTTGCTGTTCATTTAGAAGATTTAATACAAAATATTAGTAAATTTCATATGTCATAGGAAGGAATTCAAAGCCATTTATGAAATTCATCATGTCTACCATTTTCTTCACATATTTTGAATTAATACACAAGTCATTTCAAAGTTTTGCGTACTGTAGGTTATATCTTTAAAAGAAAAACGAATTTGTTCCACAACATACCTTTACAAGCCTTCGAAGTAAAATCCAGGTTTCTTTATGAGAGCCCCCAACATTTGGGAAAATCATGCATTCCAATCAGAGTACCTCCATTGTTGAGACGACGGATCATCTCATTAGAAACAACCTGAATGTTTTCCCGGGGAGTGGTTTCTTCAGTTTTCTTAACAAGTCATTGTGTGGTGGGATTATGTCAGCCCTGTATGGAGCGAAGGGAATCAATTACCACCTGTAATTTTTCAGAATATCTCTTACCGTATCGGCATTGTCGTGCAGAATAAGGACACCAGCTTCGAGCATGTTTCACACTTCCTTGGAGAATCTGTGGGTGCAAAAGGTTTTGCAGAAACCATCTGTAGTATTCCAATGTTACAGTGGAATCCTCGGTCACTCTAACTGCTTTTATAACTCCAATCTTGTCATAGGCCATAATCATCATCAGCTTAACCTACGATAGCTGCCGGAGTAATTTTTTCTGGTGAAGTGACCTTGGATGTTCCCATTGAGCTGACTGCGATTTCAGTTCTGGTTCAATATCTCGTATACAGGTTTTGTGTATATTAAGAGTCTTGGCCCAAAACTGCCCCGCTTCTGTTTCGTACCGCTGAAGCACTTCTTCTGCCATTCCTTTGCAAACTACTAGCTGATCTTCACTCAGATTATACAGAACCCATTTGGCAGCCACTTTTCTGCTCTGTAATTTTCCAGTTAGAATTGTGAAAACCGAAGCGGTAGATATGTTGGATTTATATGCAATCTCTTCACATATTTTCTGTCCTTCTTCTGCCAAAATGCTGTTGACTATAGCCTCAGAAGTGCCGTCCATTGCATCTGATGGCCGCCCGCCGCTTGGGACTTCTTCCATGCTTTTCCTACCTTCGCGGAAACGAAAAGCCTACCATGACACTGTGCTACGATCCACTACACTAACCCTACAAACTGTACACAAAACTTTATAAATTTCGGTAGGGGATTTCCCTCGCAAAATTTCAAATTTTCGGTAGGATCACTGCTTGCTAAGCGAGATCTGATCTGACTCACTTTCTTCCTCCATCTCTAAGCAGTATTTTTCGGAGCAGGAACAAATTTGCCAGCAAACGTAGACACTACTTTGTATACTGAAGTCTGAATCACAATTGCCGCATCGTACGGACAGCGCCTGAATAGTGTACAAAACATGTGAAACGACCTAAGCAATTGTAAGACCTGTAAGATTCTTTTAGCTGCACCACGTTATAGATATTACTGACCTAAAACATTCAAGACGTTCATTCTTTTACGACTTACTTAGGGATCCGGTGTTATGTACTTTGTATTTTTTTCCTTTTTTATTTCTTTGTTCTGTTTCCTTTCTTTGTTGTTTTTCTTTGTAATTTGTAAATGTTTTTTCATTGCTTTAACACTCTTTCGATTATTGTAAGCAATCCAATATTCGTGCACTTTAAGTTCTGTGAATTTCAATTCTTTTATTTTTAATCTCCATGAAAAAATTATGTGGCATTTAAATAAACGTCTGGAAGTAATGTGTCGTAAAAAAAATTCTATAATAAGAAACCCCGTATGAAACTTTAAAAATCATGTGCAGCATGTCGTTTCATAAAATACAGAGGTTTTCCCTCTCAGATACAAAAATGAAATCATTTCGAAAATAATTAGGAATATCTGAACACGTTGATTGATTTAATGTATATGTTACCTCTAAAGTGCAGAAATCAGTTATTTTACAGATTACCTAGATAATCTGCATATTACCTACTAGGCAATCGTTAAAGTGAAAATAAGATCTTTGCTGGAACAACAGCAACGTTTTCGTACGCTTAAATTAACATAATGTTGTTTTTTTATTTTTCGATATATAAAGAATCAAGTTAATACAATCAACAAATTAGTTGATAGAATCAATCATCAATCAATTAGAAAACTATAATAGAAAGAATCAAACGGTTTAAAATATTATTATAATTAAGGAAATGAATTTGCAAAACATATGATAAAAATATGCTTATTTATTAGTGCAATCTAAAGATTGGTGACACTTTGAATTACGTAGCAATCGGTTTTTGCGACAAGCACACCTATTTGTGGTACATTTAGATTTGCAATCACATTTTCTAAAACCCTACCCAGTACCAAGGAATTGTTTTATTGCTGTTTGACGTAAAGATATTAATAAGGTGTATTTAATTGCTTGATCATTCTGTCTCTTCCACAGTGGCCAATTGACAAATGAGTAGAATACAATATGTCAAACAATTCTTCGGCATGGACAAACTTTTTCACACTTTCTCGCGCATATGACAATGGCTCAATGAGTTTTTCACAGCCTTGTACGGTCAACACATCATACCTTTGAATTATTCGATAATCTCGAGATGATTCTTTCTTCTAGGAAACTTTTATTCGCTTTACATCTTCAATTATGCAATCATACTTTCGTTTTGTCATTAAAACACTATTATATTTTGAATCTTCGCTAAAGAGGTTTTCAAAGAATCTTTTCTTCATTTCACTCACCAATTCGGTGCTTGCTTGCATACTAGGAGTTACATTATCTGCTTTAAAAAAAATCACGACACAAATTCACGCGCTAACAGGCAGAACGAATTTGAAAACAGAATTAGCTATGCTACGCACGGGCAGCCGACGCCAATTATGAGAAATAAAAACAACCGGCGACGACTAGACCCTGGCGAAACGAAACTAAAATTGCAAGGAGAGGGGGAAGGTGTAGGGAAAGGAAATGAGAGAAACAAACTTTTGAACTTTAACGATACGGAACATTTAATGTGCACATTACCTAGGTAAAATGCGGAAAACTCTTGATTCCGCACGTTAACGGAGCAAATCAGTAAATCTGCAGATTAGCTAGGTAATGTGCACATTAACGGATTTTGAGCTTTAGCGGTAACACATATACGCTTTTACTGACGGCGAAGTAGTTTTCGTCATGATCACTGACGGCGAAGTAGTTTTCGTCATGATCCTGACCGCATTTGAAATGCTCTGTTAAAGTGAAGATTTTGATTTTTCACGACCGTATTTGAAAGCTTCTGGTGTGTGATGATTTTTAGCGTCACGACTGTACTTGAATGTTTCTGGTGCTGCCATGATTTTGTACTGAAGGTGTTGCTATTTTCAAACTATTGCTTGAAAGCATATCACACGAAAGGGTAATCTCCGAACTGAAAATGTCATGTTTCCCCACTCTAGTATCCCACAGGACTATATTTTCCATAATGTCTGAACGGATGAGGCAATCAGTTTATTCAGCGATTTGGACTTTATGCTCCAAAGTGTTTTATCACTGAAGAGAATACAGGCCTACTTATCCTATTGTAGTTTTAGGGATACCGTGACATTTTATTTAAAATCCATCGAATATAAATTCTGAAGGAGATTTAAAATCCATCAAATGTAAATTCTGATCTTACATTTCTTAGATTAAGGGAAGACTCCAATTTCGGGACGAAAGAAGGACCTTAATGTCATTGACTTTCCCCGTTGTTCAAAGCAATGCCTAACTCTACCAAAAGTGTTTTTTTTATTTTCAGTGCAGAACCAAAACGACTGGCTGAAGATATGTATTATTTCGTAGGAATGGATGAGAATAGATTATGAGATTGTGCAAAACTGAAGTATTGTAGTTTTTACCGATAACATAGTCTGCACTTCACGTTTTCCAATTAAGCATGTAAATAATTCAGAAGAAACTTCGGATTTGGTCTTTGAATCATGTCTACATTCAGGACGTGTCAGCCAGCCGCAATCTTTCTCTTGGATTATACAGTGTACTTTTTGGTTCCCATTTAGTATATATACATGTACGCTCATTTTATGCGACTTCTTGGTTTTGCACAATAGCAGCGTAAATATAGCACTAACAATAATAATAAAAATTATGAGCATTGCTACCGCATGTGCGTAGACATATATTTGGCACTCGTTAGGAGCACACAGAAACTGGAAATCCAGGACATACAAAAAGTGTTGCCCTCCAAAACATTTAAATGGTATCACAAGTAAGTGCATCCTGAATTTATTCTAAAATATCTCTCTCTTTCTCTCTATCGGTCACCTTTTTATTCACCAACCTCGCAGTTACCCTACCAGCAGACCTATACCCTATACGTTCAGTTCATGATATTGGGTTGGTTAAAATGAAATGTCCGGCAAAGGACTCGCACAAGTCTACAGCGAGAACGGAAAAGTAGGACAACTTACATAAGCAAAGTAATCCACCTCGGCATCTAGACATAGTTGCCATCTGTCCGGCAGGGCCATGATCCCTGGAATGAAAAATGTCTTGTATCTGGGACACGGAGAATTCATCAAATGCACTTTGAAACTCGTTGTCTGTCGTGAATTGCTTCCCGGAAAGGAAGTGATTCAGGCGAAAAAACAAATGCTAGTCTGTCGTAGACAAGTCCGGGAAATAGGCAGGAAGAGGAAGTGCTTCATAACCCAAGGCATTTAGCGTCAGGCATCGTTCGTTATGCGACACGAGGCCAAGCTTGTCCTGAAGCAGAAGAACACCATATCTGTTGACCAAAGCCGGTTGTTTCTGCAGCAATTTTCGGTGCACCTGGTGTACTACAGCAAAATAAGGTTCTATAGTGATGGAATGGCCTCTTGCCAAGTAACTACGATGATTTATCCCTCTTATGGATCTTCAGACAAGGAGCATCGTCTTCTTGTTGTGCAGGGTTGGCTTAGGATGCCGTCCAGCAAGCTGTGCCTTGCTTAACCATTGTGCATATCGTTTCCGATTATCATAAAGGACCCACTTCTCGTCTCAGGTGACGATTCGATGCAGACGAGGTTCCTGTTTATTCCTGGCTAGCAGCGACGCACAAACCTTCAAACTCCAGTCTTGTTGGCAGTTGTCAAATCTTGCGGCAGCCACATTTGACCAGGTTTTTTACCATACACAGCGCAGCCAGACGCCGAACAACTGTAGTGTGGTGGACACCTACCTCTGCCACTAACTCTCGACAGGTTTTTCTGGGGTCCGTGTCAAACACAGATAACAAAACATCGTCAGAAGCAGCAAAATGTCGGTTACCACGTGTTTCGTTTTGCAGATCCGTATCTCCGCTTCGAAACTTCACAAACCATCGTCGAATGGTTCGTTCCCAAACGCTTTGTTAACGTTTCAAGCTAAAATTCCTGCAGGATGGCCCAGTATAAATTCATATAAGAAGATGACTCTCAAATCCCGCGTCTACATGTTTCCTTTGGAAGTCACGTTGCGTCCAAATAAACCACGACTGAACCTTTTTATTCACACACGTGCTACTTTATAGTTAATCTGTGATGTAATACTCGCAACATCTGTGGTTGATTCCATTCCGCTGTGGTGGGGGCCTGTCTCCACTGCTCGTTGGCGCCGGACATTTCATTCCTACCAACCCAATATATAGGTTGACTCAGAAGTGTTAGTAATGCTCATCAAAACAAGAAAAAAATTCTTGGTCAACACAGGGGCGGAAACGATTCGTTTCTGAGATAATTCGCATTTTATTGCAGGGATGCCAGAGGTATTGTAAAATTGTTTTGTCCCCAGATTTTTCCTATTTAGACAGTTAAAGTAATCTCGCAGTATTGCGTTGAACCGCCACATTTGCTCACACAGTATGCCAGACATCTCAGCATAGACTAGTACAGGTTTATAATTGTGTCCTGCGATAAACAATCCCATGCAGCTAGAATCTTCTCACGCAGTTCTTGCAGATTGTGTGGCAGGCGTCGAGTATGGATAGCACATTTAAGAACATCCCACACATTTTCAATCGGCGATAGGTCTGACAATGCGTCTGGCAATGGCAGACTGTCAGTGCCTTGATGGCAAGCTCTCGAAACTGAAGCAATATATGGACGAGCGTTGTCCTGTTGAAATCCGCACCGGAGCAATCGTTCAGAATACAATGGTCGCAAGACCTCATTTACCTAACGTTGGGTTGTCAATGTGCATGTGATGAACACAAAAGGTGATCTGACATCGTAGACAATTTCGCCCACTCCATAACACCAGGCATTTTAGACGTGTGAGGCGAAACAAATATCCGTTTATCTTGGAACTAACCACGGTGCCTCCACGCACGGATTAGGTGGTCGTCACCTCCAAGACAAAAGCGGGACTCGTCACTGAAGATCACCCGCTGCCATTCCGAGTGGCTTCGTGACAGTCCGGCATGACACCATTGCAGACTTTGCGGCGATGCAGTAGTGTTAAGGGCAGTAATGGTAACGGTCTGCGTGCGTATAATCCTAAGTCGTACAGCCGTCTTAAGTTGTACTGCCGTTCGCTTTGAAGAAACACATATCGTAGGTAGTACATCTTGCGAACAGGAATATATTTTTATCCTCTAAAAATAAAATCAACACGCAACCTCCCCTTCGATAGAAAGGGCTCTTTAATGCGACCTTATACAACAAAAAATAAAAAAAACCCTGGTAATGTAGCCTCAAAATGATTTGCAATGAATAGTTTCAGTACTAGCTATTGATATTTATTCGGATCAGTACGATGTGCTCACGTTTGTAATGTGTGTTACACCCCCAACTTTCATCAGTAATTTAAATAAATGTCTAATGTTCTGAATGTTTACACTGTAGAAATCTTAAATTTATATGCAGTATGTATAAAAATATATGTAATTATCTGGGAAACGAGAAAAAAATGGAATCAAGAGCATGAAAATATCCTACACAAATAAAGAAAACTAACCGTGTTAACTGGATTATCGCAAAATGTTTAACATTTAAAACATTGCCCTTGTCTGATGAGGTTTTTGCCTGAAAATGCCGAAAATTACCACTTCCTCAAAAAGGACGAAAATTATCATTGACATGCCATTTCTTGAAAAGAAAAAAAAATAATCCACATTATTTTGCTCCTCCCTTCTCTTTCATGCTATTTCTAAAATTTGAGGGCTTCAGAATTTTAAAGCATTGAAAAAATATCCTTGGTACTGTTTGATAAGCAATATTTTTATTCTGTTAAAGCACCTTAGTAATGAAATTCTGATCACACCACTACAAAACAATTTTCAGCGGTAATGCATTTCAGCAACACATAATAACTGAGCTGCGTAACTGTAGTATTAAATATTTTGTATGTTAAATAAAACTTTGATGAAACTTTTCCTCAGAATGGAGCCAGTCTCGTCCATGTCATTCTGGAGTGCGTTCGAATTTCAACCGCCCATTTGCCACAATATCTTTTTCTGGGTCCTCACAGCCTGAAATTTCGGTTTTCCATCACTGGTCCGTTCTTCTTGCAATATTTACAGCCCATTGCTATTTCAGGGATTTTATTCTGATGATAATGTCTTCTGCAGTTGTAATTTTCCTGATCCATGAGTTCCTATCTTATCATTTCTGGTAACACCAATCATCTCTCCACCTTTTTTTAGTTGTCTGCAGCCTTTGTATGTCTTTTTTAGTTCTGCTCCATGTCCTAAATTAGCATATGTGCCCGTGATAGGGATCCAACTCACATCCTTCTGCT
The DNA here is from genome assembly GCA_039090855.1 of Macrothele yani. Taxonomy (NCBI): domain Eukaryota; kingdom Metazoa; phylum Arthropoda; class Arachnida; order Araneae; family Macrothelidae; genus Macrothele; species Macrothele yani. The sequence continues at coordinate 35,405,465 of CM077033.1, read as the reverse complement.
CGGGAGCTGAATGATTTCCCAACTAAGTTATAACGACACAATTTATTGCTGCAATATTGCTATCTTTATATGAGTTTTATCTCTGTAGTATGGCACACAGATTTTTATTCCTTAAGTAAGAACTGGAAGGATGCATTGATTAGAAACTTTTCTTTTAAGGGATAATGGTAAGAAAACAGGGTTGTTTCTTTCTTCATCAATATGACCTTTACTTGATATCTGTTGTCAAAATCAAATGTAGGTACAGGTTATCTTCAAATCTTCTGCATCAATCAATAAATCTTCATTTCTTGTAAAAGCATTGCACAATTGTTTTCTTTTCTGAAAGTACACTTTTTAATTCCACTTCTTTTCTCTGGTCAGGAATTTCCTGGATCATATTCCGCAGCTCTGAAGGAGTAGCTGCAAAACTGACTTTGTCATCAGCAAAGGGAAGATGAGTTAAATAATCTCCGTTAATATGGATCCCCTTGTTTTCCCGCTTGAACGATCGAAAGATATTTTGCATGTGGCATTGAAGAGTTTGGGAGATATGGTGTCGCCTTTTCTTACTCCATTTCCAATTTTCATTTGTACTGTATCCTCAAATATCCGAACCTTTGCACTTGCATTTTCATAGATGTTATTAAAACAAGCATCTTAAATACCGCAGGATTTCAAATCCATTGTAACTGCTGGTTCGCTAAATCAAAGGCATTTACATAATCAATGAAAAAGCCATATATAATAGGAGTTGATATTCCCTTGTTCTTAAAATTTATTCGTTTTGTACTTGGATACGACCTATTGTGCTTTAGGCATTCCTGAATCTAGCCTGTACTGTTAGTTGAGTCACGTCCAGTGCTGCCTTCAAGCGATGTGAAAGAACTTTAGTAAAGATTTTATAAAGCAGTAATAGGAGGCTGAATTACGCACACACACTCAGACGACCAGACGATCGTAACGGTACAAATATACCAATTAGGAAAAATGCAATCTTATACGCACCAAGCCGCTAGACTGGCGTGGCGAGTTATTGTAAAGCCTCGTTCTCCCCTTTCCCCATAAGGCGAACAGGTATGCGTTCTCCGAAGAGTTCATACAAGAAAATAAAAGCAATTCTACATTCAAAATGGTCTGATATTAGTATCAGCACGGTATCCCGAAGTCTTAGCAAAGATTTTGAATAAAAGTCTTATAAACCTGTACGTAAACATAACTGAATTCTGCCATAAAAACGAGACTGCAGTTTGCAAAACGTTTTCCGTAGTGGACTGCTTAAAATTGGAGATAGGTTTTATTTTTCGATGAATCAACTATGCTCCAATTTGAACCACATAAAGCTCATGTTCGACGACCAAAGGCAAACGCTTTGACCAAAAATACACCGTCAGCACCGTGAGACATCAGCCTAGTCAGATGACATAGGATGCTATGTCAGCATCCTGTACTGTTTCATTATCATTTTTGCCGACAAGCACCACTACTGATCCTTTTCATGTGGACATGTTACGCGAGAAGCTATTAACTCATATGCAAGTATATAATTTTTATGAATGATGGTGCTCCATCCCACAGATCAAAGACAGGAAACGACTAATTGCGGAGGAAAAACATACTTTTGCTTGACTGACTCGGAAATTATCCCGACCTTAATCCCATCGTAAATTTTTTGACTATTTTAAAAGACAAAGTAGCAGAAAAGCAGCCTCAGTTCCCAACCTTTCATTGACGCGATAAAGTAAGTTCGATGTAAAGACATTTCAAGAGACTACGGCAAGTCCTTGTTTCAGAGAATACCACATCGTGTTCTGTCCGTTATGAAAAACAAAGGTTCCCACCTAAGGTACTGATGTCCGACATTTTGTGTTCTAAGGGATGTAAGTATTCATCTGTGGTGTCATTTATTAAAACATCTCTGACTAGTAATTAGTTGTTTCTTTGGAAATCTTAATTTTCAATAAATTGACAGGGGTTCTTAGAGGTTTGCAAAGCATTGGAACTTACATAAAGTGCAGTTGCAGAATATTTGTGAATTTATTGCTATAGCTTTCACCGTTTCCTTAAACCAAAAAGTAAGGACACTGCTATGTGTTTGTTTGATAATTTATTCGGAGATCGGAGTTTTGTAGAGTGAACATAATGCTATGAATTATCAGTTGACATTGCGAACAACCATCCGAGATACGTTCTAAATCTATTTGTCTTACTTAGTCTTTTATTATTGTTGACAAATATATCAGAAAAGATACGCAAATAACGTGACTCACTTCTTGTATAAAAAATTAACTGATGAACCTCGAACATCTAAGTATTTGAACATCATGAGAAAATTATATGAGCAAGATTAACGGTCCATTTTGTCAGACTATTCTTAACTGCTGAATACTTGCTGGTTGGCCGCACCGGTGGCGCAGTGGTCTAAGGCGCTAGCCTCTGATCATTCGTCCGTCTGGGATCCGGGTTCGAATCCCGGTGAGGCATGGATGTTGTGTTTGTCTTACGGCACTGGCTCTCTCCCTTCCCTGGAACCAGTGATCCTAAATTAGGGACGGGCGACTACTTATAGCCGATTGAGTTGCTCACTGTGGTCGTTAAACCTCCAATCAAAAAGAAAAAAAAATCCTTGCTGGACTGGACTATTAATCTGGTAGAACCCAAGGCATCGGATCCGTTGTTACTATGAAGGTCACCTGTTCCTCCCTTTCTCATTCCAATTTTTCTTGGGTGCTGTGTCCTCACAGCTTCAATCTAAGTGATGTTGTTACAGTATATATATTTAAACACCGAAATATCATAGTTTTATTTTCACTAATTGCCTCACTGTTTTACCTGCTGTCAAGATAATACCATTTTATAGCTTTTTTTATGTTTTCCCAGTGTCGAATACGACAATGTATTTCAGATAAATATTATTGTAATCTTTAAAAAATGGTATCAGTTCTGTATCCCTTTTACTTCGGTAGTTGGTGTCAGTTTATTTCGGTACACTGACCTCTTGATTTTCACATTTGGAAAATCACTCGATTTCCAGAAGCATAACGCGTAGGGAACAAGTTGCTGAAGCCTGCAGAATGCATGTGAATGATGCTGCCGTTGTATTATTAGTCGAGAGTGCACGAACCCAAAACAATACCCGGGAAGAGAGGCCAAAGTTCAGCCACTTTATTCAAACTAACAGCACAACGTGTTGTAAAGATGGCAACGGGTTAATTAACATTAGAAAAGAGAAGTCCGTTCAGATGTGTGGACGAAAGACATCATCACATTACAATACAGTGTAGATATTTTCCTGTCAATGTAGTAAGTCATGTTTGAGTTTCTATGCCGCCTCTTGAGAATTCTGGCTGTGCTTCCTAGGTAACTGTTACAAACGAAATTAGCAGACGGTACCCTTAGGGTTCCCATATCCGTTGGCATGCTCGTCAACGGAAAGAAGTACCAGCTCTTCCCGTAATGTACGCCGAAAGACTACTCTGCATTTCCCGGTGGATACCAAATTGATTTTATTGGGACATTAGACAAATCTGAATGGGGAAATTGAAATCTAAATCGAAATAATCAAGAGTTAGTTAGTCCACACTGGATAGCACTGCCACTCATTGTTGTGCGGTAATGACTGTATTGGAAGGGGCTGGCGTCCTTGTTGTCTTAATATGTAAGTAGTCCCAAAATAATTTGCTTTCAACGTAAACTTTTTTGTTTATTAGCATAGAAATGAATAGGAAAAACATAACAATACTTTACGTATAAACATTAAAGACGAGTACAGATTTCCGTATATTTTCTACAGAAAAGGGTTTTCTTTGATTTTTGATAGTGCCTTAAAGCATTAAAATACGACAACATTATCACAGTCTGTCTCTTTACAACCTATTGCAATATTTTAATTCTCAAAATAGAAACTCGTATGCTGTACTACCTTATTGCAAACATTTTGTAAATATATATTCAGTAGAATGTTATATTTAATATGGGGCAGCGGATGACCTAGTGGGCAACGTTTCTGACTGCCACGTAAAGGGCCTCAGGTTCGATCCACTAAATATTCGTTGTGCGGCGGATGGGCACGTTAAGCCGTCGGATCCGGTTACTTGCCCCCAGGTAATAAGTAACGGCGTCTTCCTCCCCCTTTCTACTTCGCTTTAGGGTCACTTTCCTATCGGGCACTCCAGCCCAAATCTCCTAGCTTCCTATTTCTAAGGGTTGTTTAAGACCTGTGGTCAGACCCTCCCTCCCTAAAATCCTCTACATATGATCATTTTTTTAGTTCTGACTGCCTAATTAATATTCAATGTTTTCACGGAATTCGGCATTTTGCCGAAAAAAAATAAAAATAAATTCATAATGTGTAGATTCATTTGCTTGTAATATGACAAAGCACCAGGTAGTTTATAGTCTGTTTGAGAATAAGATAATCCTTTTGTGTATATTTTGCTCTCTGCAGTGAAACATTCCTATTCTTCGAATTACAGCACTATTAGAAAAGTAGGAAATTTATGAGATCTTAATGTGATGCCTGATGTCAGAGAGATTTGCAACAGGTTGTTCGGTTTATCCATGGGAAGGTGATCGAATGAGAATCACATAATTCTGCGTCCAATAGGAAGTCAAATGTGAAATTTCATTTTACATGAGAGCAAATCATATTTTTAAAGACGTGAAGTTATGTAGCAGGAGGATTTTGTGTTACCGGCTGTTGTCTCTCTCATAAAATTTTACAAAATGTTAATATAAATACTAATACCAAATATTTCAAGTCAAAGATAATACATTGAAGTTCAACCAAGTGCTTGCTTCCACAGAGATAGAGCCCTCATTATGTAAGGAACAGTATCGATGATAGAAAAACAAAATTCCTATGTTCGCACGTCAAGAATTCCTCATGAATAGCCGAAAGAAAAACTAGAATTCTTCTTCTAAATTTCGTTTCCAACTCAGATGCACATTTGAGACAAATAAATATTTCGTTTATTTCAAATTGTTTTAACGCGTAATTTCTTTAGCAGCATGATTTGTAAATGGGTTCAAACTGAAACTTCTGAAAGACGAGCTTTGTTTTAAACCTCACTGTGGATAATCAATACGGCTCTGTAATCTCACTAAGAATTAATTTGCTTGTAATATGACAAAGGTAAGGCATTGATAATAGTGCCTAAGGAAAGTTGATAAGGCTTTAGAAACTCACTAAGGATAGTCGATAAGGCTTTGTAATAATGGCTCTTAAAAACTGCGCCGGATAGTTATCAGTTACGGAGGAATTTATTGTGAAAATGCTAAATACTACCGGCGAGAATGTTAACTACTAGCAACTTTAAGATTTAGTACGTTTATTCGAATTTTTCGTTCATGTAGAATAATACTTTCGAATTTGCACATGTGGAAGGACAGTACGTTTTGAATTTAAAAAAAAAGTGTGTCACACAGAAAACAGAACAAAAGTAATAAATTTATACCCCGTAATTTGCATTAATTGAAAACTTAGAGTAAGGGGGTGAAGGCAGTGAATAATAAATTGATAAAGGCAATGAAGAATAAGTTAGTGAATGCAATGAAGGATAATTTGGGAAAACCTTAGAATAATTGCTGACGGCAATGTCTTTTTCTCATTTAGAATATGAGTCTTTTTGTTTTTATTGGTAAACTACCTTTTAAATAATATTATATCCAAAATTTAAAAAAAATCTTGTCTGCTAATTGGTTTGCAATAGGAGAATAATGCTTCAGGATTACCATGTATGGTAGATATAGTGTAGGTATCTATATTGATCTGGTGAATATCACTTGTCGAAATGAGATGGAGTGTCTCACATGTATGCAATTGGTATTTGTGCTGATGCTTTTGTAAGGATTCGTAACCATTTCACGATAGTGAATGAAAGGTGAGCAACAGTTATTTCTCCCTCTAGTATATCCAATACCGAGGAGCATTTGCTCATTATATCATGTCAGCTAACTTTTTTAAATCTGTTTTTCTGTCTTGTTTGCACCAATATTAGAAAATGATATTCGTATCCTGAAATATATAAAATATATCACAATTGGTACATATAAAAAATGTAACAGAATTTAATTTATGGCAAGAGAAAACGAACAACGAAAATTCAGGGTAGTTTTATATATCATACAGAACTAACCCTAATTCAGTGGTATGTCATCATCATCATCATAAGTTTTTTTTTTTTTTATTTTTTTTTTTTTTTGATTGGAGGTTTAACGACCACCGAGAGCAACTCAAATGGGCTATAAGCAGTCGCCCGTCCCTAATTTAGGGTCACTGGTTCCAGGGAAGGGAGAGAGCCAGTGCCGTAAGACAAACACAACATCCATGCCTCACCGGGATTCGAACCCGGACCCCTTACGGACGAATGATCAGAGGCCAACGCCTTAGACCCCTGCGCCACCGGGGCGGCCATCATCATAAGTGTCAACCATTATCAATCCACTGCTGGACAAAGGTCTCTTCAAGCTGTCTTGTGCCTGTCTCCTCCATGTTACTCCCGCATACTTTCGAATTTCATCCTCCCATCTCCCATGTGGTCTTCTTCTGGTCTTCTTCTTCTAATATCATGTCCCGTGGAATCCAATCTAAGATTTCGACTGTCCATCGATGGTCTGTTCTTCAGGCAGTGTATCCAGCACATTAGCATTTCAGGGATTTTATTCTGATCAGGATGTCTTCCACTTTTGTCATTTTTCTGATCCACGAGTTTCTCTTCATATCTCTCCTGGTTAAACAAAGCATGTACATCTCCATGGCTCTTTGAGTTGTATGCAGCCTTTGTATGTATCTTTTAGTTAAGGTCCACGTCTCTGCACCATACGTAAGCACTGAAAAGATGCATTGATCAAACACTTTTCTTTTAAGACCTAATGGCACATTGCTCTGGAAAATTTTGCTGTATCTTCCAAAGGATCTCCAGGTAAGTTTTATTCGACGATTGATTTCTTCATCAATGTGAACCTCACTTAATATCTGCTGTCCAAGATAAACGTACGCATCTGTTATCTACAGTTTTTCTCCATCTATCGATAAATTTTCATTCCTTGTAAAAGCATTGTACAACACTTTTGTCTTCTGAAAGTTCATTTTTAATCCCACTTCTTTACTCTTGTCAGCAAGTTCCTCGATCATACTCTGAAGCTCTGATGGGGAAGTTGCAAAAATGACTACATCGTTAGCAAAGCGATTGTGAGTTAGATAATCTTCATTATTCTTCATCCCTTTGTACTCCCAGTTCATAGATTGAAATAAATTTTCCAAAGTGGCATTAAAAAGCTTGGGAGATATATTGTCTACTTGCCTCACTCCCCTTCCAATTTTTATGTGCACTGTATTCTCAAACAGGCGAATATTTGCACTTGCGTTTTCATAAATGTTATTCATAATATTTATGTACGCATCTTCAATACCGCAGGTTTTCAAAGCCATTGGAACTGCTGATGGTTTCACTGAATTAAAAGCCTTTGCGTAATCGATAGAAGCCATGCACAATGGAAGTTGATATTCCTTCGCTCTTTTATTTAGTTTTCTCAGTACGTGGATATGAGCTACAGTGCTGTACCCAATCCTTAATCCAGCTTGTTCTGTCGCTTGAGCCATGTCCAATGATACCTTCAAGCGGTGTGAAAGAACTTTAGTGAATATTTTATAAACCTCTGATGGGAGACTGGTAGGTCTGTAGTTTCTGAGATCCTCAATGTCAACTTTTTTAATTAGCGGGATCATTGTAGCGTTGTTCCAATCTTCCAGATTCTTCCTTCATTAAGCAATCGAGTGAAAACTTGGTCGACTACTGTTTGAATTTCTCCACTTGCTTCTTGTGTGATGTCTGCAGTAATTACGTTTTCTCCTGGAGCTTTTCATCGCTTCATGTTCTTGATTGCATGTGCAACTTCTGCTGGGAGGACTGGAAGATCTCTGGTACTGTTAATTTTCATGATGTCTGGAGTACATATATCATCCCTTTCATATAATGTGGAATAGAAATATTTCACTCTTGTCAAAACTTCGACTCTATTTCTTGTTACAAAACCATCTTCTTTTTTCAGTGCCATAATCTGTTTTCTCACCTTACTGAGATGTCCCTTTGCTATCTTTAGGCTTTGGTTGTTTTTAATCGCTTTCCTCACTAGTTCACAGTTGAATTTCTGTACGTCTTCAGTAATACTTTTTCGTACTGTCTTGCATAGCTCTATATATTCCAGTTTGAAAATCACATCTACTTTAGTTGTCCTGATCTCTCTTCTTTTTTCATCAACATTTTGTTTTTTTCTGTTAATTTGTTCACATGCAACTTGTTCTTAGAACCAGCAAATTTTGTTACTGTTTCCATAAGAGCTTTGGTTACTTTTCTATTAACTTCAGAGATGTGCACCTCTTCTGATGTTAGACCTTCTAGAATACAGAATCTGTTCCTCAGTTCTAATATGAAGGTATTATGATGCTTTTTAAGGTTGGTCACGTCAATACACTTTGTTTGCTTTATGAGCTTGCCAAGCTCGAGCTTAGCATTGAGGTGAATCTTACATCTTATCATTCTATGGTCTCTACCTGTGTTGAACTTGTTCAGGACACTGCAGTCTATCATGACAAATTTGTCCATCAATTGGGAAGCCTCCATGTCCATTTCCTTTGCGGCTTTTTCTTGAAAAAGGAGTTATGATGAAAAACCCTTCTGCTTCTGCAAAATTTACGAGAGTATTTCCACGCTGGTTTCTGTTGCCGTGACCGAATTTACCTACTGAAGTTTCATTCTGTTGCCGTTGCCCTATTTTTGCATTGAAATCTCCCATATTTATCTTCAAGTGCTGCTTACCTTTATTATTTAAATGACGAATTTCCTCATAAAATTCTTCAATCGCTTCTTCAGGATGACTTGTGGTGGGTGCATAAGTTTGAATAATCTGAGCCTTGTATCTTCTCGAGAGTTGGATAACGAGTCGTGCAGCTCTGGCAGAAGAACTTTCAACTTCTGCAACTTTATCCTTCAGTTTCTTGTTTATTACAAATCCAACACCATTAGTTCTGCCAGTATCTGTCCCACGCTAGTAGAAGAGATGTCCACTTTTCAATTCAATGAGATCTTCTCCTTTCCTCACTTAGCCGGATGATGTCCCACTTGATCCTTTGTAGTTCCTCTTAAAATTCAAGAAGCCTTGAATTAGGAGATAGGGAGCGTCCATTGTAAGTAGCCGAGGTCATCATTAAATGGCAGCCTAGTTTGGTCCTCCGGTGATTCTTAGCATCCTCTGCCTTTATGTCGCACTGGTATCGAAAGCTAAATTACGAAAATTAATTGCGAAGGAAATGAAATCACAAACTAAACGCTCAGCGAGTACTTCTTATCAGAAGCCAAATAAACTCAGTTGGGGTGTCACCAGTTGTTATAAAAAAATCTGTGTTTTCAGCAAATACGTACTGCAGATCAAAGACACGACATTGAGAATTAACATTGTTTTGAAATTTTAGATTAAGGGAAATTGACAGGGTAAAAGTTAATGTACTTTGCTTGGCTAATGCAGAAGATAAGGTACTTCTAGACGTAAACTCTGAGCAATTTCATACTTTGAGTGCATGTTTGTTTGAAATGACTTTTGTTCTGCTCTAATTACTGTATGTTCTCATCCTGATGTTTCATCACTATTCATTTCAATCCCTCCAATATTTGCACAACTGTCTGTATTCCCTCTTTCAACACTCGTAGAATCATCACTCCCTTTTGGTTTCAATTGGTCACTTTTTTCAATTCTGGATAGATTATTCGGTGGAACACCATACTTTTTTGAAATTTGAAATTCCTCACCCCCGTACCTTCTAAACGGTGATCTTCGACTTCCACACCAATCGCTAAGTTTAGGGTTTGTGTAAAACAATGATTTTCCGGTTTTTTATGAACGCTCTATATATCTCTCAGCAGCTGACCATTTGAAGTGCAACAAAATTTAAGAAATGCGTCCAACTTAAGTTTTTGTTACCTACGTGTTTCTTCTTGAACAACGTTAATCGAACAATTAGGTGACATACCACAGGAGATAAGAGAATGCGGTAGGGAATTCCATTCCTAGCAGGACCTTATTTATCTAGTGTCTTGCTTGGTTCAAACAAGATTGAAGCCGCCCTAACGGACAAAATATCTTAACGCTCACGAGAGGTGGAGGAGCCGCTTTGATATTGATAAATTATGTTTTGCCGGTTGAAAACAGAAACTTGCTTCTCCCGTCATCCATAGAGTTCATTACGTATAGCGAGATCTATCTCTGTAGAAATATACCGTATATTTCCTTGAACTTCAATGGCTCATCATCTCTTCGTTGTATTTCCAGGTTACACTTTCCCTTTTCTTGATATTATTGGAAATTTTATGATCAAAACCCTAATTGGTAACACACATTTCTGGTGCTACATTGATTTACATCAGAAAAAATATATTTTCCCTCATGTTAAAAAAACTTTATCGTTGACATAAGACTTAGCCATCGTCCATGGATAAATAACAAAGCTAACCAATTTTAAATCCCTCTAACATAAGAACTCACACTAGCATCTCACAAATTACGAAGCTTTATCAGCTCTGCTGTAGTTTGCACAACAGTAGAAATCTGAAAATAATAACAAGCAGAGAGCCGAATTTCGTCAAAACTGTTAACTGGATTTCAAAACCATTTAGACATGCAAGGTGATTTGTTATGTTACTTTGAAGGGAACATACCTTATTTAATATTTCTTATTTGGCATGTAAGGTGAGGTGTTGCGTAACATCACAGCCTCTCCTTGAGAAATGTCAACCCCGCCTTCTCGTGGTACATCCTGTTCCCACTAAAGGGGCTCTGACGACCGCCAATAGCGGTATAACTATACCATCGGGATTAGAGGAAATGCTATCCCACACTCACCAACCCGCTCGGCCAGCGTGGTGAGTTATGGCCAAACCAATCCAAAATGACTCCACAACCTAAATCTTGGCCCTCAGTCTCCGGCAGCTGGAATGTACCTGGCCAAGGCAGCGGCCAGTGCGACATGAAGGCAGAGGGTGCTAAGAATCTCCGGAGGACCGGACTAGGTTGCCATCTGATGCTGACCTTGGCTACATATAACGGACGCTCCCTATCTTCTGATTCAAGGCTTCTTGAATTGGAAGAGGAACTACAAAGGATCAAGTGGGACATCGTCGGGCTAAGTGAGGTAAGGAGAAAAGGAGAAGATCTCAGTGAACTGAAAAGTGGACATCTCTTCTACTATCGTGGGACAGATACTGGCAGAACTAGTGGAGTTGGATTTATAATAAACAAGAAACTGAAGGATAAAGTTGTAGAAGTTGAACGTTTCTCTGACAGAGCTGCACGACTCGTTATCCAACTCTCGAGAAGATACCAGGACCAGATTATTCAAACTTATGCACCCACCACAAGTCATGCTGAAGAAGAAATTGAAGAATTTTATGAGGAAATTCGTGATCTAAATAATAAAGGTAAGCAGCACTTGAAGATAATTATGGGAGATTTCAATGCAAAAATAGGGCAACGGCAACTGAATGAAACTTCAGTAGGTAAATTCGGTCACGGCAACAGAAACCTGCGTGGAAATACTCTCGTAGAGTTTGCAGAGGCAGAAGGCTTTTTCATCTTGAACTCCTTCTTCAAGAAAAAGCCACACAGGAAATGGACATGAAACATCCAAATGGGACGACAAGTGAAATTGATTTTATTATGTGTAACAAAAAATTCGTCATAGAAGACTGCAGTGTGCTAAACAAGTTCAACACAGGCAGTGAATATAGATTGGTGAGATGTAAGATGCACCACAACACTAAACTCGAACGTAGCAAGCTCATAAGACAAACAAAATGTATTGACATAACCAACCTTAAAAAACACCATATTACCTTCAAATTGGAACTGAAGAACAGGTTCTCTGCTTTAGAAGGCCTAACATCAGAAGAAGTGGATATTTCTGAAGCTAACAGAAAAGTAACCAATGCTCCCTTGGAAACAGCAACAAAATTAGCTGGGACTAAGAACAAATTGCATGTGAACAAATTATCAGGAAAAACCAAAATGTTGATGCAAAAAAGAAGAGTGATGAGGACAACTAAAGAAGATGTGACTTCCAAAGTGGAATATATAGAGCTATGCAAGACAGTACGAAAAAGTATCACTGAAGACGTAAGGAAATTCAACTGTGAACTAGTAAGGAAAGCAATTGAAAACAACCAAAGCCTAAAGATAGCAAAGGGACATCTCAGTAAGGAAAAAAAAACAGATTATGGCACTGAGAAAAGATGTTGGTTCTGTAACAAGAAATAGAGGCGAAATTTTGACGAGAGTGAAAGATTTCTACTCCTAATTATATGAAAGGGATGATACATGTACTCCACACATCATGAAAGGTACCAGTACCAAAGTTCTTATAGTCCTTCCAGCAGAAGTTGCACATGCAATGAAGAACATGAAGCGGGGAAAAGCTCCAGGAGAAGATGGAATTACTGTAGACATCATACAAGAAGCAAGTGGAGAAATCGAAACAGTACTCGCCCAAATTTTCACTCGATGCCGTAATGAAGGGAAAATTCCTGAGGATTGGAAGAACGCTACAATGATCTTGCTACGTAAAAAAGGTGACATTGAGGATCTCAGGAACTACAGACCTATTAGCCTCCTATCAGTGGTTTATAAAATCTTCATTAAAGTTCTTTCACACCGCTTGAAGGTGACACTGGACATGGCTCAACCGAGAGGACAAGCTGGATTCAGGAGTGGCTAAAGCACAATAGATCATATCCACGTACTGAGAGAACTAATTGAAAAAGCGAGGGAATATGAACTTCCATTGTGCATGGCTTTTATCGATTATGAAAAAGTCTTTGATTCGGTGAAACCATCAGCAGTTGCAATGGCTCTGAAATCCTGCGGTATTGAAGATGCATACATTAATATTATTAATAACATCTATGAAAATGCAAGTGCAAAGATTCGGCTGTTTGAAAATACAACACACATAAAAATTGGAAAAAGAGTGAGACAAGGTGACATCATATCTCCGAAGCTTTTTAATGCCACATTGGAAAATGTCTTTCAATCACTGAACTATGAAAACAAAGGGATAAAAATTAATGGAGATTATCTAACCCACCTTCGTTTTGCTGATGACATAGTCATTTTTGCAACTACCCCATCAGAGCTACAGAGTATGATACAGGAACTTGCTGACAAGAGCAAAGAAGTGGGATTAAAAATGTACTTTCAGAAGACAAAAGTGATGTACAATGCTTTTACAAGAAATGAAGATTTATCGATTGATGGAGAAAAGCTGGAGATAACAGACACGTACGTTTATCTTGGACAGCAGATATCAAGTGAGGGTCACATTGGTGAAGAAATTAATCGGCGTACAAAACTTGCCTGGAGAGCTTTTGGAAGAAACAGCATAATTTTCAAGAGCAATATGCCATTATGTCTTAAAAGAAAAGTGTTTGATCAATGCATTCTTCCAGTGCTTACGTATGATGCAGAGACGTGGACCTTAGCTAAAAGAGACATACAAAGGCTGCAGACAACTCAAAGTAGCATCGAGAGGTGCATGCTTGGTGTTACCATTAGAGATAAGAAGAGGAACACGTGGATCCGAAAAATGACAAGAGTAGAAGACATCATGATCAGAGTTAAATCCCTGAAATGACAATGGGCTGGACATACTGCCAGAAGGACAGACCATCGATAAACAGGCGAAATTTTAGATTGGATTCCAAGGGACAGGAAAAGACCCAGAGGAAGACCACATGGAAGATGAGTGGATGAAATTTGAAAGTATGCGGGAGTGACATGGAGGAGACTGGCAAAAGACAGACCGTTGTGGAGTGGAACTTGATGAGACTTTCGTCCAGCAGTGGTTTGAATAATGGTTGACAATGATGATGATGATGATTTGGCAAAACACCAAACTTAAAACAGTTTCTGAAATTTGGCAAGACATTAAAATTCAAAATTTTTCGCATAGATATGTATTAATTGTCCTTAAGAAGTTACTGTAAACTTTGCTTAGAAACTTTTAGTAAAGTATTTAATAAAAGCTGTTTTCAAAAACTATTGCTGTCACGCTCTCGTGAAATTTGATTCTATTATTGTAATGTACAAAAAATCAAGAAATTTAATACGAAAAAGAAAATGTTTAGGAACTTTGTTTGTTGTTGAATTTAGGCGTGTAATTTTTTAGAAGACACTTATGTTCATTCAGACGTTTCGTATAAGGGATAAGATATTTACCTTGAAAATTTGAATTTAGTGACAGCATTCATATTAAAAGAACGAGACAGCTTTATTTTTTTCGCATTGTCTGAAATTCCTAACGCCACGAGAGAATTTGTATTATTTCAATGAATCTGGCTACTTAAAAACTCATAGACTTCATTAAAAAACATTCTTTTATATGCCTGTATTTAATTACATTCTAAAAACCATTTTTTTACCCATTAATACACTGGTGTGCAAAAATTAAAGAAGAAGAGGACAAATTAGCATAACAGCGGAACGAACAGGCAGAACGGACCGAAAGACCACTCAGGAGATAGACTAGGGTCTGGTACGGTAGGGCAGCCGCATATATGCAGCATGACGTGGAAGGGGGAGGGGTGTATGTGTAGGAATGCTATAAAACACACGGGCGGTGTACGCTCAGCAATTCGGTGAAAGCTATTGTACGGTGTACATACGATTGAACGACGTCGGGTTACCGCCACCGTGTGATATGGCCAACAGGCAATCCGGTGGACGACATCTGGATGACTTTACCCAAGGTCGCGTCATTGGGAAGTTGGAAGAACGTCGAAGTGTGACTAGTGTGACTGAAGATTTCGGGATAGCTCACAGAATCGTTTCACGAGCTTGGAGAGAATTTCAAATGACAGGAAGAGCTTTTTTTTTTTTTTTGATTGGAGGTTTAACGACCACCGTGAGCAACTCAATGGGCTATAAGCAGTCGCCCGTCCCTAATTTAGGGTCACTGGTTCCAGGGAAGGGAGAGAGCCAGTGCCGTAAGACAAACACAACATCCATGCCTCACCGGGATTCGAACCCGGACCCCGTTCGGACGAATGATCAGAGGCCATCGCTTAGACCACTGCGCCACCTGGGCGGCAACAGGAAGAGCTGTCCGAGAGTTTAGCAGTGGTCGTCCACGAGCAACAACGGCTGCTCATGACCGGTATATTGTCCTACAGGCGAGAAGAGAAAGACTTCAGACAGCGGGAGAAATCGCAAAGCACGTGCAACAGACAACTTCCGTTATCGCGTTTTATCGTGACTAGGAGGCTGCACAAAGGTGGTCTTTTTGCAAGACGACCAGTACGGTGTGTACCATTAACGCCTGCTCATCGTAGACGGCGGTTTCTGTGGTGCCAGGAACACAAGAACTGGACAAATCAACAATGGGGTAGACTTCTCTTTAAGGATGAGATCCGATTTAGTCTGACGAGCGATTCTGGACGTATACACATCTGGAGATAGCAGGAAACATGCAATTACACCTCCAACATCATCGAAAGGGACCGGTATGGAGGTGGCGGAGTTTTCGTTTGGGGCGGTATCATGCTTGGTAGCCGTACTGACCTCCACATCTTCCTAGGAGGTTCAGTCACTGGTGTCCCCTATTGCACCGAGGTTCTCCTGCCTCACGTGCGTCTGTGTAGAGGTGATGTGGGTCCTGAGTACTTCTGTCCAGTTGTGCTCGAAGCTACGTTTTCAATAAAGTGCCTTTTTATTATTTGGATTCCTTGTTTCGACGGTTTAGCTGACTTGTCCCATATTCTTTCATCTTGGGGATCTTATGGTATGATTTGAGTCGATGTGGAGCACTTCCACCCGACGTAACATTCGAAAAACCATCTCGTCCTTAATTTTTTTGCTTGCCAGTGTAATATGCCTGTATGTAATTACACCGTTCATGGAAATCCTTTCTCTGGAAGACAACCCTGAGATACACGCTCTGTTGTCGCTGATATATTTCTCTCTTCTATGAACTGCTTCCTAAAAAAGCTTTGGGTATTGCCCTGCTGTACACTCTTGATATTTTCTCAGTAATAAGAAGCCCTAGAGATTATTTTAATTCTGCTACGTCGAGATGTAAAGCCGTGATCCCAATATCTTACTGTTTGTTATATTAGGTATGGAAAATTGTTCGACTTGCTGGTATGTGTTATTCACACAAGGGCCTCAATGTACACTGAAGAGCAATTGAGTTAGAGACCGCTGGCGCTTATCAAATGTGGCGCTGAAGGATCAAAGCGCATTTGATCGTGGGCAAATTGTCGGAGCTCGACGAATGGATCACTCCATCTCGGAAGTCGTGCAAGCACTGGGATTTTTACGAGCCACTGTGTCACGGGTGCACCGTGAGTACATCGAATCCGGTAAAACCATCATTGCAAGGGCCAACATCCGTGGACAACAGCGTGTGAATGAGCGGGGTCATCGTCGGCTAGCTGGCATTGTAACAGTGGATAGATGAGCCATAGTTCAAGAAATCACTCGGGAATTTAACGGTGGTGCACAAAACGTGTAAGTATCCACACCATTCAGAACCACCTCCTCGCTGTTGGGTACAGAAGCGATCGTCCCACGAGGGTACGGTTGCTGACCGCCCATCACAGGGTGAGAAAAATTAATGGGCGCAGGAACGTCTCCGTTGGACACTAGACATGTGGAAAATTGTTGCCTTTACTGATGTTTCGATATTCACGTTGATACATGCGGATGGCTGGATACGAGTACGACGCAATCTATATGAAGCGATGGATCCTTCTTGCCAGCAGGGTACTCTTCAAGCTGGTGGGGTGGCATTTTCGTCTGGGGACTGTTTACGTTAACTGAAATGAGACCCCTGGTACGTGTGACCTCATCCCTCACAGGTCAACGTTATCGGGATATCCTGGACGACACTTTGCTCCTGTTTGTGCATCTTCAACATCCCACTTGGGACCTTATCGTGAAACAAGACAATGCACCGTGCCATTGCTCCCGAATTGTCTCCGAATGGTTGCATGAACACTCCAACGACGTGACTTCGCTTCCTTGGCCAGCTAGGTCACCTAACCTCAATCCCATCGAGCACTTCTGTGATGCCATCGAGAGAGATGTTCGAGGCTCTGATCACCTTCCATCAAAACGTTGTGAACTGTGGGAGCTTGTTCAGGGGTCGTGGATCCGTATGGCTTCCCAACACTTCCGGTGTCTTGTCGAGTCCATGCCGAGACAAATCGCCGCCGTCAGAAGGGCGAAAGGTGGTGCCATTTGTTACTAGACAGATATCTCTAATTCAATTGCTCTTCAGTGTACTGCCTGAAGACAACTGTTAACATTTTATCAGTAATAAGAAGTCTGAGGAATTATATAAATGCTGCTATACCGACATGTTAAGCCATTATACCAATATTTCCCTGTCTCGCATGTTATGTATGTCAAATTATTTGGCTTTCCGGTATGTGTTATTGGCACAAAGGCCTCGATTGGCTAAAGAATTTCCCGTCCACTGGCTGAAAGTAAAAAATAAAAACAAGAATTTGTACTTTAAATTCAATATCCAATTCGTCACCCTAAATAAACGAAACCGTTGCAAGCTTTTGTCTACTGAACGGAACAGAAAGAACAGGATTAGAAATCTGCCATACGATCAGCCGCAGTTTTGTTACAAGAAGATAGTGCATCTTAAAGTTGTTGTTTTTAACTTCCCTGTGTCACATACAAGGAATGTGAAACAGCTGTAACATATTCAACACTTTGATCCGTATTAAAAAAAATTAGAACGGAATCAGAATGAAGAACACAATGGTTGTATGACACTGAAGCTTACAATCGTTGAAGGAATGTGATTTCGGTGACTAACCAGAACACTTTGATGAACACTACACTACTACTTTTCAATATTGCAACACGTATAAAGTGTTGCATTATTAAAATGATATTTACCTCACATATCCCTCATCTTACAGGAGAAAACTGATTACATTTGAAAAACGATGCAATATCTTTCGCTTCAAAAATCTGTTTCGATTTAAGCCACATCCAACAACAGAAATAACATCTACACGTCGTCGCCGTGAATGGAAGATGTTTTTCATATCGTCCTGGGAATAACCTGCCACGTTTCTTCCATTCAAGAACAGAGTTCATTTATACTGACTGTCGGATGCGCTTGACGATCCAATTTCTTAGGTACAATGTCTCAGACATTCTGTATCAGTGACATATCCGGCGAACATGCAGGCCAGGAAAGAAGCGGTATTTGCCGTTCAATGAAGAGGTCTCGAACATTTTGGACTGCAAGTGGCCGAGCAGTTTGTTGATGGAAAACAGCGCCCGAACATCTCTAAAGGCAATGTACCACATCTACCCCTAAAATATCCCTGATGAATAGCTGGCTGTTGGGGCATCCCTCAATTCATATCAGAAGAGATTGCGAATTGAACCCAAGAGCGCCCCAAGGCATGGCAATTGGTGTTTGGCCGGTATGCTTCCGCAAATGCATGCTGCAGGATGCCAATAACCACGACGTTTTTGAATCCCTAAGCGACCATCATGGTGCATTAATTTGAATCGTGACTCGTCAGCAAACACGACCTCCTGCCAATCAGCACCTGAGTGTCTGTATTTTTGACCAAGTTTAAACATGAGGTGTCTGTGGTTGAGTGTAAATGTATTGAGCCACAATGGGCACCAGCGTTTTTGTAGGCAGATGACATCAAACCGTGCTGAGTGCTAGCTTTCTCAGACTCTGACGTTTACGTGACAGTGAAAAGGGACATGATCAATGCGTTAAATAAGGATGTAACGGATAACCAAGGACAGTGTATCAATCTGATTGTGACCCAATGTATTCATAAAACGATAGTGGCAGATTTTGTGACCAGCTCGTTCCGTCGTTTTTTCCAAATATTGTACATAGACACCCAGTTTCTCTCTGTCGACTCCAGCGAGTTGGGACAGATCATCCGATTATCACATACAGCAATGAATACTGTTAAAGCCCTGAAGGTAGTAAACGACTCAGCTGAACAAGGAGTGGCGCTGATGCATGACTACAGCAGCATCCTCACAAATAACGAAGACCAGAAACAGTCCTGCTGCAGATTGTGGAGGAACACAGGCAAAAATTTCCAAATGCACGAAAAATGACCGTGAGTGACAGGAAACATCAAACTGAATAGTAATTCAATAGTGTTTAATTTTTTATTTACGGAGAATGGACAATGCCATTCCTTTACTTTCTTGAACAATAAAAGAATTTAAGAGGCAGATTCTGATGTAGCGTCTCTCATTTCACTGTTTCATTAAGTAAAGAAATATGTAAAGTTTGAACTCCGTGTGACACCTCTCAAAATTGCCTGATCAGCTGAAAATTCAAGGTGCATCACTTTCTCAACCCAGTGAACAATATTAGCAGGTAAGACATTAGCATTTTCAATCTTAGTTTATAAAGACAACCCTAATATATATATATATCATCATAATCATCATCATTGTCAACCATTATCAATCCACTGCTGGACGAAGGTCTCCCCAAGTTTCCTCCACAACGGTCTGTCATGTGCCAGTCTCCTCCATGTCACTCCCGCATACTTTCGAATTTCATCCACCCATCTTCCATGTGGTCTACTTCTGGGTCTTTTCCTGTCCCTTGGAATCCAATCTAAAATTTCGGCTGTCCATCGATGGTCTGTTCTTCTGGCAGTATGTCCAGCCCATTGCCATTTCAGGGATTTAACTCTGATCATGATGTCTTCCACTCTTGTCATTTTTCGGATCCACGTGTTCCTCTTCTTATCTCACCTGGTTACACCAAGCATGCACCTCTCCATACCTCTTTGATTTGTCTGCAGCCTTTGTATGTCTCTTTTAGCTAAGGTCCACGTCTCTGCACCATACGCAAGCACTGGAAGGATGCATTGATCAAACACTTTTCTTTTAAGACATAATGGCATATTGCTCTTGAAAATTATGCTGTTTCTTCAAAAAGCTCTCCAGGCAAGTTTTGTACGCCGATTAATTTCTTCACCAATGTGACCCTCACTTGATATCTGCTGTCCAAGATAAACGTACGTGTCTGTTATCTCCAGCTTTTCTCCATCAATCGATAAATCTTCATTTCTTGTAAAAGCATTGTACATCACTTTTGTCTTCTGAAAGTTCATTTTTAATCCCACTTCTTTACTCTTGTCAGCAAGTTCCTGGATCATACTCTGCAGCTCTGATGGGGTAGTTGAAAAAATGACTATATCATCAGCAAAACGAAGGTGGGTTAGATAATCTCCATTAATCTTTATCCCTTTGTTTTTCCAGTTCAGTGATTGAAAGACATTTTCCAATGTGGCATTAAAGAGCTTCGGAGATATGGTGTCACCTTGTCTCACTCCTTTTCCAATTTTTATGTGTGTTGTATTTTCAAACAGCCGAATCTTTGCACTTGCATTTTCATACATGTTATTAATAATATTAATGTATGCATCTTCAATACCGCAGGATTTCAGAGCCATTGCAACTGCTGATGGTTTCACCGAATCAAAGACTTTTTCATAATCGATAAATGCCATGCACAATGGAAGTTCATATTCCCTCGCTCTTTCAATTAATTCTCTCAGAACGTGGATATGATCGATTGTACTGTAGCCACTCCTGAATCCAGCTTGTTCTCTCGGTTGAGCCATGTCCAGTGTCACCTTAAAGCGGTGTGAAAGAACTTTAGTGAAGATTTTATAAACCACTGATAGGAGGCTGATAGGTCTGTAGTTCCTGATATCCTCAATGTCACCTTTTTTATGTAGCAAGATCATTGTAGCGTTGTTCCAATCCTCAGGAATTTTCCCTTCATTAAGGCATCGAGTGAAAATTTGGGCGAGTACTGTTTCAATTTCTCCACTTGCTTCTTGTATGATGTCTACAGTAATTCCATCTTCTCCTAAAGCTTTTCCCCGCTTCAAGTTCTTGATTGCATGTGCAACTTCTGCTGGAAGGAGTGGAAGAACTCTGGTACTGGTACCTTTCATGATGTCTGGAGTACATGTATCATCCCTTTCATATAATTTGGAGTAGAAATCTTTCACTCTTGTCAAAATTTCGCCTCTATTTCTTGTTACAGAACCATCTTCTTTTCTCAGTGCCATAATCTGTTTTTTTCCCCTTACTGATATGTCCCTTTGCTATCTTTAGGCTTTGGTTGTCTTCAATTGCTTTCCTTACTAGTTCACAGTTGAATTTCCTTACGTCTTCAGTGATACTTTTTCGTACTGTCTGGCATAGCTCTATATATTCCACTTTGGAAGTCACATCTTCTTTAGTTGTCCTCATCACTCTTCTTTTTTGCATCAACATTTTGGTTTTTCCTGATAATTTGTTCACATGCAATTTGTTCTTAGACCCAGCTAATTTTGTTGCCGTTTCCATAAGAGCTTTGGTTACTTTTCTGTTAACTTCAGAAATATCCACTTCTTCCGATGTTAGGCCTTCTAAAGCAGAGAATCTGTTCTTCAGTTCCAATTTGAAGGTATTATGGTGTTTTTTAAGGTTGGTTATGTCAATACATTTTGTTTGTCTTATGAGCTTGCTACGTTCGAGTTTAGTGTTGAGGTGCATCTTACATCTCACCAATCTATGGTCACTGCCTTTGTTGAACTCGTTTAGCACACTGCAGTCTTCTATGACGAATCTTTTGTTTCACATAATAATATCAATTTCACTTGTCGTCCCATTTGGATGTCTCCATGTCCATTTCCTGTGTGGCTTTTTCTTGAAAAAGGAGTTCAAGATGAAAAAGCCTTCTGCCTCTGCAAACTCTACGAGAGTATTTCCACGCTGGTTTCTGTTGCCGTGACCGAATTTACCTACTGAAGTTTCATTCTGTTGCCGTTGCCCTATTTTTGCATTGAAATCTCCCATAATTATCTTCAAGTGCTGCTTACCTTTATTATTTAGATCACGAACTTCCTCATAAAATTCTTCAATTTCTTCTTCAGCATGACTTGTGGTGGGTGCATAAGTTTGAATAATCTGAGCCTGGTATCTTCTCGAGAGTTGGATAACGAGTCGTGCAGCTCTGTCAGAGGAACTTTCAACTTCTACAACTTTATCCTTCAGTTTCCTGTTTATTATAAATCCAACACCACTAGTTCTGCCAGTATCTGTCACACGATTGTAGAAGAGATGTCCACTTTTTAGTTCAATGAGATCTTCTCCTTTTGTCCTTACCTCACTTAGCCCGACGATGTCCCACTTGATCCTTTGTAGTTCCTCTTCCAATTCAAGAAGCCTTGAATCAGAAGATAGGGAGCGTCCGTTGTACGTAGCCAAGGTCAGCATCAGATTCCAGCCTAGTCCGGTCCTCCGGGGATTCTTAGCACCCTCTGCCTTCATGTCGCACTGGCCGCTGCCTTGGCCAGGGACATTCCAGCTGCCGGAGACTGAGGGCCAAGATTTAAGTTGTGGAGTCATTTTGGAGGGGTTTGGCCATAACTCACCACGCTGCCCAAGCGGGTTGGTGAGTGTGGTATAGCATTTCCTCTAATCCCGATGGTATAGTTATACCGCTATTGGCGGTCTATACATATATATATATATAACAATGTTAAAATGTCCCTCATTTTTTGACATATCAAATTTTGCAACAGGGTAAGTTACAAATTTTTTCAGGAAACGTCTTTTCCAACAAGTCGTGCAGTTACACTTGAGAGAGCACGATAGCACTGCGAGATTCATTTAGAGAAATCTCCAACATCAAGTTACAACGAAGTTCGCTTCGTGGAAGAGAATCTGAGGTAGTGTATTGTTAATGGAAACGGGGTAGGTTTTGGCCTTATTATCAACATTAAGGATTTGGAATGGCACATGTCCAGGAGTATAAGTGAAATATTGAATTTCGTTAAAACACCAGCAATTAAGGAGATAGCAACACTTCAGCATGACCGCTTCGTTGCATTTTTCAAAAATCAGAGAAACAATGACTACATACATGTACGTTGATTTTGAAAAACTAAATTTGATTTCGTTTTGCAGAAATTAGTTTATTAACAAACTCTTTCCGTTTTAAAAAGGCGCTCTCAACAAGATTTCTAAAAGTAATCTGAGAAGTGACAGTTCACATTATTATAATAAATTATTATCAAGTTACTAATTCTGCGAATGATCCACAGTATGAAGTAGTGTGGACGAAAATGATGCACTGCTGTACGATCAGCTGATAAATTTTCTCCACTGTTAATGATAATTGTAAAGCTTAAACGAATAGAATTAGTTACAACAATGAAATTACGGAATTGCTTTAACTTTAGTGTTTTAAACTCGAATGTATTCAGATCATGTTCTGTGCAGCAAATTGTACAAAAAAAATATTTTATTACAGAAAAGCCAGGTGCAATTTTGAAGGCTTCTTCGGCAATTGATATTATCAAAGTGTGTGACGCACCTATTTCTATAATGTGGTTGCAATCCTATGAGAGAACTTGCAATTTTTCTCGATAATTTCAGAGGTTAAGTGCAATAGTTCTAATATATTTCCAAAAAGTAACTCTTGAATTTTGATTGGGAATCTCGTATAACATAATTTTGTAATTTTTAGGACTATAGATTCCAAAGGAATTTTATTTCAAATACGTCTAATTTTTCCGTTTAATTGCAGGATCCTTTTAATGGTTCTTCAAAATGAAATCAAAATAGGAACGGAATAAATATGGGATATTTTATCGTATTTTCACATGAAAGACGTATAAATTCCTAAATTGCTAATTCTTATGGAATAAACATATTTTGGTTACTAAAATAAATTCCGTTGGCAAATCAATTTAAAATAAAGAGTGCTTCGCTTATTAGTAATAATGTTCAGCAAGTATACATCGAAATAACAAACATTTCGAACATATATTTATGTCTCATTACACTCTATTCTTCGTCTCCATATACAGTAAGCACAAAGTCATGTTTACGATCGTGGTACCACTATGTTTTTGGAACCTGTTAATAGCTTTCGGAGAATCTAAAAATTCTATTTCGATTTCGATTGTTGAATTCGAAATATACTATTGTTTAAATATATCAAAGTTTTTCTTTCTGAACGTCCCACTTAACTACTGAAAAATTATAACCATACACTTAAATGGCACCTACAGTTTACAGGGTGCTGTTTACCCTGTTAAATTGTGCAGAAAAAGGGCCTTTAATTCCTAAAAATTTCTTATAACAATTGAAGTTATCATTAGAGTTTGATCGTCTTTAGATATGAAATGTCTACAAAATATAATGTGTCTTTGTCTCTTCATCATGAATAAGGTTTAAATCATTAATTATTACAGCTGCTTTTAACACTGTGCTGTTAAATTTAAATCTGAGTACAAATATGTAGTTATACATGACGAAAATTTCATATTTCGAGTCCATATAATTTTATACCGAATTCATTTTCTTTCCGCGAAGCTGTCCTAAAGGGCTTTTAAGACGCATTTCTATGGATTAAGCACGTTAAACCTTAAAATCGAGTTTTCCATTTATGGAAATCCTTTCTTTGATTCATTGTGATGGACAGTGTGGTGAAATGTTTAGACATTAGCTTGAAAGTCCATGGATGCGATGCGTTTAACATAAGCTTGCTCTTGGGTAAAAAATGAGAAAAAAATGAAGAATCTGTGAATTAAAATGCGTGCGGATTGTACGAGGAATTAACCAATCAGAAAAATCTCCAACATCAGTATTTGCATTTTATTCCTATCGTTAATTTTAATTTTCCTGATATATGTGAACGAAAATCAATAGGGGCAAGCAATGCATTTTGGAGACAATTGGATTTCCTTATTTTTCCTAACGTTTCGTTTCGATCTTCTGAGTCAATTGCGTGTATTCCACGGAGGAATTTCTTTTTCAACTCTTATGTATGCCTCGAAACGCTCATACATATAATAAATTTGGTTCAATCAAACATTTGAGCCACTATTTTGGTTTGGCAGAGGTGATGATATAATAGATGTCGCTACGTACTTTTCCGCGAAGTTGAGTGAGTAATGTACAGCCAGTGAAGATCTCTAATTCCTTGTGACACGAACACTTTTTAACCATACTTCTCAGCCGATGTATTGATGACGCTGAAATTTTTGTTCCCTAACACTGCATTCGTACAGAACTATTTCTAGAGTTCTATGTGTTTTGAAAACTAAACAACTAAATATACACGTACTTCGAATCAGAATAAAATATTAAACCTACATAATGCTACTACTTGGTATCTTTCTTTTTAATGACAAGCTTGATTATCCATCCTTTGTTATATAACATGTTCTGACACATTTCCAGTGCAAGAGGCTAAAACGCCAGTTTCGGTTTAAGGATTTCAACATGTACACGAGTTTTATCATAATTTAAAATTACATCGCGTTTCGTGATGAAAAAACGCTGTTCCAAATCACCCTAGTCACTTTTTTTTCAAAGTTTACAGTAATTTGATGTAAAAATATATTTCTTATGAAATAACATATGTTTTAAATTTCTCAAAGAAAAGAAAATAATTTCCACCTCAGGAGCTGAATTGTTTCACCTATTCTGAAATAAAATTTTGAATAAAGAATTTGACATCTTCAAAAGCAAGAAGTGAATGAAGTGCAAATCATGTTTAATGCAATCAAATAATTTTCATTTGGTCCACTAGATAGACGCGACAATTAACCAAATGCAAACTTTCAGTTCAAAAAATTACGAATTTCACTTTGGGCAGCTCACATTACGTTTTACGATGACATTCACGTATTGTTTAATTACCGAAAGCCAATTGTACGGATATTTCTCTACTTGACTCTGCCGGATTCTTTAATTTTCAATCTTAAAATTTAATCCGAAATTTTCATAAGACTATATAGGTTCTTATGTAGTCTCTAAACATGCCCACTGAGTCAAACGGTGCTACAAATTGTGAATTTTAAAATATTGGCCCGAATATGTGTCTTCACAATAACGTTTTAGTAACATTCTCGAAAAACGTGAAAACGTGAATTAACCACAAAACGTTCAAAGCATTTTCTAGGGAAAATATTGTGCTGCGTCAAAATAAACAATTATATCAATTAATATTCCAATGTCGTGTTTGTTCTTTATTTAAAGGATACAAGTGTTCAGTGAAACACCTATAATGAATAAGGCATTTAACTAAGCCAATTATCATGAATATAGCTTTCACTAATATTATAATGAATTCAATGCTTGTACTAAGCTTCTAATAGTGAATTCAAATGGTTGTTGTTACTAGTTAATTAAGGTCATGAATAAAGTCTCCTGCTAGTAGTGTAGTAATAGTAATGAACAAACTTATAACTGGTAGTAATGTTGTAGTAGTAATTAAGATGAATAAAGTCTTATGCTGGTTGTTACTAATAACACAAAATGAAATAAACCTAACAGCCAGACAGAGATCTGACTGTACTATGAACTGAGAAAGACGTACTTACGTAAAACCTTTTATTATGAACTTCTACTGGTATCTTCACACATAGCTACTCAAATAACACGTAGCTCCTTGCACATGAACAAACGCTCTCCGTATACAACAACCGCTCTCCCCATACAACAACAACAAACGCTCTCCGTACAACAACAAACGCTCTCTCCGTACAACAACAAACGCTCTCGCTAAGTATCGTTGAACGCGCCTATTTATACTGGCTACCACCACGTCATGACTTACACTCATTGCCAGATCTCATTCAGCGGAAGAAATAACATCTCGTTCAGTAAGAAGATAATTTACGTAGAAAAATAAAATAACCAGAGATAGTAAAAATCAAAAGGAAAGTGAATCGAGAGTATACGTTACACACCAGAGGGCAGTCATTAGGTATATGCTTTACGTACCCATTATCTCAGGTTTTTCCTGATGATCTGCTACTTCTGTGCATATTCATGTTACTATACGTCTGAGATTTATTGTAATACCATTTTTCTCGGGGACTTTGCAAACTAATACCTCATAGTCGCAATTGTTTTAGTACCTAAAGACCTCTGATACACACATTTGCGATTCACAATGTGTTTCTCTAGAGCAATTCTTCTAAATCTGCGAGAAACATATGAATTTACATATTTTTCTTTTAATGGAAATAAAGTCAAAGTAAGAGAAAATCTAGATCAATCTTTTTAACCCTGTCGAAGAAGATTAAAAGAAGCTTGGATCGCAATATATTCACAGAAGATCTGAACTCCTACAGGCTATCTTATTAACTAAGGGATAGCTTTATTGAACTTCATTCTGATGCCAGGTTCATATCGATGTTCTGATCCAAATCTCTGACCCAGTTCTTGGCTATTATGGAGATAGAATATTCAAGTCTCAATGCCGAAGTTTTAACAATATTGGTAACCTTTTCGACTACGTATTTAAAGCGAGAAAACTTTTCTAGCCGGTTCGGAAATCAAAACAAAGCACAGGATCATAATGGACATTGCTGCTTCACTGCGGCTTGCAAAAACTAAAGTAGTGGCTCCAGCATCGTCTTTTCGTCTGCTCGAGAAAATCGTTGCCAAGTAACAGCAACAGAGGTCCCATTGACCCCAGAAAAGGTTATATTAACCGTAAGGAGAATATCATGATATACTAATTAGGGATTACGATTAATAATCATTAAAGTATTTTAACAGATTAAATCATATTAGGTGTAAGTAGGTGTCGTGGAATAATTTGGTATATAAATTATATGGATTGTACACAGTTATGATTATAAAACAGAATATTACGAGATAAAATGCTCGAAATTAGCCTAAATGTTTTGTTCCCGCGTCGCCGGTCCGCGAAAGTTTCACAATGTTCTGCCGGACTTCCAATGCAAAAAGGTTGGCAACCACTGCTCTTAACCAGTCAAAAATTAAATTAGTTCTGTGATATGGGTACATTAAGGTTATCTATTTGCTTCCAAGACGGCATACTACCCTAAGCCCTAGATTCTGACCATTCACCAGAAATGGGCCTTGGTTCGAATCCCGATGAGTCACGAATACCGTGTGCATCTTGGTTATCTTCATTCCCTGAAACCAGTGGCCCTACCTTAGCAACTGGCGACTGTTTATAGCCGATGGAGTTGCTCCCAGTGGTACATAAAGCCCCTCCTCCACAAAAGTAAATACAATTTTTTCACATTTGCCATTAACTTCAAGAGGAACCACAGAACAACAATCGGCAACTCAGTTGCCTCGTTGGTTGTTAACCTTTCCTCGTAGGTGAACCCATTTAGAAGTTCAGGTATAACACAGATGGCGTTCATGTTTGATGAATCTGGATTTGTCCTTTTCCTGGATTCACTGCCCCAAACTTATTTTCGCGCAAATTCTAATATCCTGGTAAGTTGCCCAAGATGCTTGTGTAACCCTAAAAACAACATAAAAGTGTTGACAGGGAATATCGAAATTAATTTTTCTTGAGATTTTTCGCAGATATCGTGTGATTTTCGTTCGCGCATTGGAGTAGGCAATCGCTCTAAACCTTTCTACATAAAATGTTTTTAAAACAAATGTGTGATACAAAAATTTGAAGTTGTAGGTGCCAGTTTACTGCGTCAGTGAATACATAAGTTTCCCCTCGGTAAGTTTAAAAATGTGTCCGCTGATTTGGGGAAGTTATTAAAACAGCGGGAATAAGGAGTTTTTCATAAATCTTGTAATGTTGAATGAAAAGACTTCCCTATATAATGAGTTAATGATGTGTTTTAGAAGGAGTTTTTGTTTCTAGATCTCCTTTACTGGGAAAAATAAGGTTTTTCTGTTTCCACTAATTTCAGCATTCAGCGAGCAGTCTTCGTGAAAGTTTTCTCAGTAATTTACCATCCTTTTCTAGTGTTACATTATTTTAAATATTGCTCCTTTGCGTATGTCTTAACTCGATATAAGCCGAGTTTGACGCGTAATTAATCTCCCGTGCGTTTCATTTTTAAAATGTTGTAAAGTGCGCACTCACAAAAGAATTAGGGTGGAAAGTCCAAGAAAACATACTTATCACGTTTGAATCTTTAAACGCCCTAATTAATGTGACCAATAAAAACATCAAAAGTCACTGTCTGGCAGATTATGGTGATGTTAGAACAAATAATAATTTTTTCTTTGCAAGCAGCAACATTGTATTACAGTTGGAATTTGGTAGATGATATTTACCCTTTAAAATAATTAATGTGGAACCATCTACCACTTGTTACGTTTTCCTCTCACTGCGTTAAACGTTTTAAAGTTTAACACATTATTTTGTGTGAAAAGCTCAAAAGAATTTGAAGCTTTATCTCAGTAGCATCATATCGAAAATTATCTTTGATCGGTTCACAGTTCTGTACAACTCATAGCTCTTACTCATCTACTGCAACAAAGACGACGAATAAAAAGTATTCTTGTCAGATTACTTCCGTATTTGTGGAATTCCAATGCAACGACTTGATAAAGAATATTATAGAATAAATATTGAGGTACACGCATCGTAAATTGTCAGAATGGCGCATTTTCTGCTCTCTCTCTCCTTCTTAGAATACACTGTTTTACTTAAAGCGTAAATATAATAAATGATACTGTATTTGACATGTCTTTTTTTTATTTTCGAGATTTACCTAGTAATTATGTAGATCGTTTGTTATTTTCACCGTAAGGAAAACTTTTTAGCAAAATTTATGTCGCAGACATTATGAATTGTGCAGGTTAAAGAAAAATAATGCAATTGGAAAGTTATCGTTTCCTGATATACGACTTTCAGTTAAGATAAGGGACAATTTTTATTTGGGAAGCCTAAAATATACTTGTTTCCAAAAACTGCATGTTCGCTTTCCACATGAAATTGTTTTATGAAAAAAAAAACCGCTTGTATAGTATTTACGTTTCTGAGAACTATTCATAGAGCTCAACGTAAAGATAATATAACATTGTGGCTATATTCAAAAGGTAATTCAAATAGTATTTTTTTTTCTTTCTCATAGGAAATGCAAAACATTGAGAAAAATGGCTTAGTGACCTAAAACAGTCAAAGTCCTCTCCTATATACTACCATCAAAGCACTATTTAAACGTAAAATAATTACAAAAAAAAAAAAAACTCCACTAAAACATAAATTTTGCCGAATATATTTCGAACATGAATTTGAAAATGGGATATCAGGTATTTATTTCCTTCTTCAATCTACCTCTGGTACTTCTAAATGAAGAAGGAAATGTAATTTTACCATCACAGTTTGCATGCTTACCGGTGTGTGTCTCATAGGAAACCGGCATAAGTATCCCAAGTTAACCAGTGATTTGACAAAATGCCGAACTGAACTGCAGCGAACACAAGTTCGTTATTCATTAAAACCATTAGGGAATTCTTATACAGTAAACTACCGTAATATTAATTATTTTTGAAATAATTTTTTCAAGTAATTTAGTGAAAGAAATGCCTGTGTGTGAAATGTCATCAAATTTTAATATGACTGATATATTCTTAAAGAACAAAAAAGTATTGTCTGTGTGTTTATTCACTAAGAGGAGTTGTTTGAATTTCTGAAAATTCCGATAGTCCTAATAAAAGCAACACTGAACCTCAACTGGGATGCAGCGAAGTCTCGTGCGTAGATCGCGTAACGACACGACATTTTACTTCTCTGAAAATCGTCGACCCAGATACCCGTCTGCGAATTGCGTTAGTACACTAGGAAACAGCTAGGATCGTCAAGGGGTGTCGTACAAATTCAAATCTGATATACGACATGGACATAAAAGCATCTGCACTTTATGTTTCTGCGATGAGGTTTTCGAACAAATTTTTGTCCCAGTCAGTTTGGAAGCAGAAAAACGAGTAAGATTTCGGTGTCTGTGCATGCAGAGGTGGTGACACCAAAGCTCACACCGGAAATACGAATGATAGAGAAATGAAGAACGAATCGTATTAAAGCGTAGACCAAGCGCTATCTATAATACATGGTCTTAATTGACCTTGGGCTAATACCAAGGTAATTATAAATGTTATTAGACTAATAGTAGGTAGAACAGTGAGGTCACTAGTGAAAATAAAGCTACTTTTAGACTTATGTTTTTAGAACTTATTAACAGCACTTAGTAAGAAGGTCACAACACGTAATAAAAAGGCAGAACTACTGACGAGCACCAAACACCATTTTTGTAATTTGCATAAGATCCAATTTCCTGATTTGAATAAAATTGGATAGGAACACTTAGGTTAGGAAGTATAAGAGTATGTCACTTAGTTCACGCTGCGTGAACTTAATAAAATTATGAACATAGCTAGAGACCATGGATACTCTATGGATATTTTACACAGAATTCATACGAAAATAAGAAGTTCCGCAAGTTCCATTTTGGTAAAAGAACCAAATACATGGAAATATATTAGGTTGATTGATTATAAATCATTCCAGGAGTAGTTAACATTCTAAAGAATGTTGTACGAAATATAGTTTGGATATTAGAATCAGGACAAAACACATACTATCAGTTGTAAGAAAAAACCGTGGACCGTGATCCAGTCGCAAAAGACAAGAGGCATGTAGTTTATAAAATTCGCTTTAAAGCTGTGGATGGCTGCGGATACAGGGACGTAGACCAAATTTTTTAATTTCCACAATTATGTCTTTACGAATTCAATTGAAGAAGCACAAATATAACGGAAGAACTTTCTTAGATTGAACTGCCCTTTTACGTTTCTTTTAACGAGAAACACAAGTACTTCTATGGGATGAATCCTGTGTCATATCAAGTCATAATACTAAAACCTCAACTTTATTTGCAGACAGTTTGCACATTTTTAACAACTCTTCAGTGTGCTGAACGAAGACCTACCAAATATTATTCCCTTCTCTTGGAAATCAATTTTTAAAGAAAATACATGAAGCACAAGAGAACTTTCATTTCATTAAATTCTTAACTGTCTCGATCCACTACCATCACCCCACAATGGCATCATTATTTGAGAAGACCCAGTAAATTGCATATTTGTAAAAGGCGCATGCCCACAACGTCTAAGACCCATTGATGTATACTGTATATAAAGAACAGCAGCAGACTACCAAAACTTATTTAAAAGCAGTTCACACCATCATAGGATATTAACTTTAAACTGATGATGTGCCAGTCGCTGGCACGAAATATCACCTGTGGTGTTTTTACCAATATTCATACCTTTATTATTATTTCATAGTGTAATTAAAGTAATTCTCACCACTCAGTTTGACTCAAGACTATGTTCAATATCGTGCGGAGACGGCGTAATCAGCACACCTAGTCTTAGTCTTACTTTTAATCTAAATTTATCTCCCTCTGTTTTATCATGTAAAACTGCCAATCAAACGTTTAGAGGTCTCAGTTGGAGGTAGAACATTTGTAGATAAATCTCAGATAATTCAGTTAGTGCCCGAGGTTTGGTTTCATATTATGCTATTTTCTACATGAATTTACAACTGCAAGTGGCGTTCCGAAATAGTGGGGAATTCTGCTAAATGATCTGCAATATGAACAATATTTTCTGTATATTATCTGTATATATGCACAGAAGGAACAGCCATGTGGGATTCAGAAATTTACCGTCTTCATTTGTCACTCATGTGGAGAATATACAGCTATTCTGAACTTATGATTGCATGTTCCGTACACATTTGTCCCATATAAGGTAGTTAGTGATGGCAATTCATACCTACTTTATACGTTAAATTTTTGTTTTTTATATATATTTCAATTAAAATTTTGTCAGCCTAAACCCAGTCAGATTGGAACAGAAATAAAAAATTATCCGATGTTTGGTATTTTTAAAGTTTACAAAGTGTCATTTCGTTTAACACAATTTTTCGACGAAATCAAATTTTATAACTTAGGCACATCATAAGCTTACCTTCTGATGTGAAAAACGACATTATCCCAGCGTTATAAAGCAAAATGCAGAAAGCAACGAGTGCGTGCCTTCGAGAAGAAACATAATACACTTTTGAAAAGCCAAACAGCGTTTTTCTTTTTCTTGAATGGTGTTTATACAGAGTTGGACTCACTTTCTAAACTTCCTTGCTGTTAGGAGACATAATTTTGGGAAGTAGCAAATAGCGCTTATCTTTGGCTCCCATGTTAAATCCTCTACTGAGAGGCTCCGTCCCCTTCTGTGGGAGGGGCGACACAATTGAGCATGCGAAGCAATTAAAAATTAAGCTTAAAATTCGAATTCCCAATTGACAAACCCCCAAGCAACTGGGGATGTATTTGGTACACCGATTTAATGCTCCGAGCTTACCCCAGTCGAAGCATGTATGATCCTCCTTCTTGCGACACATAAGCAGAAAGTGAATCTCGCTAACAAAATAACACTACAGAAAAAAATGATATTCGGATACATGTTACTTACTGGCAGATGCATGCCTTGTTAATCATACCGGTAGACGTGAACGACCATATGTACTTCAACTGGGGCACGCTTCGAGCTTTATAGTTCCAAATACATGCTCAGTTACTTGGAAGCTTGTCATTCTGGGTGGTGTAACGGTAACGTGCTTGAACGTAAATCGAGAGATTCTTGTTAGATTCCAGACGACGTGATTTTTCTGACTTATGTCCACATGTAAAATTAATGTGGCATTCGTCTGCCAGTAAAATTTATTTTGATTATCAAATAACACCTCACCCTCGTTAGTACAAATGTCCCATCCATTGAACTGATATTTCTTTCACATTATCTTGTTATCATGCACGTGCAGGACCTGCTTCCGCTGTGAAAACTTCATCGAGCTTTATAAAAGCTGGATGAAGTTTTCCCTTCATCTAGCTTTCATAAACTAATGACGAGAAAATAATTTCTCACGTTTTACTTATTTACTAAAAAAATTGCTTCTCTTTATTCAGAGATGCCGTCAAAAATTCCTATTCTTTTAAATTTTCATATTAAGTTACACTAAAAAATCTTTGTAAAATATTTTTGTGGAGCTTCGAGACTCTCTTAGCCGTAAGATATACGCCTTCGGGAAGTTGCGGCGGCAATCAGTGCACTTTTTCCGGGACATATTCCTTCGTTTTTAATCATCTCGTAGAAATGAATGTACCATGGGATCTAAACCTTAAAAAAATGTCGTATCGTAACACAATCTCTTGTTCAGATCCCAATAGCCACTAACTCAAACCTAAAAAAGAACGAGTTGGAATACTCCGCGGAGTGATACACGTAGCACTTTGGGAGTACTTCAAATGAACGAAACAGCTAATGTTTCTTTAATATACATTATTCTAACTACCGCTGAATTTAAAGAAAAAACCTACTACAGATGTTTTATATATCTAAAACTTTCGTTATCAATTATTTTTCTGGATGTTTTCCCGACGACCGTAATTTTCTGTTCGTCTTAAAATAATCAAAATAATCACTCTTAAAATAATCAAGTTTGTCTCTCATTAGAGTATTTTTTTCTTTCTAAGTTCACATCAGTATTTATTTGTGCCGGCATTCGATTTAAAAAAAAATACATACATTCATACATGCCTGTATTTATTTTAATTTATTTGCGGTATAAAAGTTGTACAGATATAAATACAATACGAGTGTGAAGTATTTGTGTTCATTTCGTAGATTTTTTGTTGGAATCCTCGCTTGAAGAAGTTCTGTTCCCACTATTGTCCAAGTCACAAGCGTGATGGAACCGCAGTGCCTTCTGATGTCTCGGGGGTTATTTATAGGGGGCCAAGAGGAACTGCCCTCCACCTCGAGATTGTTTTTTTTTTATTAAAATGGGACGTTTATAAGAACGAGTTTGACTTAAAAAGTTGCATTAACTTAGATTAAAAAAACTGCTTTTACTTGTATTTTCTTTAACTTCATTTTGTTCTGATGGATTTCAAAAATGTCCACTTTCTATTCCACCCCCACCTCCCTCCAAAAAAATCTATATGCGTTTCTCCTACTTCGTCACCTTTGGGTGCATTGAAAAACGTGAAAGACTTATTACAGAAACTACTCCATTTTAAAGAAAATTATCAAACACTATTTACTGAGGTAAAAACAAAAAGTACGCTCTAATTACATTATCTCGCACTTTGTTCAATGTATAGTCCTTTAGTTATTGTCACTTAGGTTTGTTTGTTACCGTTGCTGGAAAGGCAAAAGAACGTTCGCCATTTAAAACCTGGTACGATTCCCTTGATTATTTTTTGCTTCATGAGGAGGTAAAGTTATAGTTAAAAAACATCTTAAGGAAATATATGCCATCACGATAATACGACTATACAGCAGCATTTCGAAAAACCTGTTTATAACTTTGAAAATAATATCTATATACATATATACAAACTTTCAAGTATCTTGCTAGATTCTTTCTTTTTTTATTTACCATATGGGTCGGGACTCCGTTATCCGTGGCTTTCGTCGTGATGCTGTAACAGAATATTTTACCATCTCTTTAAAAACGCGGTCACGTAATTGCTACTTTCAGCGTTATACAAAGTCAATATTTTAGGTTACATGTGTTAATTGTTCGCCTTGTTGAATTCAGAGGGGATCAGGTGCATAGGTTTACAATTTACTTTCAGTTGGTACGTGCCTATATTAATTGATCAGAAGTGACTGCAGTTCCATAGCTTTATCGAAGAGCAAATGGAAGACACACTGGATGGAGGGATTAAGAAATATATATAGAGTTATTGACGTCCGCATTAAGATATATAAATATATACCAAACGTGATACTAAGGATATTAGTATCATTTGATCAAAACGTGTTATAGAAATATATAATATTAACATTACACAACTTAACAAGAAGTGTGTATGTTTGTGAAAAACTCGTCACACGTTATTCTTGAGTAGCCAAGAACATTTATGTACGTTAAAGCATACCACATCTGACATATCAGAGCAATAATATCTGCGACATTTGCAATAGGCTGACTTATTACTGAAATAGTAGTATCTGCGATCATCTGCTAGAGGCAGACTTTTTCGTTTTTTTCTTTTCCTTTCCCTCTCTTCCCTATACATATATATATATATATCATCAACATCATCATCATTGTCAACCATTATCAATCCACTGCTGGACGAAGGTCTCCCCAAGTTTCCTCCACAACGGTCTGTCTTGTGCCAGTCTCCTCCATGTCACTCCCGCATACTTTCGAATTTCATCCACCCATCTTCCATGTGGTCTTCTTCTGGGTCTTTTCCTGTCCCTTAGAATCCAATCTAAAATTTCGGCTGTCCATCGATGGTCTGTTCTTCTGGCAGTATGTCCAGCCCATTGCCATTTCAGGGATTTAACTCTGATCATGATGTCTTCCACTCTTGTCATTTTTCGGATCCACGTGTTCCTCTTCTTATCTCTCCTGGTTACACCAAGCATGCACCTCTACATGCTCCTTTGAGTTGTCTGCAGCCTTTGTATGTCTCTTTTAGCTAAGGTCCACGTCTCTGCACCATACGTAAGCACTGGAAGGATGCATTGATCAAACACTTTTCTTTTAAGACATAATGGCATATTGCTCTTGAAAATTATGCTGTTTCTTCGAAAAGCTCTCCAGGCAAGTTTTGTACGCCGATTAATTTCTTCACCAATGTGACCCTCACTTTATATCTGCTGTCCAAGATAAACATACGTGTCTGTTATCTCCAGCTTTTCTCCATCAATCGATAAATCTTCATTTCTTGTAAAAGCATAGAACATCACTTTTGTCTTCTGAAAGTTCATTTTTAATCCCACTTCTTTACTCTTGTCAGCAAGTTCCCGGATCATACTCTGTAGCTCGGATGGGGTAGTTGCAAAAATGACTATGTCATCAGCAAAACGAAGGTTGGTTAGATAATCTCCATTAATCTTTATTCCTTTGTTTTCCCAGTTCAGTGATTGAAAGACATTTTCCAATGTGGCATTAAAGAGATTCGGAGATATGGTGTCACCTTGTCGCACTCCTTTTCCAATTTTTATGTGTGTTGTATTTTCAAATAGCAGAATCTTTGCACTTGCATTTTCATAGATGTTATTAATAATATTAATGTATGCATCTTCAATACCGCAGGATTTCAGAGCCATTGCAACTGCTGATGGTTTCACCGAATCAAAGGCTTTTTCATAATCGATAAAAGCCATGCACAATGGAAGTTCATATTCCCTCGCTCTTTCAATTAGTTCTCTCAGTACGTGGATATGATCTATTGTACTGTAGCCCCTCCTGAATCCAGCTTGTTCTCTCAGTTGAGCCATGACCAGTGTTACCTTCAAGCAGTGTGAAAGAACTTTAGTGAAGTTTTTGTAAACCACTGATAGGAGGCTGATAGGTCTGTAGTTCCTGAGATCCTCAATGTCACCTTTTTTATGTAGCAAGATCATTATGACGTTGTTCCAATCCTCAGGAATTTTCCCTTCATTAAGGCATCGAGTGAAAATTTTGGTGAGTATTGTTTCGATTTCTCCACTTGCTTCTTGTATGATGTCTACAGTAATTCCATCTTCTCCTGGAGCTTTTCCCCGCTTCATGTTCTTGATTGCATGTGCAACTTCTGCTGGAAGGACTGGAAGAACTCTGGTACCTTTCATGATTCCTGGAGTACATGTATCATCCCTTTCATATAATTTGGAGTAGAAATCAAAATTTCGATTCTATTTCTTGTTACAGAACCATCTTTTTTTCTCAGTGCCATAATCTGTTTTTTTCCCTTACTGAGATGTCCCTTTGCTATCTTTAGGCTTTGGTTGTTTTCAATTGCTTTCCTTACTAGTTCACAGTTGAATTTCCTTACGTCTTCAGTGATACTTTTTCGTACTGTCTTGCATAGCTCTTTATATTCCACTTTAGAAGTCACATCTTCTTTAGTTGTCCTCATCACTCTTCTTTTCTGCATCAACATTTTGGTTTTTCCTGATAATTTGTTCACATGCAATTTGTTCTTAGACCCCGCTAATTTTGTTGCTGTTTCCATAAGAGCTTTGGCTACTTTTCTGTTAACTTCAGAAATATCCACTTCTTCCGATGTTAGGCCTTCTAAAGCAGAGAATCTGTTCTTCAGTTCCAATTTGAAGGTATTATGGTGTTTTTTAAGGTTGGTTATGTCAATACATTTTGTTTGTCTTATGAGCTTGCTACGTTCGAGTTTAGTGTTGAGGTGCATCTTACATCTCACCAATCTATGGTCACTGCCTGTGTTGAACTTGTTTAGCACACTGCAGTCTTCTATGACGAATTTTTTGTTACACATAATAAAATCAATTTCACTTGTCGTCCCATTTGGATGTCTCCATGTCCATTTCCTGTGTGGCTTTTTCTTGAAAAAGGAGTTCAAGATGAAAAAGCCTTCTGCCTCTGCAAACTCTACGAGAGTATTTCCACGCTGGTTTCTGTTGCCGTGACCGAATTTACCTACTGAAGTTTCATTCAGTTGCCGTTGCCCTATTTTTGCATTGAAATCTCCCATAATTATCTTCAAGTGCTGCTTAGCTTTATTATTTAGATCACGAATTTCCTCATAAAATTCTTCAATTTCTTCTTCAGCATGACTTGTGGTGGGTGCATAAGTTTGAATAATCTGAGCCTGGTATCTTCTCGAGAGTTGGATAACGAGTCTTGCAGCTCTGTCAGAGGAACTTTCAACTTCTACAACTTTATCCTTCAGTTTCTTGTTTATTATAAATCCAACACCACTAGTTCTGCCAGTATCTGTCCCACGATAGTAGAAGAGATGTCCACTTTTCAGTTCAATGAGACCTTCTCCTTTTCTCCTTACCTCACTTAGCCCCACGATGTCCCACTTGATCCTTTGTAGTTCCTCTTCCAATTCAAGAAGCCTTGAATCAGAAGATAGGGAGCGTCCGTTATACGTAGTCAAGGTCAGCATCAGATGGCAGCCTAGTCCGGTCCTCCGGGGATTCTTAGCACCCTCTGCCTTCATGTCGCACTGGCCGCTGCCTTGGCCAGGTACATTCCAGCTGCCGGAGACTGAGGGCCAAGATTTAAGTTGTGGAGTCATTTTGGAGAGGTTTGGCCATAACTCACCACGCTGGCCAAGCGGGTTTGTTAATGTGGGATAGCATTTCCTCTAATCCCGATGGTATAGTTATACCGCTATTGGCGTTCGTCAGGGCCCCTTTAGTGGGAACAGGATGTACCACGAGAAGGCGGGGTTGACATTTGTCAAGGAGAGGCTGTGATGTTACGCATCACCTGACCTTACATCCCTAATATTATATATATATATATATATATATATATACACTGACGGAAAAAAATCCCAACACCACGAAAACATAGTTGTAGAGGAATGAAATGGCGGCAATTCATTTGTATAGGTAACATATTTAATCGATTAAGGTTTCAAGATCACAGCTTAATGTAAGCGCAAGAAGAGCCATTTTAAATGTGAAATGCTGGTACATTAATGACCGGTGTTATCGCCACAATGTTGAATGCAAGCACGCAAACGTTCATGCATTGTGTCGTACAGGTGCTGAATGTCAGTTTGTGGGATGGAGTTCCATGCCTGTTGCACTTTGTCGGTCAATACAAGGACGGTTAATGATGGTTCTGGGTGACGCTGGAGTTGTCGTCCCATGATGTCTGATACGTGCTCGATTGGAGAAAAATCTGGTGATCTATCCGGCTACGGCAACATGTCGACACTCTGTAGAGCATGTTGGGTTACAACAGCGGTATGTGGGCGAGCGTTATCCTGTTGAAAATCACACCCTGGAATGCTGTTAAAAAATGGCAGCACAACAGGTTGAATCACCAGACCGACGTACAACTGTGCCGTCAGGGTTCGTGGGATAACCACGAGAGTGGTCTAGCTGTCATAGGAAATTGTTTCCAGACCATAACTCCAGGTGTAGGTCCAGTGTGTCTCGCCCGCAAACAGGTTGGTTGCAGGCGCTCACCTGGCCTCCTTCTAACCAACACACGGCCATCACTGGCACCCAGGCAGAACCAGCTTTCATCAGAAAACACGACAGATCTCTACTCCGTCCTCTAATGAGCTCTAGCTTGACACCACTGACGTTGCAAACCGCAGTGATTTGGAGTAAGTGGAATGCACGCTACAGGGTGTCTGGCTCGGAGCTGTCCTTCAAGTAACAGATTTCTAACAGTTCGTTGTGTCACTGTGGTTGCAACTGCAGCTCAAATTGCTGCCGCAGACGCAGTACGATGCGCCACGGCCATACGCCGTACACGGCGGTCTTCCCTCTCAGTAGTGCCACGTGACCGGCCGGAACCCGGTCTTCTTGAGGCAGTACCTTCCCTTGACCACCGCTGCCAACAATCATGCACAGTGGCTACATTCCTGCCAAGTCGTTCTGCAATAATGCGGAACGAAAATCCACTTTCTCGTAGCCCCATTACACGACCTCGCTCAAACTGCGTGAGCTGTTGATAATGGCTTCTTCGTCTTTTTAAAGGCATTCTTGACTAACATCAACACACTACGTCGAATCTCAAAGATAACTAACGCTCACGAATGTTACAGCGCGTATTTACAGCAAACCTTCTTTGCATGTTCCGAGGGGAGCTACTAGCGCCACATGTATGCGCCGAGCGCGAGATTTGCATAGACGTCATCTTGCAGATGTACTCTCACCGTCTACCAACTGTCGTTTATCTAACACAACCCCTTCTTGGTGTTGAGATTTTTTTTTCGTCAGTGTATGTGTTCAAATACGCTGCTTCCTTGTTTGTATTTCCTTTTAATAAGTAGCGTCATACATGTAATATTTATCAAAAGCTAAATGCTATTGTTGATTTGGTCTAATTTATGAAGTTGTTTGCGAGTAATTTTGGCTGAAATCTTACCGTTTTTATACTTTCTGAAATATGCAAGGTTATTTTTTTTCAGTGAAGTAGTTACATTTCCTGCTTTTCTATCAGGCATATTGTCATTTTCTTTTCAAAAGAAAGGAATGTTTGCACAGTTTTGGTAAAAAAGGTATTTTTTACTGGTACTGCAGCTGCATGGAAACAATATTTCAAATTAAAAAAAAATACATGATCAGCGACTAATCAATGTTTAACATAATTACAACTTATTTGTGTATTACTAATGCTTGAAAATTTCGTATTTCACATATGATTCTTCATTTGCTTAGGAAAAGTGAGCTTTCTTTCTAAGTTGACGTTGAATCGCTACATCGTTATGGTGTCATTACAACAAATGGGACCACTTCTAAAGACATGAAAGTGAAGTTTTGGTTTGATAGTATGTGAGACGATCAACTGACCTCCATTGCCAATTTCCATTCTCGTTGTCCATTCACTCATTGAAGGCTCTTTTCGCGTTTAAACGTAACTGAATGTGAAATTGGCTAAATGTTTGTTTTTTCGAATACATTTTTAGTAACAAGAATTCTAATATGCCGCACAAGATTTTGATTTTAATGCACATAAATATTAATACCACCCATTTACCTTTTCTACACATTTCCCTTCTTAGAAAAATGTGTATCCATCTCATTGACACACAGCATAACGGCTAACTAGGAAATTGCAAAAGTATGAGCATTATTTTCGTGAATGATGCGATAGTATATTTTTCATTGAAATACGATTTATTTTAAGGAAGGTACGTTACACAGCCTCCTTAAATGTATGCGTGATTTATTGTAAAGTAGAATTGGTAAAAAGAAGGTCATGAACTAACTTTCATGGAATACAAAATATGCAGTTAAAAAATGAGATCATCGGTTCAAAACGAAATTCCACCATGGATTTTGAATCCCACGTTTAGTTCTTGAATTATGGATTTGTATTAAGATCTGATGAATATAAGGTCCACATATTTAAATTTATCACTTGTAAAGAGGTGGAACGAATTACCAGATTTGGTTGGAGCGAAACAGAGCCATCCATAACGAAATGACAAAGTGCAATGCCCAACACGTTATGTGGAATATTAAAAGAATGATTAGAAACAGAATGATGACAGATGATGCTAAACTGACCGAGTCACATTTTACAAAGAGATGGATGCTTTGGAGGAGGATTTTGAGTTGAAACACACAGTCTCGAAATTTTAACTGGAGTTAGCAAAGAAGTAATATAAAAAAACGGACTTCTCCAAATGTAAAGGTCATAATGTTACACCTGGGGAGAATCAGCCTGACTGTGAAACTTAGAATATTCTGAACCTAGGTTAGAAATTAGGAAATATGGTTTATAAAGTTATATACTAGATTTAGAAGTTCTTATTCTCTTTATGATAATATCTAGTAACATGGTATTAATTAGTTTTGAAAGAAATGAAAAATTCCGTTATATTTGATTTAAGAAGAATATAGTATTATCTATTTTAGTATTGTAGTAGCTAAAGTTCATTTTCCAGACTAGTAAACAGTGTTTGTATTTCTTAATGTTGAACTTAATTGCTTAAATAACATTTTAGGAAAATAGGACAGATGTTAAAGATTACGATAGAGATACAAAATGGTCTTTGACCAATTGGTTTCTTTGGGGGGGGAGTTTGCTCTATCCTAAGGCGTTTTTGCTTTGTGTTCTTAATCGGCTTCTCGATCCATTTTGGAGCTGGTTTACTTTCAGGTGCACAACTGGAAAGTGTCTGCCAGGTTTTGAACTGCCGAGGTGAAAGGTGTATATTGGAAAAAATGGTGTGAGAAATGAAAGTAAATGGTTGAAAGTGTTGAATAATAGAGAATGCAAGACTGAATTAAAGTGTATGAATAAATGTGTTACTCATAATTTTGACTCTGGAGGCCGTTCCATGTGTTGAATGGCTGATAGAGTTTTACTGTGTTTTGTTAAAATTCATGATGAAACCAAATCCTACAATTAGTGCTTAATACCCATACACTATATTTTCAAAGGGATATGTACTTATTTAATGTGCAATTCGAAAACTAGGTTATATTCAGGAGTAAATATGTGCTCTGAAAAAAAAGATTGTGTTCATCACTCGCTTCTTTTGTTTCCTTTCACAAAATACACAGCAATAGGATTTTCACATATATATGATGTACGCTGTATACGTAAATTGTTATGAAAAGTGGAATTCTTTATTTTCTATAAACTTCCTTATTCAGAATAAATATTAAATGATACTTAACACTCACGTTAAGCTAATGCATATGTTGTGTTTCTAATATTTTAAGCTACTTTGAATTCAGCTTTGGTTAAAATAATAAATATTTACTCTCCAATACATTTTGAAGTTTTTGACTGATCATGAAACGTATTTTTCCGCTAGCGTGAAATAATGTGCAAACGTGTTAAAATTCAACAAAGTGCAGCAATGTAATTAAGCAAATGATATCATGCCTTACAGGAATATGACTTTTACATGACAAATATTTTGTGTCCCAGAATTGATGTAATTAATTTCTGTATGAGTTAGGGATCAGAAGCAAAATTATAGTGTTTTTTAAATGGTACCTGCCAGAGTGCTAATAACAAAGTTAAAAGGTAAAAAGAAGGGAATTTCGCGAAACAAACATTTCTTTCCTATTTCTACTAGATCAGTGCACTTCTGTAATTCAATTCACTTTTTCGGTACCAACTGTATTCTGCACACCCACCTTGGAATTATTCTTGAGAATGCCTGGAAGGGAATATGGTGAATGACCATTATATTTCATATACAACTCAAACAAAAGCCATCTAATCAGATCCAGACTGAAAGACCTACTTTCGATAAACCATCAGATTTATGTTTGATGGCAGACTTTATTTGCATTTATTACTACTAACTTCAACTGATGAACTTATTTTGAATTTATATTATTTTTTTCTTCTCACAGAGATTTTATAAAAGTGATTTTAAATTATTTCATTAAAAGATAATTTAAAGTATCACCACAAATTACGTCGGACAAAATCTCTCTCTTGTTTTCTCAAATCCCTGACTTTGAGTTAGAGTTCTGTCTCCAAAACTAATTCAGGTGTATGTTGCCACTA
Organism: Macrothele yani; assembly: GCA_039090855.1. NCBI lineage: Eukaryota > Metazoa > Arthropoda > Arachnida > Araneae > Macrothelidae > Macrothele > Macrothele yani. The sequence goes on along the minus strand of CM077033.1, from coordinate 35,361,616 downwards.
TTGATAACGCATCATTTTTCCATTACACGATGCATTTTCTAAGCATCCCGGACAAAAACGTACGGAACGCTGTCATCCGGAGGAACACTTGGAAACAGGTCAGGCAGAGAAAATGCGTGTATATAATGGAATGGAAAGTAATAATAACACAAATGAGAAAGCCATCTGTTTGATGAGCGAAATCTTAGAAACCTTGTTTTTATAGACGCCAATAAATTCGGATAACTAGTATAGTTGTACTATCTTATTTAATGGAAAGTATTGTATGTTAATTGTTACTTTCTCAGCCTTGTAAGACGTTCATGCCTCATCAGTTTTATTGTTGCTTACAGGTAGTACTATGGGTAGAAAAGGTGACGCAGCAGAGTGGCGAAAGGGAGCTATCGTCTTTGGTCGTGAACATGGTCATTCGCTGAGGGAGGTGGCGGAGTTTGTTGGCGTGTTCAAGTCCACAGTCAGTAGTATTCATTTAGCGTGGAAGAAGTCGACCAGAGACAATTTCCGTCTGAGCAGCTGCGGCAAAAGAACCATGATGAGCAACCGTGATCGTCGACGTCTGGGGCGATTATCAACGGCAAACCTGTTCCAAACCCAGCAGGTATTTCTGCAAGAGAACAATGCAGGTCCCAGTCAGCCTGTTTACGAACGAACGCTTCAACGAGAACTGCATGGTGTAGGAATATTCAGTCGTGTAGCTAGGGTACGCCCGAAGCTGTCTGCCATACACAAAAAAAAGTGGCTGAATGGGCGAGGGAACACCGACACTGGACCACAGAGCAGTGGCGACGCATCATCTGCTCGGACGAATGCAAGTTCTGCCTGCATTCCAATGATGGTCGATCCAGGATCATGCGGAAGGCCGGAGAAGCCTTCAACGCAGAATGTGTGAAAAGGGTTGTACAGAAGGGGGGTGGTGTCATGTTTTGGGAATGTATATCCAGTTCTGGGGTGGGTCCCTTAGTTCACGTGTCTAATGGCATGAAAGCAGTGTACTACGTGAAACTGTTGGATAACGAGGTGTTGCCAAATGTCCAGTTCTTCCAAGATGCCGCCATTCCAGATCCTCGTTATCAAGACGACAACTGCACTGTCCACCGAGATGTCATTGTGCAGGTTTGGTTTGAAGAACACGAGGTCGACGTCCCACATTTCACCTGGTCCACCAATTTGCCTGAGCTCTATGTCATAGAAAAAATTTGGGACATGCTCGAACAGGCCGTTAAGAAGAGACAACACCCTCCTAATTTGACTGCTCTGCTGGACCAGTTGTTCACGGCGTGGGTCAAACTGGACAATAATGTCATCTGCTCCTAAATTGGCAGCATGCCAAAGAAAATCAAGGCTGTGCTTCGAGCTCGTGATGATGTAACCCCATATTAACCAATAAAGTGAGCATTCCATAATTCTTGTGCACTGTGCTCATATAACAATATAGTTTGGAAATGGGATATCTGATTTTATAGCAACAAGTTGAGAAATGATTGCAGTATATCTATAATTTGCAGACTGTTTCAAACTTTGCTTTTGTTTAACACATATTCATGTGTGATCACTTAAGGACTATTGGGAATGGTTTGAAAAAGGTATAACTCTTTGCTGACACATTGAGGTCCAATTCCTCTGTCGCAGAAAAGTAAAACAAAACAGAATTTCTGAATAAATAGAAAGGGAATGGTATCATAAATTTGTTTCTCAACTTCTTAATGTTTGGATCAATAATAAAAAAGTAGTACTGGGAATATTTTTATATTAAGAGAGAAATTTACAAGAAAACAATCGTCAAATTAAAATATCGACTCATCTGTTCACAAGGTCAGCAAAAGAAACGTCTGCTGTTTCTCTTAAAATTATTAATGTTTTTATTTCTTAATGGATACACCTACCTAATATTTTTATAAGATTCCTTTTATGCATGTGTGCTCAAAATTCACGACACAATTCTTTGAAAGCAATGCACAAGTTATTTCACATTATAAATTGAAAAAAAGATTTCTCGCGATTGATTGAAAAAAAAAGAATAAATTACTCCCCAACCCTTCCTCCTCATGCGTATTGTTTAAAGTTTCCCGTGAATGCAACTGTGGTTTCACATTTATATTTTAAACGAAGAACTGAACGTCTTACTATAATAATTTAACAGGAGAACTTTTACCTATGACTTTTTCTTTGAATATTTAGAATTAAGAAAATGCAAAGGAGCTAAAGTTAATCTAACATGCTCTCCAATACGCAGAACTGGCTGTCAGTAACATAGTATTTTAAAGTAAATAGAGAATCTTTACTGAAATTACAGGATATTTGTTACAAGAAAATTGTAAAATACTTTTTTTGCCTAAATTATTGCAATTGCTTTTAAATTTGAAGAAACTATTGCTACAAACTAACCTCTTCCGGGTCATGCGGAACATGATAACAGCAGTTTCGTTTACGGCGTGTGCTTATTTAGAATTCGCACTAGGTGAAAAATGATGGCAGGTCACAGTGCAAGAAAACGTTGTTTTTATTATTCTTTTATTCGAATAAGAGAAATGTTGCCTAAACTTTTTTACAATCCGAGGAACATATTTACACACATATGTACTAGCTCAATACTATGGTTCATGAAATAGGAAGTACAGGTAAGAAAAACATGTGAATAATGTACGTTTTAGCTGGTCATTGTTTTTACTTCCTTTTCATGCTCTCATTCTAGCAATCGTGGAATAAAAATCAGTTTTACAATAAAGGAAGAATTTGAAATTTAGAAACATCCGAATCTTCATATTCAAGATCTTTTTAGGGAAACAGTGGGTTCTGTTTCTCAAGAGTGAGAGATTCAAACTTCTGTTTTTCAACCTGCGTCTGCCGAAAGCAATAAAAGGTTTGTGATACCTTTTTTTAATCCTCAAAAATTCTTTGGACAAATTTTAATGCCAAATACACAGAGATTTAAATTGAACCTCTTTTTACCTCATGGGACATCATGTGCTCAATTTTGTTGCTTAATGCGGTTTTATCTCTACATATGAATAATAGATTCTGAGCCGAATTTGTCTCTTTTAATTTTTTGATGCTTGCCAACATACCTAAAATCAAACAGCAATATTTGTATCTAAATATCGGATTTCTCATGTGAGAATGTTTTATGAAAGAGACAATGAATATATAAACTACCTTATCTTGATTGTCTTAAATTTTTTGATCTACAAGAATCCAGGAAATCGCGGTTCGAAATCGCAGACAATTAGATGGCATGATTAGGAGCCATGCTTATTATTATCCCGTTGCATCGTTTTGCAGTACATATAAAGGAAGTCAGGTCTGAGAAGCAATACAACGTACTTCAGGATTTATTAATTCATGTGGGTAAACCCGTGTAACTTCTCTGCCCAGCTGGTAAGTGAAACTTGAATCTCATCGCATTCACATCCCCGCAACAGTGTCTCAGGAAAAATGCATATTAAATTGTTATGTGTTTTCCACATATTTCTATTCTTAATGGTGAGTGTGCTGCGTATCTCAATTTTGCATGACAACCATTCCGTTCAGTTTAGTGCATCAGATATTTTATAATGCATTGATTTCAATTAATCACTTTTCAAGCAAAATGCATATCACTCGTTTTGATGATCTGAAAATGATATGCTACCATAGATAAGTATAGTTTATTACACTTCAACATAATCTGGTTTAAGGCTCAATCCAAAACCTTCAGACATTTTGTTTTCAAATTTCAATATGTTTTTAAATTTTCAAACGAAAATATGTATAGAAATAAATGATATTAGCTTAAATGTTTCAGGAAAATAACTCAACGACCTTTGAGTTTAGTAAGAATGTTATGATATTTTTTTAATTTTCGTCTAATTTAAAATGCAGTTTCCTGCCAAATTATAAAACTGTTTACGGTTAGCTGTTGTAATATAAGGCTGCGTAGAATTTCATCACAAACTGGATGTTGTTATGAAGCTAATATTTTTGGTGTTTCATTAAGACTTTGTTGTATTGCACTTCACATTGAATTTAATAAATACGCTTCATCATTCTGATTTCATGAATAAAAGTTGGCTTGTTTTGAACAAGCGACGACTTATTCACGATACAACGAATACTTAGAAGTTGGGTTACAGCAAATAATTTTTGCACTGTACAATCAGGAGGTCAAACGAAATTTTAATCCACAGAAAGGAGATTCGTATCAGACGTAGAGGATCAAATGGACAAAAAAATTAACATTTAATCATTGGAATGCTTCGCTTAGAAATTCGATATAAATATTTTCTTTTTTTCTTTACATTACATATTTCACCTTAACTAATAAATCATACACTCGTGCTCATTAAAAAAAAACGCCGGAAAACTCAGGAGTGGCCTCACTTACTAATTGTAATGAAAATTTATGCAAAATTTGAATCACATCGAATTTTTCGGCAACATGGTAATCCAGATTTTAAATTTTCTCAGGAATTAAAAACAATAAAGTTAAAGCAATGATGTGCCATTTATACTTTTAGTATTTGATATAAAATTAAATATAAGCTATTTTTTCCTCCGCAGTAAGGGAGTGAATTTTTTCCTTCTCGAGGAATCAGATATTGATTTCATGTCTCGTTGTCATTCAGAAACCTGTTAAAACAGAAACTGCAAAGTGAGAAGCTAACTTCATTTAAGAAATATATAAAAAATTAAATTCGCCTTCTCCAACTTCGTTGACACTCACTGTAAAATAGTATTTTGTCCTTAAATTTCAGGATGATGACATCACAATGCTGTACTGAAGTTGATGGAAGACATGCACAGAATCTACTTAGTTGTTCATCATTTTCGCACCTGTGAACTTTGCTTTAATATAGAGTTCAAAGTATCCATAAACAGAACACGAGATGACGTTTTGTCTAATACCACGTAACTTTACACGTTTTGTTGTTCCAGCCAGGGACTGTAACATCCTGCAAATGGTTACATTTATTTAGGATTGAGTTCTCAACCTCTTTAGTTCCGAAGGGAACGACTTCAATTTACATATCATGGAAATTCAGGGAACTGTTCTACCTTCTTGGTGTACTAAGTAGAACATTCTTCTTTAGTCGTTTCTCTTAAAAATATTTTTTGACATAAGTTTTTTTCAAGGTAAAAACTGCAAGACAGTTACTTCTTATCATCCTAAGGAATCATAATACTTCTGCCTTTTTCCAAGCCTTTGCTCTTCAATGGATACGTTTTTCAATGCTAATAGCATAAAATAAACTGAAATACTGTATCGTTGCAATTTAAGCATATCTAAGGTATGCAATACTAGTATTTCCATTAGTTTTATTCTAGTAACAAATAAAAAATTTAAATATATTTACATTGTAATGTTCTAGTATTTTGGTGTGTTTTACTCTATTAGCCTTGGAAAGGCGATTCGTGGATGAGCGAATGCTTGGCAAAATCTGTTTTGATTCCTTACGCCGCTTAACGGATTATTACTTCAGTCTTGGATACTTACTATACTAATCAATTCTGTGACTTAAAGATTCCACACCACAATATTTACTTCCGATCACAGGGGTTGCGTGTTGGCGTTTTAATACGTCTTTTACCAAGTTTTAAATTTTCTTATAGCACCCAGTATGTTTAATTTATTTTTATAAGAGATTACTGTGAACATATATTATTACAATAATTTTTCCTCACGTGCGCTATATCTGACGTGTATTTTTAACTAACGCATTAGAATTCATATTTTATTTAAAGATGAAACATATATTGGCACGATATTAAAAATATGGAAACGTTTACTGAAACTGATATTTTAATAAAAACTGTAATTTATGCATATTCCTGCATATATCCTGTAAAATTGCGAAAACAGTATTTTGCAAATAAAATCTAAAGAAATGTGTGATATAAATTTCGGAAAAACTCTTCTAAGAAAAATAAATGATTTAAACTTTATTTTCTAATAACCCACTTTTATTAAGCTAGAAAACACTAAGTTGTGGAACAACAGAATGCACTGCAGTACTTGTTTTTCTTTCCAGAAACTAATATATTGTAAAAGATATGAAATTCGCAAATTTAAATTTTTTGGTACATCACGGACACGGAAAACACGGAATACCCTTTTTTTTAATCATGTTTTGTTAAAAACATGGTTAGGTAAATAAAATTATGAATGCAAAGAATTCACAAAATATTTTATTATTCTTTAGCTTTCTTGAAATTTCACATGCTTTTTTAACGAAACTTGAGGCTCAATCGTCCAAATAGTTGCGTTTTCCATATAAGAAATATAAGAACACACTGTTCGTTTTTGATAAATAAAATGTCATATTTGTAGGTCCGCATGAGGGGTTAGTCCTAAATTTTCCATCCGTTTCTGTTTGTTGTCAGTATCATGTATGATAGGATTTTTGAATTGAAAAACAATTTTAAGTTCAGGTATAGGTGTAAATAAAAACCCAGTTACTGAGAGAAATGTTTTAAACCTGTGTTTATAATTCGTTCAAAAATCTAAACGATTGAAAATAAGTAGACTGAGACGTTTTAAGCTAAGAATTGCACTGAGATAATAATGCTGAAAATGCATATCGTTATAATATGCACAGCAAATCTTTATTGTTCTCAGTTTCCTCGTATCGCATCAAGACGAATATTATTATTCACTTACAAAACGCGTTCAGGTTTATTTGTCGAAATAAGTGGTCTCACAGTTTAGTTATTTAATGTTAAACTCGTAACAATAAGCAAAATTTGATCTGACATGAGGTGTCCTAAAGGACAAATAATTACCGTTGCATGATGATAACAAATAATCGCAAGATACAAAATTAAATCTCCCGATGGGATCACTCTGTAACAACGAATATTTTTTAGCAGCGATGTGTGTATTTATCAATCTTGCTATATTCCTGACTCCTATGTTTGGTTCCCAAACCAGTGGCGCAACTGCAATGTAAGGGACCACCGGGCACAAAATTAATTGAAGTCCTCTTATATTATTCAACACATATGAAATTACTTTATTTCTGAAGTAAAATATTCAATTGCATACTTAAATTTTGGAAAGTCTGCCTAGTGATCCAAAAGTCGCCCCAAAATTTAAAAATCCATAACTCCCTAAGTCTTGACATTCGCGCAAGGCGGTTGTACATATATGCACAGAATAGAATGTAATTTTTTGCGAAATGAAAACGTCTACTGGACATTTTAGTTTACTCATGTTATCCAGATGGCGCTTTACCGGAGCTGATATTGGAAAAGCGAAGCGTATAAAATTAGCTGCAGGTGAAATTGTAACGTATCATCATGTTGTCATTACCAGATAAATTTCTGTTGGTGAAACTATGACAACGTAACTCGAAATCGGCAAGTGCAGCTTTTTGATGGTTTCGTGTTGGAGGCGGGAAAGCACTGATATCTTCTTGTTCGGCACTGCAGCGGGTGATTTAGAGTTATGAGGATACCAACACTTGAGAAGAAAGTCCACGACGTGGAAGACCAGCACTTTCTGTTTGAGTAGCGGCTACAGTTTCATACGAAATCGAAAGATTTCGATGGCATTTGCACAAAATGGAAACTAGTGTTCGTGAAGTTACGCGTCGAACTGGTATCACATGTGGGACTTTAAGAAAATCAGGAAGTCTAATCCTTTGCCCATATCCTTACCAACTTAAACGCCTTCAGGAACTAAAAGCCCCTATTTCGCGAAGCGGAGATATTTTGTTGCATGTGTTTTTCGTCTAACGGATGAAAACGACCGCTCCCTGAAAGTTATATGGACATATGAAGCCCAACTCGCTGAAAAAGAAACAATAAACACACAAAGCTGCTGCATCCGTGCAACGGAGAATATCCAGGCTGTAACAGAAACTCCACTCCATCAACCGAAATTCCCAATGCGGTGAGGTTTCACCTCGTCCTTCATTATTGGCCCATTTTTCTTCTTCTAGGAAATCCGTGATACTGCTTTCTAAACCGTTATCATAGATGCCTGTTACGTAAAACTTCTACGAAACAGCATTATACCAAGATTTCAAGAGTGGCATGCACTGAATGCTTTAACATTCAGTCAAGATGAAAGGCAACTGCACATCACGTATCCTGGGAAGCAACTCCATGATGTAATTATTGGTTATGAGCCTATCTGTAAAAACGGGTGTCCAGAGATCATTCCATTTACCTGGCCATGTTGAAAGACTATCAGAGCTCATGTATGACCCATACCAACAGATATACTATTTAATGCTGCCCGTGGGTCTTCTCTGGTATACAGACAGTACTCGCGAATGACGGGCGACTGAGAACTTATTACCATAAGCAAACTTGTGTGGACGATGCGTCAACTTACCATGTATAATTCACAATTAGTCATACGGTTGTAGCGCCATCCGCGACCAAGCATAAGACTAAAATATCCAATAAATGTCTTATTTTACAAAAATCCCAAGTCATTTTGTGCATTTCTGTGAATAATTCGCGGCGTTACTGTCAAGACTTAGCCAATTATTGATTTAAAACTTTTTGTGAGACTTTTAGATCATTCGGGATATTTAGATTTACATATATATATATATAGAAATTTGGAAATTTTGAAACATATGTAAAGAAAAAATATTTAGAATTGCTACATTTGTAGAATCCATGGCTAAAATACCTTCAATATCGTTAGGACACTGTGTAAACTACTGGTACAGTAAGATATTGATAACTCGAACTTTGTAAAGATGAAATGTATGTCCTGTGAAGAAAATATTTGACGATATCTCGAAACATTTTCAATCAAACTAGAATCAAAAGTATTATGTTTTTCGTTTTTCCTATAATGGGCTTTGAAAATCAGTGTATTCATACACTTCAATCAAAGAGAAACGTTTTCCATTAAACTGAGAGTTCTGGCAGGAATTGTTAATGTGTTATAAAGTGGGAACGGAAGTTTTTATTTTAAGCTCAATTAAAGTGTTTGATGTTTCATTATAAATCAGAAGTTTCGTAAATTAAAATTTGTAGTGGATGGAATGGTCCACATTTTTCTTAGAATTGTGTGCTGGGCAAAGAGCAATTCCCAAATTTCTTTGAAGTGGAACTAAATGAAATATAGAAATTTTCGTGATATATACTGGTTTGTACGAATTTTACAATAGTACCTATAAAAATAGAAATACTGTTTTATTTTTATAGCATATTTTCAAAAAATGCTCTTGTGCATTTTTTTCAAAATATTATTTTGGATTTTACAGTTCAAAGCGCTCAGTAATTTAATGAGAAAAATATATTCAGAAACTCTCTTTTAAAATCTAATATGCATTTAGAATCACATGGAGTTTTTTCTTGTTGAAGATTTGTTGGGTATCTGGACCAGCTCTTTGAAACTCTCCTTTTCAGTAGAGTACTCGACAAAAACTATATGTTTAACGCGAAGGAAACCGAAAACTTTATTATTCGGTCAGATCAGTTTGAAATTTCAATCACTCAATCGAACAAGGCTCGCAAATTTACATTTGCTCAAAAACGACAAATTTAAATAATTTTCATTAATAAATTATACAACCATAAAGATAAACCCCAGGATAAATGATGCAAGAAAAACAGGGTGTTCAAACAACCGAAGTTTGGATGTTTAGGAAGTGGCGTTGTTCGGAAAAGCAGACAAAATTTATCTGAAAATGCAAACACTAAATGCATGATGTTAGGAACACCTACAATTAAATATATACTCATTCTTTACTAGAAAAAGTCATACTGATCGATAGTTTAATCATGTTAGCTTTAGAAATGAGCGTTATTTCACTACCTGTAATTTGATCACGGTTATTTAAAAATCGCATGTGGTTATCGAAAAATCGCTGATACTGGAAACTGTGAGTAACAGTGACCATCCAATAAACGTACCATACTCTGTCACTGCTACCCATCATGCCCTTCGTGATTTTTCACAGCTCCGTCTTAAGTGTTACCTAGTTAATTCTGCTATTATAGCTGTTCGTTGTTACTGGTTGTTTATCACTATCTGCTGTTGCGAATTGGCAGCTGCCTGCTCTTCGTGATTTTTTCACAGCGTTGTTTGTGAGCTCACCGTTACGTCGTTTTCTCAGTGAATGAGGTTAAACTTTTTTCTGAATTCGGAAAAAAAAGTGTATGGTGAACGTTACTTAGTAAATGTTTAGTAGCTTCATCCATTTCAAGGCTGAAAAAAACCTGCTGCCTCGTTTCTTTCAAAGTTGTAAGAGAGAGAGAGAGAGAGAGACTGAGAGAGAGAGAGAGAGAGAGACTGAGAGAGAGAGAGAGAGACTGAGAGAGAGAGAGAGAGAGACTGAGAGAGACAGAGCGAGTCAAAGAGAAAGAGAGAGAGAGGGCGAGATAGAGCGAGACAGAGAGAGAGAGATAAAGCGAGACAGAGAGAGAGAGATAAAGCGAGACAGAGAGAGAAAGTGAGACAGAGAGAGAAAGCGAGACAGAGAGAGAGAGATAAAGCGAGACAGAGAGAGAAAGTGAGACAGAGAGAGAAAGCGAGACAGAGAGAGAGAGAGAGAGAGAGAGAGAGCGTGGCAGTGAGGTAGAAGAAAGGTAACATATACGTCCCTTCCGGATTCAAACCCAGACACAATTCAGGCGAATACTCAGAATCCGTCTTCCGTCGTTTAGACCACTGTGCCAGAGAGCCTGCTGTATGCGTTTTGAGCCTTTTCCTCTGTTTGTCATTAGTCATGTGACTCGATTAACCAGCCTTATCTCACTCACACTAACATTTCTTTGCAGACGTGCTATATAGGTAATTTTGAAAAGTACGCCTAATGAAAATGTAATGGTTATTTATTTCCAAATTATTGAAGTAAAGAATCCCGAAATTTCCACAAATAGTGCCCAATGTTCTTCATCTTATATTGCACATTCTCTGTTTTTCATACGTGACACTACTCGTTTAGAATCGAAGGCAATCTAATATTAAGCGATGATGCTGAGAGATGCTTTAGGATTGACCACTAAAATAGGAAGATACGAGCGGTCATTGAAGATGTTCGACATGCTCAATATTTGTTACCTTTCTTTGTTTCTATCCCTTGTCTTGATTGGTAGTTAATATGTATGTTCTGGAGTTAAAGGCAGATGCGTTAAAAGTGAAACCTTACGAAATTTGTAAAACAAAAAAGTGTCTAAAGACTGCACAATTGTGTTTAACCTAAGAAATATGTGTGGAACCTTTATCTGCATTATTTTGATCTCTTAAAAACTAAAATATGTTTAAAACAAAATGCTCCATTAATGAGAGAATATGTTTTTATTTTTAAAAAGTAGCAGTAAATTTCAGCAAAAAAGTTAATATAAATATTTTAAAAAATTGAATAGATTTAATCATATTGGAAGAGCTTCAAGTCAAAAGTGATATATATCTCTTATAAGAGATTAGAAATAAATATTGCAGCGTTAACAGATGGAAATGCATTACCGTCCGTGGTGATTTCCACTACCTATAAATCAACGGCGTTAAATGTCGATGTGAGGGCTTAATCACATAAAAATCTAATCAACATATGTTCTACTAAATTCAAATGTCGTGCAACATGTTAAATCCACGAGTGACGAAGCTGTCACAGCACGGAGTTGAAAAACTAATGAGTTATGCATTTTCACGATATAAACGTTTTAATACTATAAAGGAATATATATACCTTTAAAAATACATAACGGTATCTTTCAAGACGGCAGCCGTCAAATCATCACGTAAAACACACAAAAAACACATGCAGCAGGAACAGAGTAATATATACAGTCAAGTGGTGATACACGACGTAAGTAATTGCTACAGCCCAGACTCAACATAGTGGACCGGAATTCACAAGCGAGGCTAGATGGTCTACTCACGGAAAGAGGGGTGGTGCGGGGTGTTGTTAGCTGTAGATAAATACTCCTGACACACCGAACCAGCGCCTTGTATGGCGGTGGAATAACACAAGGCAGCTCCTTGTTACAGCATGTTTCGCTAAATTTATAAATAAATAGGTTCTCGGCGAAAAGTGTAGATTGCTTGATTTTTAGGCTTCGCAAAATTCTGGTATCGTCCCACATGGTTGTGTAGGACGATACCAGAATATTGTCCACAACACCATGTGTGAAGATACCACATGGTCGGCAACTGCTCTGTCATGTCTGTGACACGTGACTGAACAGTTGCCGACGACCGGCATCGGATAGTATATTTATGTGCAGCCACACGTACTCGCGCCGTCCTAAGTGTGGAGCCGATTCACATTTGATCCTCAACAAATGGCTCATTACTCTGAAGGGGTATACAGTGTATGCCACCCCTCTACGGCTCAGCAACTGGGTCGCGGTCTTTAATAATTATGCCAAGCTTCGTATGTCCTTAGCAAGTTTATACACACAATCCATAGGGTACATAATGGCTATGTCTGAGAGTTTTTGTAACTCAATTTGGCGTAATCGTGCCGAGGATGAATGTGTGTAAGCGCGACGAATCATATAGCGCAGAACTGCCAATTTAGTCTTCATGAGGTGTGCAGAAGGGGTTATAATGACAGGAATGTAGTTCGGTTTTGATACACAGGAAATTATAGTTTATCAGTTACTGGGTTGCGTTGAAGGTAGAAATATCCGAATGGTAAGGTATGTGACTCCTCGAGTTCAAGAGTGAACTTGATAGTAGGACATTCTGTTCACATAGTCTCTGCAAAAGCAGTTTGTACCTTTTGTAAAAATCTGGTCTGAGAGAACATTTATGTAGTACCCTATCTTCAAGAGTCTGTAGAACAAGTTCAGTCAACAGAGGGGGAAATGGGGACACCCATTGATGTTCCTCTTCTTTGTCGGTACCTGACGTTGTTGAAGTGAAAATACGTGCGCTCTGTGACAAATTAAATGACATCAAGAACTGTTTGAACCTCCAAAGAGGATATGTTGTCATTATTGTTTAGCTGGCTTTCAATTATCTCGTGTACCAGTTGAATTGGAACATTTGGGTACAATGACGCAACATCCAATGAAGCCATTAAGAATGGAACATTTGAGGCATAGCTTTAATATTGTTAAGGGATTGAGTTGAGCTCGATATGGAATATTTCTTTTCCACTATGAGTCTATGTTGTTTTCAGATTTTTCCGTCTTTTCTACTTTTCGTGTTGTGAAAAAATAGTTGCAAGTTATAGATTCTTATGAGAACATCGATTTCTATGATTGTTTGATTTATTTTTGTGACATGAACATAAGCTTCGCTTTTCACAATAAAATTCTATGAAAAAACAATATGAGTTTTAAAACAGAAGGCACTCTTAGGTAATACACATATTCCGCGCAACATTCACCTGTCTTTCTCTCGTCGTAGAACTTAAATAATTTAATGCAAAAGTTATCCCTTTTGAAATGGCTGTTAGGTGCACATTTCAAGTGTTGCAGGAACAAATGTGTTCCTATGAAGAAAAACGGGCTTTCCGTTTAATACGAATACAAAATGATATTCTCACTTCTAGTCAATGAAGGAAATCGTCAATTCCGTACTGGGAATTTTTCAAAATCATATGTTCATTGATTTCTTCACTGAGCTGTGGGCCTGTGTTAATCAGGTCCATTTAAGGGGCCCTGGGGTCCATTAAAAGGCATTAGCTTTCTCGATGCCAAAACTCCTTCAGTCTACAAGGGAAGAATAGCTGATCCATGGTGTGTAACTGTGATCGATAAATCCTTGATATTCGTCATTCTTAATAGGAGGCAGACTTTCTACACGAAATAGGTGATAAATCTTCATTACATTTTTACTAGGTCACAAAATCAAATATGGTTAGCAGAAAAATTCTATCGTGTGGCAAACCTACCAGATAGGTTTGTAATAATTGGTTTCTTAGAAACGAAATGTCTGTTGTTCAGAAGAAATAATGTTTTTCTATATTATATTATATTTAATCTGGAAAATAGACTTAGGCCAAATCGAATCCATTTCAAAAAAAAAAACAAAAAAAAAAACATACACCGAATGTGGCGACATGTTGCTTCATCTGTGAAAGAGAGAGAGAGAGAAACTGAAGTACAACGTTTCCTATCACTAAACCCCGTCTCCCTTTTTTTAAACACTTTGCATTATTCAAAGTAATACTGATCTTTTGCTGTACTATATTGTTATTTCCTGATATTCAATCCTGAATTTCTGGTAGAAATCGTGCTTTTTTTAGAAAAAGCAAAGGGTCACTGCAATGTTTTTCTCGACATAATTGCAGTATATTATTTGGAAGTCTAATTCTGTGGAAAAGATTTACTATCACTCATAGATAATGAAGAGTTTCATGCATGAGAGAACATTTCCAAAATCATTCTGCAGCCGAAGTGGTGCAGTGGTCTAAGCGATGGCTTCTGATCATCCGTTCGAGATGAGTCCGGATTTGATTCCCAGATTTTGTATTTGTATTACGGCGCTGATTATCTCCCTTTCATGGAACTAGTGGCCCTAAATTAGGGACCAGTGACTGCGTATAAGCCCCTGAGTTGCTCACGACGGTCGTTAAACCTCCAAAAAAAAACCCTTCACTATAACTTTGAAAAATATAAATATATATACCGCTTAGAAACGCGGTTTTAGTTCGACGTGCTATCCTACTAAAGTTTATTGGAAGCGGCTTTCCGCTCTGTCAATTATAAATTTCATTATTTCCAATTTCTTTTGCAACAAATGTTTACAAAGCAATCATCTTCATCTTACACTAATCGTTCTCTGGAGGATATTCTGAATGCCATATATCATTGCAAAGAATATTCAGACCGTACTTTTATAACATATATTATTTTGGGGAAACAAATGAAAAGGAAATCGCACAGCGAGAACGAAGATGTCACTAACCTGCCACAAAAATGGGTGTACACTCAAACATCTGCAAAACCACAAGTAATTTATTTTATGTTGTTAATACCCACATCCAGCTAAAGGACATGCTTTTAACAGCTGTGCGATCTGTGTGAAACGTCTAACATGTTTTGTATGAATTTTCTTTTCCTTCTCCTTTTATATTTCAAAACTTATTATAAATCACTCCTCTCGAAAAAAAGGTAACTGCTTGATGGTGATTCGCTAGCACTATTAAAATCTTTTCCGCTTTTATTTCAATCTAAGGCCATTCAATTTTACGATAAAGACTACAGTTCAATTAACATGCATACTTGCGTGCAGGTCAAGTCTCAAAAGCTGAGCTTCGGAAAAAAAAGTTATGAGTTTAATCCGATTTGGTCCTTGGGGGCGCGCGAAAAAATGTTAATTCACCTCTTTTTTTTTTTTTTTTTTTTTTTTTTTTTTGAGGGAATCATAAATGAGTAGAATTTGATGTTTTCATTTATAAAGGAGTAGAAAAGTGTAAATAGATGTTTTCCTTTTTAGAAAGGCCAGTCTTGGAAAAAGTTTTATTCCAAATGTCACAACATAAGGGTCCTTTCATGACAATTACTTTGTGTTATGCATTACACTTCAATCACTGCTGATAGTATAAGTTATGGAATGTTAACTCGAAATTTTTTTGTAGCACACCGGAAAACCAAGTTCAACGATATTTTTTATATAATCAGTTAAAGGTCTCAAAATGGATTTCGACAATTGTTAAATATATTTTATTGTTCCTTTGTTTTGTTACCTTGTGTGACCATAATTCCAGTGCTAAGCACTAAGCATAGCTTCGTTTGTCACATTTCTCTTAAGATTAAACCGTCCTTATTTCTTCTTAATGGCAGAAGGCCTTTATACGAAAATGGTAAAAAGAAATGCAAGGCATTTCCTGAAAGAATTCCCATTGCTTTTGTTACATCCAACAGAAAATTTTGTAATTCTAAAAAAAAATATGCATGGTGAAAGTGTGTTTCATGCTGGATTTACAGGAATGTTAATCCGCTGTGTAAGATTTGTGTTAAAAGTTTTCAGAACGAAACAATCAATGAGTTATGTATATACACATATATAATTTTCTGAAGAAAATATCGTAAACATCTGAGAGTTTGTTTCAGTTTAACACTATTTCATATTACAGCTGAGAGCGACGTAGGTCACTAAAATTATTTCACATTAAACGATTGTTATATTTTCCAAATTTCTTCGTGTATTGTCAAAAGAAATTTGTAGCCACTTTTCGTAAATATCTAAAAAGGTGCTCTTTCGCACCTCGCTGAACAAAATGCGAGATTCAGCAGAATGTTATAAGAAAGGTTTTCATAAAAACAAACGGAGCTCTAATTTGAAATCCCGTGCAGATATCTATCAAATGATCAAGACTTAATTTACTAATTGTATTAATTTATTTTTCCCTTAATATTGAGAAAACACTTCGAAACACTTTTAAATATAGGTTTAGAAATAATACATTTGCTCTTATGCTTTAATTTTGCGAAGATGTTCGCGAAAAAATCTCTTGCAGACGATGCAGAAGAAATTCTTAATATTACACATTTTTGCTTTATTATGATTTTCCTTGTATTAAAAAGAGCATAAAACTCTATGATTGTTGTGCCAATTTTTTACTTGACAAATGCCGCTGAATTAGTTGGTGTAATCATGATATGAATATAAACATAGTACTACTTGGTTTTAATACTTTTCTTTTAGATACGAAATTTAGTTTGATTTTTATAGGTATAATCATCATTACAGCAGAGACTTCAGATCTCAAAGCTCCCTATAATCTATACCAAAACTACCTTTATTTTCCCTTAGAGCTACCTATAACTTATACCTTTCAGACTAATGTTGTTCACGTGGCTGTTATGAAAGCCGCAGCAAAACGATTTCTGCGCATAGTAAATACGAAGTCTCTTTGACTTTTTCGTTCATACTGTAATTGTATGTATCAATACTGTAGATCAACTATCAATGTCCAACGATGTTGTCAAAATTTAACAAAGCTCTATATTCAACGAAACAGGTGTTTAGTTTATGCCACCCTTCAAAAATTCGGACGGCTCCAAGCAATAATACTTTTTAATAACCAAACGTTCGTTTAGAATTAGAGCATCGAGCATAAAGAAACACAAAAAACGGTAAAGAAACGATAGGCCTATCCAAAGTTCAAGTCCACCGCTTCTATTTGGGGTGACATAAATAAATTAGCTTCTCACACTACCTTAAATCCACTGCCATTCGAGAAATTTCGGAGATCATTACCATCAGTAAGTCCTACAACTAATAGCGTCTGGCTAGAGTTGCCATGAATTTGGAACCATTTCTTCAAACAGTTAATGCCTTTTGTTTTCCTTCCAGGATTCCGCGTGCTAAACAAACATAACGCTTCGCGTCTTTCAATGAATAACAGCATTCGCATTTCTTCGTTTATTGTCAAGTCAAATCACCGCGTCCAAATTGCTAAAGTGTTCTATTATCCAGTTTACAGTCTTTCTCCCTTGAAAAAAGCCATCCGGATGATGGTTGTTTCAAGGAAGAAAGACTAAAAAAAAAGATGTATAATAGAAATATTAGGAAGAAAGACTTAGAATAGAAATCAAAACTTAGAAACTTTTTTGTATTCTACGCCAATAAAGTCCGATTCTAGTGTAGTTGTACTATTTCATGGGCAGTTATCATTTTTAAGAGTAATATATTAACTTGAGTGTAGTTCTTAACATTCATTTTGGGAAAGCACGTTTTACGTCCACGGCATGCTTTTAAAGGTAAATGAGGAAAACTCACAAATGAGCGTGGATGCATACAAAATTCGAAGGAAATTGAATGATAAAAAAGAATGTTAAATTGATATCAATGTAAAGTGGGTAAACAGGCTCACTTAAGATTCCTTCACAAAAAAGGATACATTTCTTCCACAGTGTTTCTCAACTTTATAGTTAGTTTAGTACATCCCATATGAAAGAAAGACATCTTCTAGAATGTCACGTTTACAGAAAACTGCATTATTTTATCACTTGTTTCAATAAATTTCCTTACTCTCCCTTCTTAAAGTGAATCTCCTGATACCTTAGACGAAATTCCCTTTGTGGTTATGGCAGTCATATAGAAAGCTATACACCCTTTTCCCAGTGTTTAATAGCAGCCATGAAGATTTCATACCGTTTTAAAAAATCTGGTGCCCTGATGTAGTGCCTCTGGTTTCTGCGGAAAGACAAGACAGCACAACGAGACAAATACTCCACCCATAGCTCATGCAAAACACAAACCCATGGCCACCTCAGACGTATGGCCAGAAAGTAATTCGTTAGTGCACTCGACTATCAGCGCGGAACGGAATCCAAATCATGGATTCCTGAAAGTAAGACGCCTTACCACAGATAATATGCATAAGTCATATTCATTATAAATAGACTTTAATAATTTTTTATGACACATTTGATTTTCATAGTAGTTTTTAAACTTTTTTTTATTGGAGGTTTAACGACCACCGTGAGCAACTCAATGTGCTATAAGCAGTCGACCGTCCCTAATTTTGGGTCACTGGTTCCAGGGAAGGGAGAGAGGCAGTGCCGTAAGACAAACACAACATTTATGCCTCACCGAGATTCGAACCCAGACCCCGTTTGGACGAATGATCAGAGGCCATCGCTTAGACCACTGGGCCACAGCTTTGTGG
Source organism: Macrothele yani (assembly GCA_039090855.1). Lineage (NCBI taxonomy): Eukaryota > Metazoa > Arthropoda > Arachnida > Araneae > Macrothelidae > Macrothele > Macrothele yani. The sequence goes on along the minus strand of CM077033.1, from coordinate 35,343,098 downwards.
ACTTGTGAGAGCATTATTGTTTTCGGTGTCACTGCCACGGATAAACATCCGTGCTAATTCCAGGAAAAAGAAAGTGCTCACGTACGAGAGACAGAATCATTTAAAAAATCCAAGAAATCAGATTTTTTTTCAAAGAACGTAATCTATTTATATAATATTTGTTTTTGACAGATGCTAAACAACGCTTTCAGTGAGGTACAAATTTCAAATAATTAATAAAATCTGAGCTACATCAGTAAGACGAAATACGTAACATTATCTATGAATTGTTGCTAACGGGCATTAAAGAGTGCGATGGTTTTGACGTTTATCTACGCCGTTTTCTTACTCATAAATTCCGATTTACGAAAGACGCCTTTTTCTTTAAATATCGTGTTTTCCGACCAACTGACTTTTTATATTCCTGAAATCTCTAGTCAATCTTGACCTGAAAAAAATTAAATTTATTTACATTGCGTTTCCAGGCCGTTATTTCTTTCTACTAGCAAACACTAAAATGTACAGACATGTGCACATTTTACAGTTGCATCATTTGGTGTTTCTTTAATTTTGACTAAAATGTGTGAAATAATAAGATCAATAACAGTTATGTTTGCTTTTTTTAATTTCCAAGTTAGCGTCCATTTTGTTGCGCAATAGTGAAGTCGTTTTAGGCGACTTGCGCATTAAGTAGCTGTGGAATCAGATGGTTTTATGGGTTTTGCCTTTATTTAGTGGCATTTGATTGGTTCTTTGTGATCGAGAGTCATATTTTATTGTGATAGGATGTAAATAACTATTGTGGTAACAAAAGGTAAACGTTAACACATAATTATTGGGGTAACTAAAAAAATCGTACTATTGCTGTGTGCTTGTTTGCTAGAAAACTTCAAGGCCTCACCATTTGAGCTCTTATTTTCCAAGAACGATGCCTAATTGTGTCCATCGCAAAGTAAGCGTACAAAAGAGATTGGGGTTATTAATCACGCAATCCCATAAGACCACGTGTTGCAAAGAAAGTGGCTGCTCAAATGTAAACAAAAAATTTTGTCAATAGGAAACATGACAGAATTTACTCTAAACATTTAACTGAATATGATTGTGAACGAGAGTAGAAATCCGAGTAATTGGGCCTTTCATTGAATAAGCAGAAAAGGCTGGAATCATGTGCTATTCCGTCCATGAGTCTCCTTTGCATTAAGTTATTTTTTGTATTAAATTATTATTATTATAATTATTATTATTCCGTCCATGAACCTCTTTTGCATTTCCCGGTGCATATGCACATGTTAGTGCAAACACTTCACATGATGCGTATGTAAAATAGGAAGTCCTGGTGTTGGAAATATGTTGTATATGTCTAACCGCACAAACAGAAACAATACCGGCGTAGTTCGTAAGCGTGACCTACAAACCATTCCAGTAAACCTCAAAAGAGAAAAATAGGCTGAGGCTGACACAACCTGAAAACTCATAGGAGTCAGTAGAAAAGCAGCAGATGGGCGTTATTGAACATGAAACAGCTACAAGCTGAAAGTCAAACTGAAATCCTGAATTGAAATCTCGAAATAAAGTTTTTAAAGATTTGCTATCAGCAAATCGACGATAATTCGAGTGAGTACAAAAGATTCCAATGACCTCTGTATCGATGATCGCGCCTTCACACCTGCATATCATAAACGTGGAATTAATCAGCGTATTAAAACTGTGCAAATTAGAAAGGATAGGGAACTTCTTTGTCGATATAAATTCCTTATTTGTTGTGGTAAAAATCTCAAGGTTCCCATCGTGTTGTTTCACAAAGGCATATGACAAACGATGAATGTAACTCTATTATATTAGTTATGATATTATTCTGAGCTGGGCAGTTTTCTGTTCTTTATTTATTGCCTGACTAAATGCAAATTTTTTAAGAACAGAAAATTTTGCTTTTTTCTCATATAATCTTTAAGCTCTCTGTGCTTTCAGTTACGTATGCACGCTGTGATTTCCTTCCCAGAGTGCCTCACCAGTGACGTCAAATAAAAACGCCAATGACAGCGTAGATTGGTAATAGATCCAACCTAAGTCATATCTAAGAAACATGGTTGGGTACACAGGCCGTGACTCTTTCGTGTGTAGGTTCCGGTCAAGTGCGACACCTATGCTCAAGTCCAACCATACAATTTGCCGCATGACGGAATTCGTGCACGTTTTTCATATGAGAAAAACACTCTTGAATTTCACTTAATTAGGCACTGACATCTTTTCTATTGGGAGATATATGTTCTGATGTAAAAAGTTGAAATGGAGCGCCTATCCAGGAGATTTATTGATAGTGATACAAAACAAAATTTTGCAGATCCGTTTTATTTCTTTTCGAGGTTGAACAATCTAATTTGTCTCGCAATACAAATTTCGGAGCAGTATTTCCAGAAAAGCTACATAGCAAACATCATTGGACAAGGGCATCATTCGTACCTCATCGGTGGTCAAACCTGACTCACTTTGGCGGAACGGTTAGAAGACAGTGCTTCAGAAGGGCCAATGTCAGTATGAAGTCGGGAAACCCTTGCCCAACAGAAATCAAGTACCTGGCGACAGAAAATGCGCTGAAGAATTGAGAGTACATAAAAGCTCTTCAATAAAGCTCGTGATTGTTTCGTTTTATTGTTCCATTTACTAAGTAAAATTATTTCAGTCCTATTGTACTCTGATTTCAAATTACGGAAAAACAATCATTTTTATAGCACAAAAGAATTTCAGCCTTTTCACCGAACTGCTTTTGTCAGAAACATATCCAGTTTTTAGATTTCTTAAATTTAGTGGTGCATTACGCTTTTTCAAAAATGTCATTAACGAAAGTAACCCGCAAAAGGACTACTGTTGGAAAGCGTCATTTTCTTGTAAGACTTCCGTCCACAGGTAGTAGAGTTTAGGTCCCAGCCACCTACAGCGAGATCGCCTTTTGGGCAGGACACAGAAACGGAAGGAATGAGAGCAAGTCTAGCGACTTTTGACAGAACGGTTTGTAGTGAGATTAGAGTACAGTAGATGGCGTCACCGTACAAGTACGATATTGCACATAGATGGGTGATAGAATTTCAGGGGGGACATAGGAAAGGATACCCATTTAACCAGTGGGTCCAGCCTGGGGGCCGTCACTTTACGTGCTCGTCCGATGCATGGCGGATATTCAGCGATTGTTAGTAAATCACGCCATCTCTAAAAGATCAGACCAGGCTTGAACCTGGGGACCCAGCATCGATAGCCTGAAACACTAACCGCTAAGCCATCCGCGGCTCACCCGCAAGAGGAATTTGGATTGTAATTATATATAAGCAATATTTCTAAATGAAATACTGCTCTTTAATTACTCAAGTATACACTGAGTGGCCACTTGATTATGACCAATTGAAAGTTTTGCGCAAATGAGCTATGGCTGCACGCTGTTGCCAACAGAGGTCCAGGCTAGTATAAAAATGGAAAGCTTAGTGCTTGCAACAGTAGTAGAAGTGATTTTTGGGTGACGAGATAGGTAAAAAATGCGATTTGACGGCCTTTCAACGTGTGATGATTGTAGGAGCTGGGAGCCATGGAGCGAGTATCACCGAAACCACCGCATTAGTGAAATATTCCAGAGCAGCTGTTGTTCAAGTGTTTAAAGACTGGACTGTTAGCAAAAAAACTATGTCTCTACGTGCAACGTTTGGACGTTATCGACTAGCGACGGCTCGGGTGGAACGGACAGTGTCCAGAATGGTAACAGATAACATAAGGGAAATAGTGCAGAAAATTACAGACCATCTTAATCAAGGATCTCTTCAAATTATCTCTGCACGCACTGTTTGCCATACACTGCATCGGAAGGCATATGGCAGCCGAAGGCCCTTTCGAACACCTTTTGCTGTCTGCAGTTAACAAGAGAAAACCTCTCCAGTTCGCACAGGAGCACAAGGATTGGACAATCGGGATTTTAGAAACAAATTATATGGACCGATTAATCACGTTTTCACTTGCACCATGCCGATGGCCGAGTGAGAATTTGGCGGAAACAGCACGAAAGCATGGATCCCAAGTGCATTGCTACAACCCTTTAAGCTGGTGGAGGCAACGTTATGGTTTGGGGAATATTTTCCTGGCATTTTTTGGGCCTTTTAATTTGTTTTGATCATCGTCTGACTGGCACATCGTATCTAAACATCGTTGCGGACCAAGTGCAACCTGTCATGTTGATGGTTTATCCCAATGGTGATGGCTACTTTCAACAAGATAATGCGTCCTGCCATAGTGCTCGTATTTTACAGCAATGGTTTCAGGTACATTCCGGTGAGTTTACTTTGCTTAGGTGGCCCCCACAATATCCAGATCTCAACCCTATTGAGAATTTGTGGGATGAAATTGAACGAGCCATCAGACTTCTGGATCCACAACCCTGCAATCTCACCCTCCTGGAAAGTGTTATTCATCAAGCATGGTATCAGATTTCACATACCACCTATCAACATCGCGTGGAGAGGCCATGCCACGAAGAATCGACGCAGTATTGAAGGCAAAAGGTGGCCCAACGAAATACTGAGGGTGTGGTCATAATATAGTGGCAACTTAGTGTAAATATGTTACTCTCCAGGACGGACGAATCAAATAAAATAAAATTTCTAGAATTTAGAATGGCAGCTCACAATCCAAGACTTCGCCTTAGGGTGAACGTTAAAAATTTAGAACTCACAAATTGATACTGCAAGTCTTTATCATAGAAGCCTTATTGGGGCGGAAGAATTTTCTCAACCGAAACTTATCAATCAATCTAGGAAAATTAATTTCACGGGCCCTCAGAATGATTCAAACTACTACAGCGTTGGCACAAGACGACAGACATATTTAATCAATAGAAATACAAAAATATGTAAAATAAAGAAGTCGTCACTGCTGAATATTCCACAAAAACCTAACTAGCAGACTCGATTTTCAGCTGGAAGCTGCAGAAATTCTAACTACCTAATTAAATTTCTAATCTATTGACTTTTATTAAGTTCTTGTAGGCTTCAGTGCTACATTCTGAGTCGTTACTTCTACCTGGTGGCGGTCAAATAATACTTACAGTTTTCGTAGAGTGATACATGTATATCCAAGTTAAAGTGGTAGACCCACTCTGAAATCATCGGGCATTAATTTATAGCGCACCGTCGATTTCATACGGATCTGGAACTACAACACACACACACACACACACACACACACAAACACACACACACACACACAAACACACACACACACCGCACACACACACACCGCACACACACAGAGATAGATAACAGTTTATTTCCACAAGATAGCACTGAGATCATGCAGGCGGAGTTGTTCTACGAATCTGGGCTGAAACACCTACTCTTAATTTTGAAACACCTACTCTTAATTCGGGATGGATCCTTTTTTCGGTTTCTCACAGGGTGAACAGAAAGTCTATCTCTTGCCTTCCAACACGGTTTGCAAATGTTTACCGGAGATCGAGTGTATCCTCCTGTACTTCGTCTGTCTATACCGTGTTAGTCTACTAATTCTCTTCCACTTCGCCGTAATTTGTTGATGGTCTTTTCCCCACTCTGTTGGCGTTTCAGTAACATCTGCTTAAATAGGCTGTACGATGATTTGAAATTGTTCTCTTCTGTTTTGCGAATAAATCGAACTCTTATTTTAACGTCAGGAGCACACTAGCCCTTCTTCACTTGCCTCTTCTTCTCTCTAAGACGAATCCTTTCTTCTTGTTCCTTGTTCGGGACTGCCTGCTATCTCTGCTCTGTGTACTCTTTTTGCGGCAGGTGCTATTACTCTCGAAGTAATCCCTGAAAAGAAAAGAGAGAGGGAAGTGCAATACCTGGGCATTACACCGCTGTGTGTTTCACACCATTTTTTCTTTTGTCCCTTTCCTGTGAATGCCCCTTAAACCAGATGCCCTTCCATACCTGGCCACCGTAATCTGCTGCAACAGAGCAAACCGGAATCACGAGAAATTGAACGTTTCCCGAGTGATATAGTTCGGCCATCTATCAGGCAATACAAAAAACACAGCCTGAGGTATATTCACCAGACAAATGTGTCTGAGGTATTTTGGCTGGGCGTTAAAAGGGCCTTTCGTGAAGGATAATTTTTTTGTATTCTGAAACATTTATAGGGACGGTAAAGACGAGTTTCGTGCGGAATGTAAATCTATCTTTCTAGCACATACATTGTTGAAAAAATGAATTACGTTCAGGGAAGAAATGTTTTATGATCCAATTCATCGCCTCAAAACAGTGATGTACTTCTAAATAAAAAAGCGCCATAGCGGTAAACGGACTAAGGAAAACATGCCTTCAAATTGGGATACGTTGTTTTTATTACTATTTTATTAATTTTTAATTTTCATTACTAATTACCAATACGAAATTATATTAAAACTGCTTAAAATTGTGTAATATGATCAATTTCAAATAACAGGAAAATGTAACGTAAAATACATATGCTAAGAATATAAAGTTTGTGTTTAAATATGGCGTTCTGTCTTTCTATACAATATTAAATATGCATTGGTATCATTTGTAAAATATTAGGGTAACATCAATTCCATATGACTAATGCGCCGTTTTTACTAAGATTATGTGGCACATGTTAAAGATTTTTGTATTGCAAGTAAGGAACCAGAGAGTGAGGTCAGCGGATTACCTTTATTGGATGCGATACCAGTGTTGAGTTGTTTAATACAAATGTCCATCACTACCTTTATCGTTCTGAGTACTGCAATCCTAATCCTACCGAGTGACGACCTTAGAAACATGTTCTACTGGTTGAAATCAATCCCTACTGTTCAAAAAACCAAACACGTCTCCTCATCCTGGGAAACTTCTTGGGAAAAGCGCTTCCAATTCCATTTGGTAAAAACACACGCAAAACAAACAGCAACAGAAGAAACACGAAGCAGGACATAGAGAATCAGGGGCAACACAAGCAAAAAATATCTAAACACAGGTCAGCGAATAGATTTCACGCACGGAACAAACGATTGTGACATAACGCCGTTACCAGCCTCGGCGGCGAAGCAGCCGAAGCGGCACCTATCGGCACTTGCTTAGTTGTAGCAGACGACGCAGGCCAGATACGGAAGTATATCCCACACAATTTAGAATTTCGCACTTACTGGCTTGAAATCCTGCAAGAGTTCTATTTCTTGAGAGTGTTTAATTTACGACTTCCCTGCGTTCATTTTCGAAAAAAACTTTTAACGGTTATTTTGCTAATTTTTCTGTTCCGGTAATCACTGCAATTCCTGGTTATGAACCTTGCTAATTTTATCAATGCGTTCTGGCGCGCTTGCGTAGTATTTAGTCAGGAAGTCTGTTAAAGCTTGACCTCGACACGAGCTTCTGCCGAACAATGTATTATTGGCTAATAACGTTAATAATCCTTTACTTTTAATTACGTTCATCGTGCGTTCGAAATGTTAATCAAATTGAACTTAATCATTTAGTGACGTTTTAACCAGCTTTACTGTATAAAACCATAACAATGGTAACGACAGGAAGGACTAATTTCTTTACATAATAAGGACAATACGCAACTTATTCATTGGACTTTTTTCCTGCAGACGAGAAACGGAAGCATTTTTTTATTTTTATCCAAATGCTACACACAGGAGTGCAGCTGACGTGCCGTATATCTTTACGTCATTTTGAGTATTTTTCTATTTGAAAGTATGTCTCTATGAGCAAGAGTTGAAGAGACAAAAGTCTATTTCTGTCTTTTCTGAAATACTCAGTTTATATAGTTACACGGTTTAACGATCGGCATGAGCAAATCCACGGTACATAATCAGTTTCCCGACCCTAAATTAGGCCCACCATTTCCACAGAAGAAAGATAGTCAGTACTGTAAGACAGGGCCTGACCAGGATTTGAACCCGAACACATCTCGGAAAAATCGACAGAAGCAAACACTTAGGAAACTGAGCCACCTAGGCAGCAAATATATTTACTCAAAATGAACATTTCACTTATTTTTATTAAGTGGAATCCTAGTTTATACCTGCAAAAAATACAATGCTGAAATTTATTTATTTACTTTTTATTAAAATTGTTATGCTAACAAATTCAGACAACTTATTTCCCCGAGCCGAACATTTATATGTCAAACCCATCAAGTTTCTGAGAGCATTTATGAAATCCCGAAATTTAAAAAAAAAAGAAGAAATAAAATGTTTGAATGTAAAATTTTTCCAAAGGCTTGAGAGTTGAAGAACGGACGATCGAACTAATTGTCAGCTGAAAAACAACACCAGTACAGGGATTTATATTTTAATTTTAGATGTTCTTAGAATATCAATAACCTTTGGACAACGCAGAGGTTCCTAACAACGTTTAACCTAATTCTATAAAACAAAAATTCATTTTCCTAAGTATAAACCGTTTTATATTAACATTAAATGAAATTGCAGGTGGTGATTTTAAAATTATGTTATTTAGGTAAATGTCGTCCATCATTTCTCCGTCATTACTTTAAAACCTTACATGCTCTTTATAAAGTTTCATTACTTTGCTTCAGAACCAACCGAGTCGTCAACTATTTGTCTGAATTCGAAAATGGTTTTACAAAGAGCAGCATATTTAGCTATAATTTTAGGTTTCGGAACAAAACGTCATGTTAAGTCCCAGCTTTGAAAGGAATGGCTAAAACAATGTGATAAATACTCAGATGTCATCTTATTGAAGGAAATAAGTGCTACGGAAATGAATGAATGCAAGAACAATTTCCATATTATTGAAGAGACCTTTATTAATTTACCGCCAATAATTGAACCTCTTTAAAGGAGGAAATACTTTGTTATTCGAGTTTGATCAGAGTGTGCTTATCCACCTCGTCGCTTTGGTACGATTGGCGCCTGGTTTCGTTATATATTAAAAGTATTATAACCTAGCCGAAACCAAAACAAATACAATTTTCTTCATCACCAACCAAAGGTCCTCCTGACCACAAATTCAAAGTAAATGTATCAAACAGAGCAACTTTTCACGTAAGAGTAAAATGTTTATTTTACAGAAAACCAGAAAAAAAAATTATTGATATTTACTATGACATATTCTGTTGTTTTTGTATGCTGAGTGATTGGAGCCTTCCGTTTGGCACCAGGTTTGGCATACCAGAATGTGCATGTCAGCACTTCAGTTCCCAACACCTCCGACCTAATTCTAAACAAAAGCCATCCTGACATGACCTTCTTTTCGTTGAACATAATTGTTGGTCAAGTAATAACATTAGCAAGATTATCTCAAAATTTTTTATATATATAATATTTTTTTTTATTATTTTGCGGTGAAATCTTGAAAAAGATTTTGTTGACAGCCAACTAGCATGCCGAAAATCAAATGAGCAAATGTCTTTTGATTTTTCTTATAACACATAATCTTAGCCTGTAATTTGCCAAACATTCGTTTTAGATTCTAAATATGACAAGCGAGAATTTCAATAAATTCCTTCAAAGTAAGTATATTAAACATCTCTCCTTTAGTTATGAGACCAATTTTTGGTTACGATATCATGCACTTTAAATTTCAGGTATTTATACTCAAACTGTATTTAAGTAAAAACTAATCATTTAGGCTTATTTCGAAGCACATGCACATATCTCAGATTACACTGGACAAAAATTTCATAAAACGTCTTGCCCCCAGATTAAATTCATTTCTTATAGATCTCGAGGTGCTGACGACATATGGGACAGTGGACATGCAAAATTGTCTATAGTTCGAGACATATCCTCAACAGTTTATCATACGTACGTACCACATGCACCGGTAAATGTCTGCTTTAACGTCCGACAGCACTTTGCGTGTCACTTGTACACCTTCTCATGATTGTCTATAACCAGTGTCCAGCAATCATTACCAACATAGGAATGAATCACATTATCTGGTTTCTTTTTCTACCGTTGCAACTTACTGATAGAAACCTTTACCGTTCCCATAACTAACTATGTCGGAATCGCAGGGGGAAATCCCAGTGGAAATCAAACAACTGTATATTTAGGGATATATCGCAGCTAAATGTGAGATATACTGTAGATACACGTTCTCAATCAATTTCCATTTCTCTGGGAGCAGCAGCATTTGCACATTTAGATTAAATCCAAGCTTTCTGCACGAGAATATAATCTCATATGGGGTAAAGACTTATCTGACATACTATGTCCCCGTCACAGAGACTTTAGCGAATGTCGATGTATGAATGCAATGGAAATCCTCCGCATGCTGTCACGCTACCACCACCGGAATCATTACTTTTGAAAATGTTCCTGGACTGGTAAACGGTTCCTCGCCCCCACCACACTAATATCAGTGAACTATTTAATTTCATGGATAACTTGATTCATCAATGATCAAGACAGTGATGGCTGGCCCGGTGGCGCAGTGGTCTAACCGATGACCTATGATTATTCGTACGAAAGGGTCAGGGTTCGAATCTCGGTGAGACATGGATGTTGTGTCTGTCTGTTTGTCTTACGGTTTTGGCTGCCTCCTTCCCTGGAACCTGTGACCCTAAAATAGGGACTGGCGACTGCTTATAGCCCATTTGAGGTGCTCCCGGTGGACGTTAAACCTCCAATAAATAAATAAATAAAAAAATACAGCGCTGCCGTGTTTCCTGTCTCAGCAGACATGATAACGAGGTTATTTTAAAAGTGGTCACCTCAGACCGGAGTGCAAAGACATTCAGGCTTCTCAAGTGATGCAGTAATCTAAAGGCTGATATCGGACCACTGGTTCGAGATGAGTCTGGGTTCGAATCCCAGTGAGGTATAGAAGATTTCTTTGTCTTACGGAACGGTTCGTCTCCCTTTCCTGGAATTACTGACCCTAAAGTAGGCACGCGCTACAGCTTATAGCTTATCAGTTGGCCACGGTTGTCCTTACCCTCCCTCCCAAAACACACTCAGACGTTTGGTTTTCTTTTATAACCAAAGAAAGCGTGCATATTTCGCCTAACGGTTGTTGAAGATACGAACCATCATATAGTTTCATTAGACTTCAAATGCAGGTCTGCTCTTTGAAAACACTTTTGAAATCTAAATATTAAGACAGCTAGTTTTTATTTTTAATGTGCCACATGCCATTCTTTTAACACTGAACAACAATGGTTTTGTTAAAAATAAAACTTTAACGGTTTTGTATGTATTTACGGGTGCTGAAACCAAATATGAAATCAGAATTAATCTACTATGCTCCAATTTCTCGTAATGGAACTCTCTATTCGGGTGAATGTTGTGTTACTTAAAGGAATTTCTCTATGTTCCACAACGGAGATGTCTGTTTGCAATCAGGATAGACGGGTCTCTGGAAGGAAACATTCAGGCTCCATCACTTCCTCTTGTGCAATTCCTTCTGGGAAGGATGAACAAAGCAGAATTGTTGATATCTTAATGCATGCAATCGGTATTGAAAGACTAGATTTTCTCGTGGTTTTTAAAAGTAGTGTGGATTATACAAAGTGTACGTTAAATAATGTCGAGTTCTTGTGTGAACCATCCAAATGATTTCTGCTACATTTGTGGACAGTTTACGTAAAAATTTCAAAGGGGATGTTTCACACCGTTGATTAGAAAATCGTATGAATTTTATTTTCAATGCATAATGGGGGATGAGGATTAATCTTGGGCGCGTCTCATTTGTTGTAATTCATGTGTAACTTTCTTGAATGGCTGAATGAAAGAATCACGTCAAATGCCATTTGCGGTATCAATGGTTTTTTAGAGAACCGAAAGACCACTCAACAAACTGTTACTTCTCCATCATTAAAATATCTGGAATGAGAGCTAAGACCAAAGACACGATTCAGTAGCTAGTTTGTTTCGGCCGTAAGACCTGTTAGTTATGGTCCGGGCATCCCTAATCCTCTACCTCCACAGTCATGAGGTTTAGATGATAGTGATACTGATGAAATAAATCCTCACAGCGAAGAATATATTGAAGTACAGCAAGAACCTAGTTTCTCAGAAGATTCTGTGCCTCACCTTATAAGTCAGGAAGAATTATAAGGTTTGATTCCTGACCTTCATTTAGCAAAACGATGCGGTACTGAAATTTTTAGGTAACCGGAAAGCGGAAAAGTATGAGGAACGTGTTACTGAGCTTCTAGAAAATTATAAGGCATGGGAAGTAATATGTCCCTTAAATACATTTCCTTAACTCGTATCTGGACTTTTTCACACAGAACTTAGAAGCTGTAAGCGATGAGCAGGGAGAACTGTTTCATATGGACATATATACCACAGAAAACCGCTATAAAGTAAAATGGAGTCCTAAAATGCTGCTAGCTGATTACAGTTGGACTCTAAAAAGGGAAGTAGTGTAACCAAAGTACAGAAGAAAATCTAAAATAACTACTTTTTAAAGTAAGTGTAATTAATTGCGTGTAGCGAAATATATATGCGAAAATGAATTCTTCTTGTACACTGAAACAACAGGTTACTAGAGATCTATGACCGATGGCACAATTTAGCCTGCAAATTGTAATCAGCATAGCCAATATTGTATGACTCGACATATGCAGTTTTTGTAACGAACAAAAAGTTTGTTTTTGTTGTTCAGTTATAATCTATCATGACGGAAACTTTCCCTTTAGAATTTGCAGAACATTTCAACCAATTTTATATTGTGTTGCAGTTTTAACATACGAGGCAAGCTGAAACAAAATGCATCTTCATGAAACTTTCGTTACAGTGAAAAGAAAATATATTCATGCTTTCTTCTAATTAATCTTTTAAAGTAAAATGTTATTTAAAACGGTAGCACAAATGCTCAATCCAGGTTCCCTTATTGTTTTGTTAAAAACACTAACATTTTTTCCGAAAAAATCATATAGCTTCATTCATCGTGTCAAAGCAGCTCGAACCGCTTTGGGAACAAATCAAGTGTTGTTCAGCAGCAGCAGCTTGCCCAATCGCTCAATCTTTCGCTACATTCCGTTCTTTTGCTTATGTTCTTCCTCTCCCTATTTGCCAAATGAAATTTACAAAATGAAACAAATCTCAGAGAGAAAAGAAAACACATCCGTGAAGCAAGTTCTGAAATAAGAATGGGTTATTTTGTTAAATCACAAATGGCATTACTCATTGAGAGTCATCAAAGTTTCTCTTAAAATCGAGGTAAGACTGCGCAACAACTGCAAAATATGTTTAACTGCCCAAAAGGAATAAGAAGATATATTAAAGGATTAAAGGGTTAGCGCAATTTAGAGATGTGTGTTCTGTGATGTTCCTAATACGTCTATTCCTCAGGTATGTCAGTTACCGAACATTTGATCCGTGAAAAAGTAAGCAGTTCGCCACAGTTCTTGTCAATGACAACGTCCAGAACTGTGTTGAACGATGTTGACTGGTAGCACACATTTTATGTGAACAACCTTACTCCAAAATTAAATATGTGAAATTAAAGCTTCGTTCACTATTGACCGACAACTATATGTCAGACTTTCAAAAAGTTCAGTTGTTCACCCTGAACTCAAATACCAAAAATGTCCCCAAATCCTTCCAGAAACAACAACATTCTTCTCATTGATTTTTCTTTCAGATTTATATACCGTAAAGTCAATTTGCTTATGTCATAAAGTTACCTTGCTAAAGACTGAACTTTATTCTTCATTAAGTTTAGTTTTATATATATTTTAGATGTGTATAAATATCTTTAAATATTATATGAAAATTTTCATATTAAAAAACAGGTTATATAAAATTAGATTTCGATAAATTTTATTTCATTGAAAATGTACAATATCTGCGTTGACTGATCTTCGGTTTCTATTCGTTTTTCCAATTCGGCTCCACGAGGTTTATCCAGTTTTTCCATTTGAACCTTCTCACCTAACCCTTGGTAATCACAGCTCTATAATATGTCAATGTAGCTTCAAAAGATAAGAACCCTTAATGAATACTTCTTAACAGAGATATCTAAAGTGAGACATCGCAAAACCAAAGATATGTTCTCGTGCAACGGCTTATACCCAGAAGAGCCAAACCATTGCGACCAGAACGGCTTTTAGATAAAATTGTAATGGCAAATGAGTGGGTCATGGTATTAAGTAAATGGCTCGGCTTGTGGGCTGCCCATTGTCAGTCGTGATTAGTAGCTTCAAAAACAAGTCCGAGGTGGTAAAACTACGAACAGCCAGCAAGTTGAGAGGGCCGTCCCACCTTTCAGGAATCGTAAGTTTAGTTTATATTTTAAATTTGAGCGAATTTTATCCCGCATGTTACCAGCCAACAGAAGGGGTACGGTGGGATTACGACACTTGTAATTTGAATACTGGCGACTGCAATATTTTGTCATAACTCACTGTACATTTAACTCTGATGAAAATGGGCCTCCGTAGTCAGAGTCCGCTACAAGTGCTTTTATTATTGAATGATGACTTTTAAGAGCTGCGAGTATATTATTTAATTTTATTTAATTTTGAGACGTATTTTGAATTTACCTTAGTTCAAAGGAAACAGTATATCAATGCATTTGGAAAATTCTCAGACAGAAAGATATTTAGCTGCTTTACTGTCCATAAGAGTTGCGTAAAATAAAAGTCATTAGTGGAAAACTGGATAGGGAAGAACTTTTATTTTCTTATAATTATTAATTTAACTTTGAAATTTAATGGAAAGAAGAATTCGCATGAAAGTTGCGAAGAAAGTAACGAAATCATGTATTTAACAGCAGCTATATTTGTAATTAAGAATAATATCCTAAACCCTTCACTATTATATTTTGAAATTCATTTAAATATAATAACATTAATTTGTTTTAATTGTAATTTTCATCCAAACGATTTTGAAAGAAAAGCCTTTAGAACTCATGAACGGCTGGGGGTTTTTGCAGTTGCTTCTGTGTATTAAACTTTGTGCTCACCTACCGCCTGCGCCTTATATGTGAGAGGGATTGGGGAATTTAGAGAAACTCACTAAGGCACTATGCCTCACAGGGCGTTTAGAACTTTGAGACAAAAGAAAAATTATCTTGGAAACCAATGTGTGCCGTAGAATACCTGGTTTACCCTAGTGTAATAGAATTCAATTAATAACGACGAACTACTTTAATAAGATTTCTTCTGGTAAGGACAAAATATGCCATCTTAGCAACAAGACCGAGAAATTCCATCATCCTAAAGTTAACCCGATCAACTTTATGAGAAGTTCTTTTGAAGTAAAAACGTCTAGGAGCAACAATGTATCATTTGCGAATTTGTATTCAATATATATAAAATTACACAGCGGGGCCGCAAAGGGCTAAAGATTAAGATGCGACCGAATTCCGGTGCTTGGACTCGACAGAGTAGCAAAATGGCAGTGAAAGTAAAACTAGCACCACTAATTGTAAGTACAGAGCTCTGAATGGGAAATTGTTTTATGAACTATCAGGTACAAACAAACCAAAAATTAGCTACATCAAACCAAAACGTTGATTGACGGCATGAAAAGCTCTGAGGCAATTAACATTTTAGTAGTGGAAGCGAGTTATCTGGATTGTTGAATTACATTTCACCATCTAGAGATTCGAAGGAAGATTATGGGTTTGGTGGGTGACTGGTGATTGGCACCAGCTGGACTATTTTGTGCTCGATGTGAAATTTTTCAAGCAGGCATGTGCTCTGGGACGGTTTTCAGTGGTTTTGGCAGAGTGCTCCATAGTTGAAGTACCCAAGAAATTTAAGGATGTGTTTTAAAATAGTATTTTTGTCAATTCGGGACGCCGAAAATTATTGCAACAGTTCGATGAAGGGCATTTTTTTAGAGTAATACTTTCAAAAGACGGGTTTCGAAGTTCTTGACAGGCTTCCAGTGTCTAAGTTTCTACCCATGTGATATGCATCGCCTACTGCACGCCAGATCGCACATCCTGCATCGGTAACAGACGTTACAAATTCTCTCGTGGCACAGTGGAAGGCATTTCTCGTAGTAATATACCATTATTTAGTGGAAAGCTTTCCCATCAGAGTGGAGGCTGTGATATCAACAATGGGTGGACCGATTCCGAAGTAATTCCGTTCCAGCTACATGTAATTTCAGGAAAAGCTAATGTCCAAATTCCTGTGATCAGACAGTGCATATTCTTGAAGGCACTTTATAATTTAATACGAGGGTTGTACAGAAAATAATGCAAAAGTGGGCATAACGTTTTATTAACTGACAGAGGTCGTTCAAATCGCACTATTTAGTAGAGTAATTCTTCCTGTATACAAAAGTACGACTAAACATAATGCCCATCACAAGCGATGCTTTTTCGCTATCATTGAACACAACTCTCGAATCGCCTTTCAAGAAATTCAGGTGTGGACTGTTGTACCCACTTCTTCACGGCTCTTTTCACCTCGTCTATGCCATCAAACCGTTGTCCTTGGAGACTGTCCTTCATTAGACCGAACACGTGGAATTCCGGGTGAACGAAATCTGGGCTGTACGGTGGATGTGTGACTACCGACCAGCCTAATTTGCTGATCGCCGGATTTGTTGCCTAAGATGTGTATGGTCTCTTATTGCATTTGGTGAACGTGGATCCTTTTCAGTTTCTTGTCCAATGTCTTCCTCCTTGTGGCTTCTCTATAAATTTTGAGTGTTTCAATGCACCGCTCGCTGGTCACGGTACGGCCATATTTCAGAAAATAAAGGAGGATGACACCCCTGTCATCCCAAAAATTTATGACCGAGTTTCACGGATTAATTCTACGTTTCCTTATCGCAAAGATACGCCGATCTTTCATCCCCTGTTATTCTATCGAAGAAAAACGTGTCTTCATTGACTTCAAACGCTTCCAGCAGATCAGAAAAGACTTCCAACCTTCTGTCCTTCAATTCCGATGTCAACTGCCGAGGACCAGAAACTTCTAACACTTTTCGATACCCTAAGTCTTCCACCAGTCCCCGGCATTTGTGACCACAGTCGAGCTAAGCAAAAACCTCAAGAATTGTGACTCGTCTCCTCACGAGAATCAACTCATCCACTCGTATATGATTCGTGTCAATGGTCGCAGTTGAAGGTCTGTCACTGCGTGGTTTGTCTTCAGTGCTGGTTTCCCCTTTCTTAAACTTCTACTTTCATCAGTTCACATTGCTCTCGTTACTGGTGTCATCCCAGAAAACATTTCTGTGGATGACGGAGAACTGCTCCCTTTTTTCGTCACGAAATCAATAACGGCAAGTTTTTCTTGCTTGGAATACATTATATACCTTCAATGAAGCAGAAGAGTTACGATAGAGCGACCTCTGTTAGATAATGCAAAAGTTATGCCAACTTTTGCATTACATTCGGTACTACCCTCGTTGAGATTTATTCTTATGAAACTAAATCCTTTTGAAACGCCAGTGCCTCTCTGTAAAAATAACAAGTTATGTCATATATCGTTTGAAGTTACCGCGAATTTATTCGCACAGCAAAGATATGGTAACATTACAACTGAATATCCTGAATAACATTTTTGTCGAATCCGTACTGAATGTATTTTTATGAGTAATGCTGTATTATTAGTGTTTAAGGTAAAAAAAATCACATTCTGCGGTTAGACTGTGGCATCGGATTAGAAGAGAAATTTTCGTATTTTGTTCTTTAAATGCAACTAACATTTTCGAAATATCGAGTATTTCAAATACCAGTTGCAATGTGAGACTTAACATTAGTTTCAATACCTGAATTTTTTATGAGATACACGATTCTACGTTTACAATAATTATTGATTTCTGACTGTACATTTTCGGATGTTAGAGGAAAACAGGGTAGTGTTCACTTTTGTTGTTCTGCCATCATTCGGAGCAGAAATTATTAAATGTATTTATTACGTTAAAGTCAGAAAATAAGATGTAAAACCTCCAGGCCTGATATCAAGATTTTAATTCTGAAACTCCTGAAATCAAAAGACGCCCCAATGATCGACCGTTTTGAACCGAGACAGTTTATCATTTTCCCAATATTGATTCAGTTGCCAATCCCAGATTATGCATGGATGGTTTGTTTGTACATATAATTCAAATAAATCTTTCGCCTCCTTTACACCTGCGTCTTCACGATTAGCATACTGTCATAAGTTGCCCATTGATTTTGTCTCGTTGGTCGAAATATCCAGAAGCAAAATAAAAATAATAAAAATTAGATGAAGGAATACTTTTAATTACCAGTGCGTGTTAGAAATAATAAAGAGAAAATTCATATTTTGTTTCACAGATGCATACAAGTAAATTAGTCATTGGCAAATATACATGTACACATTGTTCCACTTCCAAAATAGTTAAACTATGGAAGGCGATGCACATGCGCAACACCACAGAAGGAATAGAACAAGTTCTGGTACATCAGTTTAACATATAAATCTTACATTTGGTTCAGTTGTGCAAAATGTACTTACCTAGTCTACAGCAAAGATAAATATAAGATTTGTATCCTAAATAGTCCTTCGATTTTTCTCAAAGATCATGTATATATATATATATTTTAGTTGAATAAATAATTTTTTAAATTATACTTTCCTCCTCAATGCTTATTGTATCTGATACATGCTGAAAACAATTATAGAGCTTTCAAGAATTCAAAAACCTAGTGAATACTTTTTTACAACGTATAAAATACATCAGCATCCTCCAAGGGAAATCCCGCCCATGGCAGATGGACTTTGCATCTCTGAAAAGTACATAAATGTACACATTAGTCAAACGCACCACAGGTCTGGTCTCCCTAGAAATGAAGTTTTTGTCACTACAAGAACAAAGAATGCAACCGAGAGATTTAAGGTACACATAACTAAATTTGCCATAGGGATCCTTTCCCGCACAATTATACCATCTTCATACATCATGTCATTATCAGTTGAAGCATCTGCCGTTATAACGAAGTGTACCCCATAAACTACACTCGTGCGTATAGTGTACTGTGATAGAAACAAAAATGGACATAAGAAAATGATAAAAGAAAATACACATTTTTCAGCATCCAAATTCCGATTTTTCAGCTAGCTAAATGTAATCTATGCCGTTAAGTTAAATTAAAATGGACACAAATACAAAGAAAATTCATAGTATTTCTGTAATCCCGAAGAATTTTGTTTTCAAATACAAATTCTCTACGGATTACAGAAATAATTTAGCTTCTTACTAAATAAGAACAATTCCCTTTTAAAAAACATATATCAGAAGTTTTGAAGAAAAAATAAGTACGAGGTTTAAAAATGATCATACTTTTTTTTTTCGTAAAATAACTGCAAGTATCAAAAATTGGTTTTACTTATATATTTAAAAGAAGTAAAATTTAAACAACAAAACAAGTCAAATTTAACGGAACAAAGGATGTTTGTTTCTTCCTTATGCTGCAATTATTCGTATTTAAATTGACGTTTTAGAGCCGTTGTGTTTTCGAATGCTTCTCCGAAATAATTTTAACCTTTGTATACGAAAATGAGAAGGTCCCGAGTTTTTTGTAATGCTGGAATACAAAAACTTTAAATAAATCAGATATGCTACTTTTCGGTATTCCGCTGCCCTGAGGCGTTTAATAGTTCAATTCTTAGAAATACTGGGTTGTCGAAATAGTCATGACGTATTTCGACACCAGATGGCAGTTGGGCGTTTTGGAAGTACTAGAGGCATGCGCAGCTGTTTATCGCTATGGCATTCGACAGGTGCTAGTTTTAGATGCAGTCTAATAGGAATAGTGAGTGATGTGGTTGATTTTCAGAGATTGGAGATCAAGTTGAAGATGGAAGGCCAAACTGTGCATTTTCGCCATATTTTACTGTTTTACTTCCGTAAAGGGAAGAACGAGCGTCAAGCTTGTGAAAAGTTGCCGTTCCAGCCAATCAGAGAAGATTTCCACCCTTTTCTCTTTCAATTCGGATATCAACTGACGAGGACCCGAAACAGCTAAACAAATAGCTCAAGGATTGTGACTCGTCTCCTAACGCAAATCAATCCATCCACTCGTTTATGATTCGTTCCAATGGTCGCAGTTGATTGTCTATCACTGCGTGGTTTGTCTTCAGTGCTGGTTTCCCCTTTTTTAAACTGCTTCATTCATCAGTTCACATTGCTCTAGTTGATGGTGTCATCCCCGTAAACCTTTCTGTGGATGGCGGACAACCTGCACCGAAATCAATGACGGCAAGTTTATCTTGCCTGGAACACATTATATACCTACAATGAAGCAGAAGAGTTACAATACAGGAAGAGTTACTCTACCAAAAGTGTGCAATTTGAGTGATCTCTGTCAGTTAATGAAAAAGTTATGCCAACTTTTGCATTACATTCGGTACTACTCTCGTACAGATTTACACTTAAGAAAATTAAATCCTTTTGAAAGACCAGTGCCTCTCAGTAAAGATAACAGGTTATATCATTTATCGTTTGAAGTCACCGTGAATTTGTTCGCATAGCAAAGATATGGTAATATTGCAACCTAGAGTTGTGAATAACATTTTTGTCGAATCCGTGCTGAACGTATTTTTATGCGTTAAGCTTTATTAATATTGTTTAAGGAAAAAAAATCACATTCTGCTGTTAAAGTGTGTCATCGGATTAAAAGAAAAATTTTCGTATTTTTGTTCTTCAAATGCAGCTAACATTTTACGAAATTCCAAACACCGAGTATTTCATTCACTAGTTGCAATGTGAGACTTAACATTAGTTTCAACATCTGAATTGTTTATGAGATACACGATTCTACGTTTACAATAGTTATCAATTTCTGACTGTACGTTTTCGGATGTTAGAGGAAAACAATGTAGTGTTCAGTTTTGTTGTTCTGACATCATTTAGAGCAGAAATTATTAAATGTATTTATTACGTTAAAGTCAGAAAATAAGATGTAAAACCTCCAGGCCTGATATCAAGATTTTAATTCTGAAACTCCTGAAATCAAAAGACGCCCCAATGATCGATCGTTTTGAACGGAGACAAAATTATCATTTTCCCAATATTGATTCAGTTGCCAATCCCAGATTATGCATGGATGGTTTGTTTGTACATATAATGCAAATAACTTTTTCGCCTCCTTAACACCTGCGGCCTCACGATTAGCATACTGTCATAAGTTGCCCATTGATTTTGTCTCGTTCTTAGACATATCGAGAAGCAAAATAAAAATAATAAAAATTAGATAAAGTAATATTTTTATGTTACAATGAGTGTTAGAAATAATTAAGAGAAAATTCATATTTTGTTTCACAGATTCATACAAACGAATTAGTCATTGGCAAATATACATGTGCACATTGTTCCACTTCCAATTAGTGTAACTATGGAAGCCGATGCACATGAGCAACACCACAGAAGGAATAAAACAAGTTCTGGTCCATTAGATTAACATATAAATCTTGCATTTGGTTCAGTTGTACAAAATGTACTTTCCTAGTATACAGCAAATATAAATATAAGCTTTGTGTTCTAAATAGTCCTTCGATTTTTCTCAAAGATCATATATATACATATTTTATTATATATAATTGAAGACTACACACTTGTGATGTTCATTTAGAATAAATTGTCAACGTTTTTTCACAATTAAATGTTTTATTAACATCGACTATAGTTTCGCAGAGCGTCTGGCTCGGCATCATCAGGACGAATGGAGCGTAAACATTCAAATAATTGTGACATCATCAGAGTTCTGACGGTCACGGTTTTTGGTGAGTTGTTTCCACGCTCTTGAAAGAAATGGGGTAGACGTCATGTCATTGACAAGTCGTGAAGAATTCTGGTATATGTGAAAAGCTTCTAATACATTAAGCTTGTTAGTTAAATCAGGTTTATCAATAAGAAAAGCGTTTCCAAACAAAAATTTATGGTTATTTTCTTGACAATGTTGGGCTATTGATGACTTCTTCAGTTCATTATTCCGTACGTAAGTCTTGTGTTCCTTCACACGGAAACTTAAAGCCCTGCGGGTCTGTCACATATATGAAAGTCCACATTCACTAGGCATCTCTTTTTGTAAGGAATCCTCAGTTGAGCAGATATGCTCAACTGAGGATTCCTTACAAAAAACTTGATTTTCTTAAACGAACTGCAGTACACAGAGGATATAGCCCTTCCGTGATAGAAAAGCGTATAACGAAGTGAATTTCTCCGTCATTTTTATCCGCGCCGGGATTCGAACCCGGGTCCACTCATTCCGGAATAAGTTGCTCTACCAATTAAGCTACGCGGACATTTTATTCTGATTCCTATTTGCCTTTATGTCGTGTGCGTCCTTCTGGCAGGTACGTCACATCTCCTGGTACGTTACATCATCTTCCCCTTATTTTTATTTATTTTTCGAAGTGCTGCTCTTATTTTTCCTATCTCGCGGTGTGGAAATAACATTACACCATTGCGAGATTTTGAACGGTCGGGTCATCCGGATAGTTCGGGCGCCATTATAACGAAGTGAATTTCTCCGTCATTTTTATCCGCCCCGGGATTCGAACCCGGGTCCACTCATTCCGGAATAAGTTGCTCTACCAATTAAGCTACGCGGACATTTTATTCTGATTCCTATTTGCCTTTATGTCGTGTGCGTCCTTCTGGCAGGTACGTCACATCTCCTGGTACGTTACATCATCTTCCCCTTATTTTTATTTATTTTTCGAAGTGCTGCTCTTATTTTTCCTATCTCGCGGTGTGGAAATAACATTACACCATTGCGAGATTTTGAACGGTCGGGTCATCCGGATAGTTCGGGCGCCATTATAACGAAGTTAATTTCTCCGTCATTTATATCCGCGCCGGGATTCGAACCCGGGTCCACTCATTCCGGAATAAATTGCTCTACCAATTAAGCTACGCGGACATTTTATTCTGATTCCTATTTGCCTTTATGTCGTGTGCGTCCTTCTGGCAGGTATGTCACATCTCCTGGTACGTTACAAGCGGTCCAAAAATTTAGGAAACCGAAGCCCGTCTGCTCGCTCACGCCAGTAGACCTCCCAGTACGAACTAATTGGGAGGTTATACCATTTGTTCCTCAGATTTGCTTCAGAATTTCAAAAATTCTCAAAAGTTTTAATTTCAAAGTGATTTTCAAACCCATAAACAAGATGAATTTTTACGGATCAAAAGACTACGTCCAAGACATAAATTCCTGGGGAATTTATCAGATACCTAGTGAATGTGGACTTTCATATATAAGACAGACCCGCAGGGCTTTAAGTTTCCGTGTGAAGGAACACAAGACTTACGTACGGAAATATGAACTGAAGAAGTCACCAATAGCCCAACATTGTCAAGAAAATAACCATAAATTTTTGTTTGGACACGCTATTCTTATGGATAAACCTGATTTAACTAACAAGCTTAATGTATTAGAAGCTTTTCACATATACCAGAATTCTTCACGACTTGTCAATGACATGACGTCTACGCCATTTCTTTCAAGCGCGTGGAAACAACTCACCAAAAACCGTGAACCGTCGTCCAACCGTGAGTTGTCCGCAGCTCATTGATGCCAGAGAGGAGCGGAGATTGTCTCGCGTTGTCCAAAACGACCTCAGGGTCGCAGTGCAACACATCACCCGTAGCTACAAGAGTGGTGTTCAGGCCATTGTTTCAGAACTCCCAGTTCATTGAATCCATCTTCGCATGCGCATGCGTAGCCGAAAACCCGGCCGGGTCTCCGTGCTCACTCCACGTCATCGCCAGCAACGCATGAAATGGGCCCAAGGTCATCATGATTGGACAGTGGATGTTTATAAGAAAATTGCCAGGTCTGACGAATCAAGATTCCTTGTGCATCACGTAGACGGCCGAGCGTGGATACGCCGATTACTAACTGATGAAATTCATGTTCCCGTTTCATAAGAGGGAAGCACTTTCGAATTTCATTTACTTAGCCATTGACATCAGTTTTATTGCGGAAGATGTATCCCTTTTTTAAAAAGGTGAAATAGCCTATTTAGGAGTTTTCGCGATAAAAATATAAAACTAAATTTCGCAAAACATTTTTATTTAGTTTCGAAATTGAACTGTCGGCAAGCGAAACCGATGTGATTGGAATGTGTCACCCTATGCAAATTTCATTACAGTGTTTACAGAAATGCTATACAGCAAGCATCTCTGGGCAAGAATACCATTCATACCTCATCCAGGACTCAATCCTAATTCACTTTGGCGGAATGGTTAGAATACAGTTCTTCCGAAGTGGCCTTATTACTATGATAAAATGGGAAACCTCTTCCGCAAAAGAAATTACGTTCCTTGGGACAGAAAATGCAGTGGAGAAGAATTTGACAACATTTAAAATTTGTTCAAGTGCCTACATTCGCGACTTTTTTATGCTTTATTGTTCGTTTTAGTAAGAAAAAGTTATTCCAGTCGAAATTTTGGTCTGGTTTCATAAAATGGAAAATCATTCATTTTCAGCAAAGGCAAAAATTTGCATCTTTTGCGCTATCTTTCTTATTTCCATGCGGAAACTTGAAACATATTATGAGTCATGAAAGAAAAAAGGGATTACGCCATATAATACAAATTTTGAAGATGACAATCCGATTTTTGAGTAAATGTGACTAGGGAGCCCTCTGATGGTTATATTCAAATTGATCGGAAACTTGAAACTTGGTCGTTCTGGGTGGTGTAGTGGTTAGCATAACCGGGCGTTTTCTGGGAGACATGGGTTCAAGACCCGCTCCAGGACGATTAAAAAAAAAATTCAAGTTTTCGGATATTATCTGACTTACCATCCTTGTCACATTTACGGAAAAAATCGTATTGTCATCTTCAAAATTTGTATAACATTATGAGAGTTAAGATTTTACATATTCGGTCATGTTTCAGACACTGTCATTACAAATTAATCATGTTTGTGTAATAAACAGAAATTTAAGGATAAAAATTTTGAAATAAATTTTCCCAACAAAATACTGTAAATTCATTGTTCAGATATAGGTAGAACTAATATGCATAAAATGAAAAAAATACATTTTGACCCCGGCGACCATGGTTTGTTATATTAAATAAGATGCTTATACAACCTGTGATGAGAAATTACCTGAACATGGTTACCCATTCCACATGAAATTCACGAAATGCATAATTTGCCATCAATATGCATGAAACGCATTAATTTCCATCAATTTGCATTAAATGCATTATTTGCTCCAAAATATATAAGCTACATTTTCCCAAGCAAATATCTGGCGTTCAAAGTTTTTTTATTTGATAAAATTGAGGTGCGCTGATGACAACGCCACCGGCGAAACGATGGTGCGCGGTTGAATTGACTCTGACAGTTGCATGCGGGGAGGGGGCATAGCTGAGCGGCGTTTTATGTTTCATTTGATTAACTGTAGGAGTGTGGGCTCGGAATCAGCTGAGATATCACAGTTCAGGTGCCGAATTCGAGACTTCTCTGAGTTCTCTTCCTATCGCAGCTACGCCAGTAAGCCATTATGAAGGCATGGCATAAACACATTTTTTTCTGGCGGGGTGTCAAAGTTTAGTTTGAAAAGTTTAAGAAGCCGCCAATAATGGGAAAAGACAAAGTTGCAGCGAGATCTTGTCTTCTACAGTTTCCAAGAACTGGACTTGAAGTGAAATCCAATAATCTGTGGTGCAAGTATTGTTTAGAAGTTGTCGATTTCACAAGAAAATCTGTCGTGTCTGCCCGTGTCGCAAGTGGGAAACATTTGCGGTGCAAAGAAGGACTTACCCATCAAGAGACTTTGAAAGAAACCGTTGACCGCCAAAATAGCAGGAGACAAAAAAGGAAGGAAATGGTGTCGGCTTTATGTTGTTGCCCAGATTCTGTTGCTCGTGTTTCGGAACGAAACGTTTCGTCAGTGGATGAAGAAAAATGTCCGTAATGGCCAGAATCTTCCTTCTGAGAACACTCTGAGACAGATCCGCCTTGAAGTAAGCAACTCTGACCTGCAAGAAACGAGGCGCCTTTCAAAGATCGCGATGTGTGTGCAATAGTCAAACATCGTGATATAGATTTTTTTACTCGGAAAATAGTAAACGTGTTGCTGAATTTACTGGGAAGCCACGCAAGGCCAAAGGTAGTTATTTCAATAATCGTAGACAAGTGCAACGCAGATACTGTCGTAGACGTCAGCCTCACTGCTTTGGTGACCGCGGGCGACAAAAGAATAAATCTAGTGGTGTATTCCAAGAACAATACCCACTACATGTGTGCTGCTGCAAATCGGTTAAAGGACTTTGCTGCAGACTTATGCACAGCACGTGTTGGACGCACGTTCTGCACCTAGCCTGCAAAGAAATACGACCTTTGCACAAAATTCTTGATCACTACGTCGCATGCGTCAAGTCTGCTTTGTCTAAAGCTCCAGCTAGATGGCAAGCCCTACAAGACTGTCTACGCGCTGCCGGGAAAGACTCAATACTTCCGCGACCTTCAGCATTTACCCGTTCGAGAACTTAGCTTCGAGCCGCCATGTACCATTCCAAGAACATTGAGGAAGATGTGCAGTGGGAAGAAGCTCTTGAAGACGACAGTCTGGATGTAGAAGAACTGAAGGAACAGCTCTACATCGCAATCTTGGTTGAGCAAATGCAGCGAATTTCATTGGTTGCCGTCGATTTGAACGTTGTAATGAAGAAGCTGGAAACTCGTAGAACCCATTCCGTGGTGATTTGGGTGCTGCTAGCCTTGATCCAGTACATCTTGCAACGAAGTGGCCTCCCGTGCTCCAAGCTGCAGGCCTTCCTAGATGGGAGACATCCTAGTGCTCAATTCTGGAAAGAAGTACAATTTTTTTATCCTCCCAAGTTTTGTCCAGGGAAATGTGGGACTGTCTCTGCACACGGAACTGAAACGATTGTCGCTAGAAGATATACCACCCCAGGAGTTCTCACTCGATGCTGCGACACTGGAGGAAGACAAGTCCACAAAAGAGGTAGATGCGGTGTCCTTCTGGAGAAAGATGAGCCGAGACTGTCCTCTGTTAAATGACGTAACACTGACGTTGAAAGAAGCTGCTCCTACCACAAAAACGATATCTAACGGAGCACCTGAAGAGTTGGAATCAGAAACTGAACATATTGCTGTTCGCGATTCAGATTCTGGGTAAACATTTAACGGAGCAGGTGAAGAGTTGGAATCAGAAACTGAACATATTGCTGTTCGGGATTCAGATTCTGAGTAAATGGTGAGCTAATCCTGCAATATTTGGTTTTTAACACAGTCAATGTGTTTAAATACTATATACATTAAAGCCTATACATTAATCAAAGATATTCTCAAAATGTATTATTCAAATTTTACATTTTTCTCAGATGAACAAAAAAAAATAATAAAGAAAAGGCTTCCCAGTGCAGCAGGGGTTTACTACTACATTTACATGTATTTAAATGCAAAATGCATAATTTGCATAATTTTTGGATTTAAAACACATAATTTCAAGATTTTATTTTTATTAAAAATAAATATCATCATTGGACCTAAATTACTGCATTTCATCTAAAATTTATTCTGTCAGAACAATATCAAATTCAGACAATAACGCAGATAGCAGCATTGCATAAATTGTTAAAATAAAACCAGCCGATGAGATCTTACAGTATTAATTGCTAGGGTTTTTTTCAAAGATCTGCGCATGTTGTGCCTTTTTCTTACTAAGAACTACTACATCCTAACATAGATACAGATTTTTCGGATGAAAATGCAGATCTTTCAAATTCACGTATATGAACGTAACGTGTGCATAAGTGCTTAAAATGTTAATGTTTTATATAAAATAAAAGGCATTAATAACTTTTATGTTTTATATATAATAAATGTAAAATCCTTAAATTAGATGCTTTATGTGCTTAAAATGCAATTTATTCATTTAAAAATGAGGAAAAGTTATATCTTTGTGTACATTTTTATCTTAAGTTATGGTTTGTCACCACAAATGAGGCACACAGATTTGAAAAAGTGGAACTTTAGAAATTACAGATATTCTGTGTGCTTCTGTTACAAACGCGTCACGTGACGAAGAAGGGAGGTGTTGCATCTGAAGTGGAATGGAGAACAACATCGCGAGAGAGAAAAGTAGGATGCACAGTGAAGTCTGCCTTGTTTGCCGTAACTACAATATATTATGTCTCGTAACTACAATTTATCGGAATCCTCTCGCTCTTTTCTCCCCTGACATACCAAGTCCAATCACGTTTTCCAACAGAAACTCAGTGGTCTTTTCACTTACGTACTGCATATCACGAGGTAAAATATATATGTTCGGTGAAAACACTTTGAAAACAAAACTTGATTTCCTTAAACGTGTTGCAGTACAGCAAAGATACATCCTTTCCGTTATAGACGACTCTCCGACAAATTCCAGGAAACGGAAGCATATCTCCTCGTTAACTCGTGTTATGCGCCCATTACAAGATAATTTTGTCAATATTCCATTTTCCCGTGACCTTTCCTTCAAAATTTCAAAAATTCTTGAAAACTTTTAATTGTAAAGTGATTCCTAAAGCCACAAGAAAATGAAATGTTTTGGGATCAAAGGACTATATTGCAGATTAAAATTAGTGGGTAATTTATCAGATCCCATGTTAGTGTGACCCTTCGTGTATTGGACAGATATGTAGGGCCTTGCGTTTTCGATTGAAGTAGAACAAGACCCCAATTCGGAACCGTGACCAAAGAGTCACCGTCAACGAAACACGGTTACGAAAATGCCCATAAATTTCTATTTGAAAAAGCGAAAGTAATCGACAACCCAGATTCAACGACCAAAGGATATCCTGGAAGCATTCTCTTGATACAGTATAAAAATTCGTAACTTGTCAAAGACGTATCTTCCACACCATTAATATCAAGCGCCTGGAAGCAACAAACTAAAACCCGTGGCTGTGAACACCGTTGCTAATGTCTTATACGATTTGAATATTTACGTGTCATTCGTCCTTATAGCAGCTGGGCCAGAGCCCAGCAAAAACTTGGTTGACTTGAAGAACAGAATATTTGTAAGAAACGTTGTATTTCCTTAATGTACATAATCATCATAAAAACAGTAGTCACAGGTTTTGTGCTACTTTGTTTACCGTTTTCTGTTAATAAAACTCTCAGACTATTGGTTGTTCGTCAGTGTAAAAGTTTATTGTTAGTTTTAATTTACGGCGACATTATGACCACCCTTTTGAAATCAAACATTTGCGTGCTTTGCACTGGCAAACTATATTCTAGACTATAACCAATGTGTTCAATCGTGGATTTGTTCGTCATGAATCTTTCGTTGGGCGGGATCAGACTGCTACCTGTAACCGCCGTTTGACCAGTTCCCATTGAAACGTCTTGCCTTCTAATTCTCATCTTTCCTTGGAGGATAGTTAGGTTCTCATCAAACTGACTGACATATCTTATTATGGGGATTTCCTTAGCTATGAACAACATTACTTGACCAAGTTTGCAAGAGATATTCAAGCTCTTTTTTTTAGGTGTAGAACAAAAAAACCCTCAGGTTGGAAACTGTCTTGCAATTAACACTTCTGAGTTCTAGTAATTGAAGAGAATAATCACTGATATGTAGTTTAAGAAATATACAAAAAAATAAAATTATCTTCGATTTACATTTGTATTTTATATGTACATCTATCTTAGCGGTAAAGTTTTCCCAAATTAATGTCCTCTGTTCTAACGCGCATGCCATAAATATTTTACATATCATTCTTAAATTAGAAGCTATTTCAAGAGGGGTTTGTCGCATCGCGTTTATGAGTTCTAGTAGTGTTAGGTTTTAGAACAATTTCCCTGCTACGCATCTTCCGGTATTTAACGTGAGTTTGGCATGTTGCTTAAGAAAAGAAAATCAAGCAATTCTGAATACTAAAATACCCATTCATGTCTTTATGATACAGAAAATTAAACAGAGAAATAATACTTCTTGTTTTAGTGCTCTTATGACATTTCTTGACATCTTTCACAGAAAAATGCATGTCCTATTTTAAAACGATGTGCTTTCACATGGGTTGAGTGTTCCTTTTTGAGATGAAGTACATATGATTCCCTGAATAGCAATATATCATCGATTTGGTAGCTATATTTTCAAATTTCTTACACTATTGTCCTAAAATTTTGTATAAGTTGATATTGAAGTAATTATTAACAACAAATATATATTCTGAGATTCTCCTCGTGCGAGTAGGCTTCTTATCTGAAAAAAGTGATTTTATTTTCAGATAGAGAGAAACTTTAGCCCTTAGAAGCACCTATGCAAGGATGACCAAATTGACATTTAGTTCATCGCTATGAGCCATGATATCAGATAAAGGATCTCACACTCTTTTAGGTGCCACGATTGTTCGGTAGTTGAAAATGGAGAAACAAATAGTTTTTCCCAGCAATGCACAATGTATCAGAAAGTAATGTGTCAGCTGCAAGGATATAATACGCAAGTGATTGATGCCTAGATTTCAGCACCTGTAACACCCTAATTAAAATGTTATCTCGTAGTATATACACTATTTGCCAGAAAATAGTGGCAAGGTACTGGGACCTTATTAACTCTGACCTAACATTCCAATATTTTCAAGATCACACAACATTCACTTTTTATGCTTTCGCAAATTTTCTCAGTGAGTTCAACCGTGCGCACTGAAATCTGACATCCGGGCGTATTCTTGTCTTCCCTCCCGTCGTGGGAAGTGCATACTATCGGAATTTTTGTGCACGAGATAGGCAATTAGCCCCACACATACCACGCAACAATTAAACACTCTAAGATGCATTTTGCCGATTTCACACTGAAAAGGGTATTTGTTCTCTGCTGCATAACAGAGCACTGACATTGTTCTTCCACGAATGACGTCATTCACAGTGTAAATAATCATCTGCACAATTATCAGGCAAACGCTGTTGCCACCGTACATATGATTAATAACTTATAAAAAACCATGCCATCCCGAGCGGTGTATTTTAGCAGGATTTTAAAAGAAACTACTCTGATTACTTTATTTCGTACTGTGTATTCTGAGAGTTCTTATATTTCATCAGAAATTTTGTTCCTTTTTTTGTGGGGAGATTTATTTATCCACAGTTTTTTGAAATGTAATAGCTGAAATTTTCGTGAAGACGTCAGTACTTCCATAAGACATTTAAAGAACTGCAAACTTTATTTTGTGGTTCTATAACAGTGATTCATTCTTCTGCTAACACTGAATTACAAGTGTTGTATCAAAACTACTGATAATGTTTTTATAAAAAATGAATATGTGTTTCCTTGACTATGAAGGTAGTAGTAATCTTTTTCGAAATACTGTCTATTGCATAGAACACACGTGTGCCAATGTTCCTCCCACCTTCTGAAATGGTGTTGAAGCACCGCTGCACAGCTGTAATAAGTTATTGATCATTCTCAAATTGTCGTCCCAGTAATGTCTTTTTTGAAATAGTTAACAACCATGTATACAATCCAGACCTGTCGCACGGTGACAATTCTGGAGGGTATACAGATTAGGGCATCAACTTCATATTGATTTTCTCCAAATAAGAAACGACAGAAGCAGTCATGTCCGGCTTTTCATTTGAGCCGTACATGAAATCAAATGGGAACTCAATTTGAACAAATTCTTTTCATGCCCAAATTAAATGTGAACCATACCTTCGCGATCTGTATTTGGTAGGAGAATGTCTTACTTTGTAATAAAACCTATGGTGTAGATGTTTACCCCTGTAACAGTCGTTGATGGTCTCATTCTTTGCGAGTAACGCACTTCTTAAGTCGACAGCAGAATTTAATAGCGCATCTTTGTTTCTTTTTCACATCAATGGTTTCGCAAAATTAGAGCGCGTAAACACATAACGGGGATTCACGAAAGGACGCTAATTAACCTGCGCGCTACCGACGACGCATGCGTGACAATCAGGTGTGGCTAGTGGCTAGGGTTACGAAAACGACTACCACACTTTTCGAGACTCATGCCGAGGTCGAACGCAGTATTGCAGCATACGATTAGAGAACAGAGCGATGAATGGTGTTATTGTATAATAAACCGCCATGACATTTTCCTTTTCTGGAATTAATAATAAAAATAAGAAACACGCAAATCATTGTTGCAACATATTTTCATGAGAAGTAGCAAAAGCGGAAATGACAAAAAACAACAACTGTACAAGTAGGAACTTATTAATGTAACGAAAATTACTGATAAGATAGGTAGAAAATTAAAATACTTTTATAGAAACAACGCAAATGCCTCTTCTGTACATATTCCGAAAATTTAGGTATCACGAGTTCCGTAAAACAGGCAGTTTGATGTCTTGATGGTGAAATAGGACCGAGCTTCGCTGTTAATCTACCAGAGAAATACCGATCTGTTGCACATTAGAAATATAATGTCCCTGAAGCAAGGTGTACTTATAAGATCTGCATATTCATAAATCAATATCTTTGCTTCGAAGAGGATGTTT
The DNA here is from genome assembly GCA_039090855.1 of Macrothele yani. Lineage (NCBI taxonomy): Eukaryota > Metazoa > Arthropoda > Arachnida > Araneae > Macrothelidae > Macrothele > Macrothele yani. The sequence continues at coordinate 35,310,762 of CM077033.1, read as the reverse complement.
AATGCAATGCAAGCAACAGAATTCTCAGGCAAACACTGTATCTGTACATACAATGTTTAAAGCGAATATGGATTCGCTTTTCGAGAAAAACATAAATGCCAATTGAATAGTGGTAAAGGAATTTTGAAATAATTTTATTTCAACATATTTATGTAAATATTTTACTGCAGAATCTGTGCAGTTCAGTTTAGCTGTTATATTTTGAAATTTCAATATGTTTCCCATAATGTGTTCTATCAAACAACGCTTTTCAAATCAAATCGAGATGAATTTATGAATTTGCCTTATACTGCAGTGGACAGTTTATAATTACACTAAACTTTGTAATATCACAATTACGGAAACACAAGACTTTAAAATGCCTTATGGTGTTATTGGTAAACATATGATACAACCTGCTGCTTCACAATATCAGCAAGTCTGATACCATGAAACAATTAATCAGTATTTGCATTTAACACTCCTTTTAGTTCGCTACAGGTTTTCTGAATCTTCAAATAGTAAATTGGTGATCATTATGGAGATCATTTCTAATGGATCTTGTGTACAGAATCTTCATTTTCGAAGTACTGAAAATATTAAAATTGAATTTGAGAAAGTCAGCGTTTTTGTCCGTGTCGGGCTTAGGAAATTCAGAAGTATATTTTATATGATTTTTGTAATACTTTACGAGACATTCAGTTCCTCTTTCGCAAATGGGGTTAATATAACCGAATATTTTATGACCTAATCCTTTTATGAAAAGTAATTATCGGATGCCCAGAGAGCAAGAATTTGTAGACATCTGACAACCAGAAAATAGTAATTTAACATTTCTGAGCTTCGACTACCCTTATGGTAGACATTGCTTCAAATGAAGTAATACATTCTGTAGTTCTATACCCAAATTGGTAACCATGTTACTTGATTTAAAATGGAATTATGAAAAAATGTAGAAAAAGCAAATATTACAGAATTTAACAGCATGCATTTCCCACACGTTTGCACTTGTTGATTTTCGCAGATGTCGTGAGACCACAGCTAAAACACATCTAGAAGTCATCCTGATTTTCAGGAAAGTATGACAGCATTTATGCAACACGACAGAGGAATAAAACTTTTGCCTTCGATCCGTTTATTTTTCAACATGACATGATGTTATCATTTTTATGTGTCTTATAATAGGATGTAATTTATCATTAATTATTTATAAAACCACATGCAGGAGAAGTATTTGACAAATGCTTTGTTTTATTGGTTTCGTTACTTATTTTCAAATAATTAATTTATATTTTAGCAGAGAAATGTAAAAATATTTTTGCCAAGTATATTTTTCATCATAGCTTCCGACTAGTTATTTATAGGTAACTATTATTCAGCGCAATTTAATTGGGTAGCTATTGTAATAGTATATATGTCCGTACCTTTTATATTTTAATAATTTATTGCGAAGTACCCTATGCACGGAATCAAATCTATGATTTGTTTTTGTAAAACGAATTAAGAACATATTGCTCGACATTCGAATTACTTTATTTCTTGCTTTTTTACTCTTCTTCTAACTTCCTTTCGTTGGGTGGCAAATATCATGTTATAGTGATTTATGGTGCTATATAAAAGCATCTAAAATAGCTCATCGGGCTCGAAATAAAATTTCCGGAGTTTGCAGCACAATTAAAATTTCTTTCTTGCGAAAAAATCGGATTTAAGTGCTACACTACTCAAGAAACAAGTATGGTAAAATTTTATTGAAGAAACCAGGTACAAGGTTTCCAAAGCAAATTTACATAGTGGGCATAGTACAGAAAAATGATGTGCTCTTTTAGGTTCTACATTAATTGACGAAACTCCAGAACAGTGCATCCTGATGTTACGGATAACAATCTGTCGAAGAGCTGTTCCCTAAATCACCCACATCTGAAGCCTAAGTCCTCATAAGCTTTCACAAAAATCGACACCATTTGCACATTTGTTGCCTTTATTTAGAAACAGCAAAAATAGGTTTCCTGGTAAAAAATTAGATCCGCAAACTAAATTAATATCGATGATTAAATGTCATGTAATGCGAATTCCCTTTGGTGACGGTTTGGAAATCTCAGCGATTTTCCTGTGTAAAATTTTCTATATTTGCAGTTTCAGTTTTTTTAATGAACTGTCATTCGGAATTCATTGCAGTTATAAATAGCAATATTTTAATAACATCAACCCTCACGTACCACTGATTTATTTATAATCAAATATAATTTGAAAATGTGAAATACGTTTATATAAAAACCTATTGAAAACACAAATTGAATTTGAAAGGGACTGAAGATAATGTCTTTCCTTTGTTTAGGATTGTTGTCTATATCATCACCGAGCACGGACTCGTCTTAGGGGAGATATACCTCAATTATATGAGAGGCTGCAGACTATTCTTTGAAAATTATCATACGCTGTGATGTTAATGTGGAACGTAGTATGACAGTATAATTTCATATCTCTATTAAATCCCTAATTTCTCTTCAAAGAACCTGTAAAAAAAATTGTAAATGGGAGTAACAAAAACGGAAGAAGTGTCACTCTTAAATGGTAAATCTTTCTGTGTTTCTGCACTTCCGAAAAACATTGATGGTCTTATAAAATGAATAAGACTTACCTATTGTAGTCTGATTTTATAGTTTATTGCGCTGTATTTATGTATTCCCTGTTCATCAGAGACTAGTTGTCTATTCAGTTACACATTAATTAGCGGATATATGCTGAACTTCTAAACAAATTTCACAAATTCAGAAGAATAAAAGCTACAGTCGGTCGTGTTCCTGAGACCCATTGAACATCGAATACACAAACATATACAAAGCGATGTGACAGGCTGAGAAACAATTACACGAAAGCGCATCATACCTAGTTTGAGCAACAATAATTTTCATGAGAAGCATTTCGGTTTGCCTTACGACATATTTATATTACATCAATAACTTTCTTTTCAGGTACAGTGCTGCGAAATTATTGCTCTATCCTTGACTACTGTATTTAAGACTTAATTTCAGAATTGAGTGATATGTCAAATACCATGATCATTTGTTTTATTTCTAGGAATATTTCTGATTACGTTTTGGTAAAAATGTATCAAGATTGTTGATTTTCTTTGTACAGAGTTAAGTAGTCAGTACTTAATTTCTTCCGTAAATCGTACCTTTTAAATGCTTATCCTTTATTTTGTAATCTCTCATAGTATATTATTTACAAACACGTTTACAGTATGACATATTTTTCACTCCTTTCAAATTTTAAAAATATTTCTACTTGCTGAAAGCGAGTTTCAACTCACAGCATTTTCTATATACTGTAATTTTTCCCAGCATTTTAATGAACTAGATGAAACCTGTCGGAATCAAAGTTTAGCTTTTTTTCCTTTTTGAAAAGAATAAACTTTTATGAAACAACAAATGTAAATTTTATTTGATTGACAAATTCACTCAACCACTTTAGTAAAGACAAAAGTACAGGTGCGTAATTTTTTTGATTGAAGGTTTAACGAAAACCTTGAGCAACTCAATGGGCTATAAACAGTCGCCCGTCCTTAATTTAGGGTCACTGGTTACAATGAAGAGAGAGAGAAAGCCAGTGTCGTAAGACAAACACAATATCCATGCCTCATCAGGATTTGAATCCAGACCCTTCACAAAAGAATCATCATAATTCAGCGCTTAGACCACTGCGCCAACGGCACGGCCAGGTTCGTGATGAGCATCACGACTGCACCCTTTTTAAGTCGTAAAATGTGAAGCGGAATTCCACTCATCCCGACCGTGTGCAAAAATTCAACTGGTAGGCACTATTTCGCTCCCGTCTTCAGTCACAACTATGTCTGTAAATGTTGTTGGAATGAGATTCGCGTTGCGAATACTCTTCATTCTCCCTTGTCTGAGACACATACTCGTAGTTGCGACACATTGATTGCTCACGCTTTCCAGTAAGGATGTTACGTTTACTTTTTTTCTATGGGGGGAGACATTCTGTTAAAGATAATGTATGCAATAAAGTATTTACGTACTGTAGGACTGATCATAGAACACCATGCAAACATCAAGTCTGACCGTAAACTGAGATCCAATTTCAGATAAAGGCCGCGCTCTTCTCACATAGACTTTATATGGGAACTTTGCCACCCACACACGCCCGAATCGTTACCCCAATTTCAGTTTTCTCTTCGACTGGCACATCTACATCGTAAGAGCTTTAGTTTGATACATGAACCATATTTTTACGTTTAGCTGTTCTTGCAAAACAGGTCTGACAGTAAAAAACCTTATGGAATGAAGACATAAATGGCGCAACTCAATATGTGCATTCTAAATATTTGCAGTAAAAATGGTCAACGTAATGTTTATTTACATTTTACATAATGGGAAACGTCTTACCAACATGAATAAACTGGATGGAATGAATATTAAATTGTATATATGCATCACACAATCCAACGGTATAACGCAATCAGGTCTTCGAGAGTGTTCGCTGTTCCGATGGAAACTTTAATACGAATGCCTGCTAGCGTTGCTTTGCGCAACATTCACTCAGAAAAAAAAGACTTCGGACTTTGGATTATCGCAGTCCCTCCATGCTTTAGTCTTCAACAGCGTGTGAGTCAACTGCAGGCAATCGAATGTCAACCTGACGCTTCTCCCATATACTTTACATGGGAGCTTAGATGCCCCATAACGCCCGAACCGTTTAGCCAATCTTATTTTTTTCTTCGACTAGGACATCTACATGATAAGACCTTTATTTTGACACCTCAACCATATTTTTACGTTCAGAGGTTCTCTCAAAATAGGATTCACACCGCTGTCGAAAATAAACGTGACAAACAAAAAATCATGAATGTCACACGACAGAGTTTAATGACAGTGGTACCGACAAAATCGAAAAGCCAGCAATACACGAAAGAAAAGAAAAGTCATCATCGCATGAGGAGGAAGCATGCATTTCACAGCATGGCCGTCGAAATTCATGCACTAAATGACACAGATTTTAAGGACACAATAGGCAATATTTTTATCTGAACACCGATACAGCTCGCACAACGCGCCATCGTGTTGTTCATAAGTCTATGAATGAGAGTTTCAAACAATAAGTTCCACTGCTACAAGATAGCGTTTCGATGTTCCATGAGAGTTTTGAAAATGAGCTACCGGGCTTGCAATTGCTGTACCCCTGGCATTCAAGACATGCTCTGTCACGTTCAGGTGGGGAGATCTTGAGAGGCCACCCAATCCTGTGAACATCGCCAATCTTCAAGTATTTATAGACTTGGCGAGACCTCTAAAGGCGTGAGCTATTTTACCTCTAAAGGTGTGAGCTTTGTATGAGAGACAAAAGCTCTCGTACCAAGCCGTGGAAAGGCCCAAGCATGCCATCTCTATATCCACGCAGCCTTTCAAGTGCTCCCCGGAAACATCCAAGTGGCGCACGTTCACCCATCATAATGCGAGCACAAACCAGGAGTACTACACCACAGTAGTTGTCAATTTTCCTAAAATCTAAGGGAAGACTTCTGCTTCAACCTGTCTCCATATGCATGTCTCCAGAATCAGGATCTAGCCTCTACCGTGACTCCACCATGAAGCGAACACAGGCCGATTGCTGAGGGGGCAAGGGGTGGTTTTGTTGGAGGGGTTAAGATGTACACTTCTGTGAGATGCGGCGTGTGGGATACAGACCACCGTCTTTTTTGCATACAGACTTCTCTGTACGCAAGAAAGGTTTCTATCAACTGTTTGCCTAAATTTCACGGGACCTGTAACAGAAAAGAGCTGTTGAGAGTGTTGGCTCGCTATCGACTGCCTATGGCGACAAGCTCTTAGGACAAAATACCAGTCGTATTGCTTTATTGTGACTCGTGGGAGTCCTTGCTGCGGCGTTTTGGTTTCTGTTCCTGTTTCTACAAACGCCTCCAGTGATCGCAGAACAATTGTCTTGATGCATTCAGCCATCTTGCTACCTCAACTTCCGATTACCCTACTTCTACTCTATCGATCACTCTCCACAGTAAATGGTCTTCTAAGAGTCGGGGTGTGGACCATTCTCGCACTAATAGACCAACTCGAGCTTCAATTGTTGCACCCCCTCAGAACAACGTTTATTCATATAACAATAAGATATCTACAATAAGACACGAACTATACATTTATAAATCTATAAATTGCCTTCTATTGATAACCGATAGATTCGCTTAAACCACAAGTTTCTTTTTCACGCTTTCCAATAGTAGGTCGACGAAGCGTATATGCTCAAGCTTTGTCTGTCCGTCTGTCTGTCGGCACGATAACTCGCGTAAAAATTGTTCGATTTCCATGAAATTTTAGTATGTGTTAGGGGACAACCTGTGGACGAACCCTTTTGAAAATGGGACAAATGGGGTCAAAGGTCAGGACATAGGATCGGAATCCATTCCGTCGCCCTTATCCCATACTATTAAAGTGGACGTCAAGTAAACATTTGTACACATTTCCTCCACAATTCGTGTGTTCCCAAGAATGAAAATTTGATCATCGATTAAAATAACTTCGTATTATAATTTGGGATACTTAACATTTTCTAAAGCATAACCTTAATTAGTTACACTGACGGAAAAAAATCCCAACACCACGAAAAAATAGTTGTAGAGGAATGAAATGGCGGCAATACATTTGTATAGGTAACATATTTAAACGATTAAGGTTTCAAAATCACAGCTTAATGTAAGCGCGAGAAGAGCCATTTTAAATGTGAAATGCTGGTACATTAATAACCGGTGTAACAGCCAGAATGTTGAATGCAAGCACGCAAACGTTCGTGCATTGTGTCGTACAGGTGCTGGATGTCAGTTTGTGGGATGGATGCCTGTTGCACTTGGCCGGTCAACACAGGGACGGTTAATGCTGGTTAGGGGTGACGCTGGAGTTGTCGTCCAATGATGTCCCATACGGGCTCGATTGGTGAAAGATCTGGTGATCTAGCAGGCCACGGCAACATGTCGACACTCTGTAGAGCACGTTGGGTTACAACAACGGTATGCGGGCGAGCGTTATCCTGTTGGAAAACACCCCTGGAATGCTCTCCATGAATGACAGCACAACAGGTCTAATCAACAGACCGACGTACAACTGTGCCGTCAGGGTGCGTGGGATAACCACGAGAGTGCTCCTGCTGTTATAGGAAATTGCTCCCCAGACCATAACTCCAGGTGTAGGACCAGTGTGTCTTGGCCGCAGACAGATTGGTTGCAGGCGCTCACTTCGCCTCCTTCTAACCAACACACGGCCACCACTAGCACCCAGGCAGAACCGGCTTTCATCAGTAAACACAACAGATATTCACTCCGTCCTCCAATGAGCTCTACCTTGACACCACTGACATCGCAAACGGCAGTGGATTGGAGTAAGTGGAATGCACGCTACAGGGCGTCTGGCTCGGAGCTGTCCTTCAAGTAACCGATTTGTAACAGTTCGTTGTGTCACCGTGGTGGCAACTGCAGCTCGAATTGCTGCCGCTGACGCAGTGCGACGCGCCACGGCCGTACGCCGTACACGGCGGTCTTCCCTCTCAGTAGTGCCACGTGGCCGGCCGGAACCCGGTCTTCTTGAGGCAGTACCTTCCCTTTACCACCGCTACCAGCAATCATGTACGGTGGCTACATTCCTGCCAAGTCGTTCTGCAATATTGCGGAAAGAAAATTCACCTTCTCGTAGCCCTATTACACAACCTCGTACAAACTCCGTGAGCTGTTGATAATGGCTTCTTCGTCTTCTTAAAGGCATTCTTGACTAACATCAACACACTACGTTGCATCGCAACGATAACTAACGCTCACGAACGTTACAGCGCGTATTTACAGCAAACCTGCTTTGCATGTTTTGAGGGGCGCTACTAACGCCACACGTATGCGACGAGCGCGAAATTTGCATAGACGTCATCTTACAGATGTACTCTCACCGCCTACCAACTGTCGTTTATCTAACACAACCCCTTCTTGGTGTTGGGATTTTTTCCGTCAGTGTATATTAAAAAAATAATAACGTTTCCTTTGGGGGCTTTGAAACCAGAAAAAAGATGTCGCGACCTGTACTTTGATGATGTCAGTAGACAAATAATATTGGATTGCATAATTATTGTTATGTTTTAGGAAATATTAAGTATTCCAAGTTATAAAATGAAGCTATTTTAATCGATGGCCAAATTTTCATTTTTGAGAATGCATTAATTGTGCAGAAAATGTGTACAGAATTTTTTCCATTGGAAGTATAGGAAGCAAAATTACTTGACGTCCACCTTAAAGGAGCAATTCTTCCATCAATGTAAATTTTATTTTGAAAACGGCTTTAAGGATTTTGATGAAATTCTTTAACGTACCGTTTTCTGGTACTAGAAATCGATTTAGCTTGATCTCGACTTTGGGAACATTGGTTTAATGCGTTAAATAACCAACCCGAATTACCACGTTTCTAGTGTCATCGCGTCATTCCATTATTGCAACCCATGCTTAGATATCTTGTGACTCACAATTTCGCGAATGAGATGTTGGCGCGCTGTCACGCCATCTGTTTCATTATGTCACGCGTTGTGTGTGAGTCCTATTAAAGTTTTATGACGTCACATTCCTGCAATCAGATTATCGCGATTCCCATCTGCCTCATCAGGTCACGCGTTGTGTGCGTATGCCCGTCCGCACGATAACTCGCCTAAAAAGCGTTCGATGTCGATGAGATCTTAGCATGTGGTAGGAGAACACCTGGGAAAGAACCTTATTGAAAGTGAACGAAATGGGGTCAAAGGTCAGGACATAGACGAGGGATCCATTCCACTGCTCTTATGCGTCAAAACTTACGTAAAGAAGGTTCGATTTTGATGAAATGTTAGTGCTACGGGACCACCTGAGGACAAACCCTATTGACAATTGCAGAAATGGGGTCAAAGGTGAGGACATAGGAGCGGAAACACTTCCATCGCCAATATGCGTCATAACTGATATAAACATGCTTTGATTTGGGTGAAATGTTAGTATGTTGTAGGGGCCTGCCTGGGCACTAATCCTTTTGAAAATGGGCCAAATGGAGTCAAAGTTCAGGACACAGGAGCGGGTCTATTCCATAGGCCTTATGCATCGTAACTTACGTAAAAATGCTGTGATTGCGACAAAACTTTTGCATTTTTTTTCGCAGGTATACTGAACCGGTTCTGTTGAATATCTTCGAAATGGGGTCAAAGGTCAGGTCCCAGGACCGAAAAATATTTCACAGGCATTATCCTCATAACTTGAGTAACGGTTTCTGGTATGTTGGAAAGCGTATTATAATCATTGCATTGCATGATTTTACTAACTTGTTTCTTCTTGTATTTAGAAAGATACGTATTTGTGTTCATATATCTCAGTGAAGATTTCCCAAAAAAATTCCAAAGCTATAATCATACAAGTGTAGGGCACGAAATGATGTAATTCTCGCCAATAACTGATTATGTGTTTAGTTATATCCAGAAATAGCAAAGCTGCGTATCCTTTCAATAGGCAATCTTATTTCAACCCTTTGGAACAGTTCAAACTGGAGATTTCACTGTATAGGTGATCTCAGGATAAGTCCAAGGAACAATGCAATGCTGTTTAAATGGGAAATTAAAACAACTCATTTCCCTTGACGTTTACATAGATGAAGAGGAATCGCGTGACGTCGAGTTAGCAGATCGCAGAATGATGTTGGATATTGGCGTTTCTTAGGGATATTTTATTCGACTGCTGACGTACAGATGGTTCAAGTGAACTGCAGCCAAAACAGGTAGTACGGACTACACATACGAAACACGACGACCGGAGTATAAGTTCGAGAGGTACTAAACATTAAATTTTCATATTTTACAGCTTAGGGTATCAGTCCAATGCGGACTGATTATTACTGTGAGGATACTTGGAGAAAGAAAAATATTGTTTACAGAATAAATAAATATGCACGTATAAAGGATAACACAAGTCAGTAAGTTCTTGAGAATACAACAAAAGTTTGTGCTTATATGTATAAAACACGGTTTGCTTGCCTACAAGCTAAAGGCTTTTCTCAGCATTAAGGGATATTTCAAGATCAAACTACGATATCACAGCTTGAAGATATACATAAATTTGTATATTTTTAGCATAAACTGCATTGTGTATATTATATGCAGGGTAATTCAGAAATCATGGGACAAACTTTAAGGCGTGGTTGAGCACCCTGCAACAAACATTTGTTTTTGTAGGAATGTACGGGCGCAACTGACGCTTTGAGGCACAAACACAAGAAATAGACATGAAAGGAAAAATGAATTGTGTACTTACAGCATCGTTGACAACTGCTTCTTTACAGCAATGTTTACAATAATTGCTCAAAATTGCGTCCACTAACAGTAATACATGCGTGACAGCGTCGACGGTGTTATTCGCGTGTACTGTTGCCGGTAGAGGGCAGAAGGTGGCTTGCACATTATGCATCTGTGCATATCTACTACAAACGCGATTCAATGGCAGATGTTCTTGAATTTTTCAGGAAGAGGTTTTACCAGAAGTGCTTCGAGATGTACCACTGGCCGTCCGACAAGGACTGTGGTTTCAGAAAGATAGGGCGCCAACCCATTTCGGCATTAATGTGTGCAATTACCTGGATGTCACTTTTCGGGTGCGATGGATTGGCCGTGGTGGACCAGTCCGTTGGCCACCCCGATCGTCCGATTTATCGATCTTCGATTACTTCTTATGGGGAATCTGAAGGCCCTCGTTTACGAGACTCCAGTTGACTCAGTTGAGGACCTCGTTGCTCGAATATCCGTTGCGGCTGCACGTGTGCGAGAAATACCTGGCATCTTTGAAACTGTACGCCAAGCACTCCGTTGACGCTACCACGCACGTATTACTGTTGATGGGTGCAATTTTGGGCAATTCTTGTAAACATTGCTGTAAAAAAGCACTTATCAACGATGCCGTAGGTAAACAATTTAAGTTTCCTTTCATGTCTATTTCTTGTGTTTGTGCCTCAACGCGTCACTTCCGCTCATATATTCCTAAACAAAAAATGTTTGTTGCAGTGTGCTCTACTACACCTTAAAGTTTATTCCATGAGTTTTGAATCAATCTGTATATTTTAGCATATATTTCATTGTATGTATAATGTAGGTTTAGCATAAACTGGATTCTATGTATAATATATTTTTATCATAAACTGCATGAAATGCTTCTTGTGTTCTTGCTAATAAGAAACTCGAAAATTTCATAGCAGTGATGAGGTCAGCACTGCATACCCGTATTGCAATACACTAGGAGCGAATGGTAGAGATCTTGCTTTAGTTCCAAACATTAAGATTCTCAAACGTAATAAAAGATAAACACAGCCGTAACAGAATCAGAAAACAGCTCCTGAACAGAGCGCCATATTGCTTTTGCATTTTCCTTGCATCCAATGGGCTGTGCTTCATTTCCCACTGTTCCCCAAACGTGTACCACTGTTTTGGTGTTGGATGTTGCATAAACGAGTACAACCAATGCAATGTCACCATTTTTCAGAGAACCTCGTCTCCGTTTCAGGGCTGACGTATTTTACAAATTTTCTTTGCTGATACCACTGCAACTAGTTTAAAAAAATAAATGACATTAAAAGCAAAAACGTTTGTCAAACATTCTGATATATGATCTCTAAAGGGTGGAAGTACGAAATTTCAGAAACCAATTTTTCTTTTCTTTTGAAGAATTAGTTTTAATTGGAACATGTAACATGTAATACGAATTTCCCATTTCCCTGAACTGTTATTGAACTGCGTTGCGGTTTCACAGAGAAGATAAACGGAGTTGTTGTTTAATGGAAATAAACATGTTTGACTGGTGAGAAAGGGAAAAAATACTCTGACAGAGACAAAAAAGGAAAGACATATCCATTTTCACTGAGCAAACATTCATAGTAGCTGCATATTCGGTACATATATCTAATACAGTTGTATAGATTATGTTTTCGAAATAATTAAACCGAATTCTTTGAGCATTATTTCTTCAGAGATTCATAAAATATCCACGATAATTTTTAATCATGTAATCTGTCTTGCATATTTGGAGGTAATGTCCTTGATGCACAGATCCGCAGTGCAGGTTAAAGGGGTAATTCCTTTCTCTTTGCATAACAAAATTAAATTATTCAATTACTTTGCGGGGTGTATTATTGAAAGCCAAAGAACAATGTGCAGCGTATCGAAATGAAATTTTCTTCTTCAATCATACAAACTGTGTGCTTTAAATAAGGAAACTGAATTTTTGCGACAGAGACCATTGAACTAAAGCAACAATGGTATTTATAGTTTTGACCACTAGATTGTGCTGTAAGCACAGGAACAACTTTCTAGTCGGGTGACTCAACAGTTTTCGTATGGCCACCGCTGAAGTAGAACTGTGTGAATGGAGCGTAACAGATGTTTCGTACTCAAGCAAAGAGCTGTGATAAAATTGTATTGAAAATCATGGAAAACTTCCATGTAAGTGTACAAGAACAAAACAATTTACGGCCGTGACTGTCCGAGCCATGCACAGGTGTTTCGCCGGTTTACAGCGTTTAAAGATGGGGGGTCTCTAGGATGAACCACCAGAAGACGTCCAATTGTAGCACAGGCAGCTCATATTGTGCGTTTCTAGCTACAAAGTCGATCTGTGTGATGGAACATACACCCTACTCGACAGATTTAGCTCCTGCAAACTTTTTCCTTTTACTAAAAGTGAAATGTGCTGCAAAGAGGAGCGTTTCATCGATATTGAAGACATCCAACTTGGTGGGACCAACAGACTAAAGGAGGTTTAGGTTCTAACCGTGCTTTCGATTCTCTATACAAAAGATCTCGCCTGTGTGTGAGAAGATAGATTGATTTTCATAAACTGTGCATTGTAATCTATTTTGGCTGATATCTCCGGTTACTTAGTTATATTCGGAATACTGATTACAAAATTACAAATTATATTTGAAAATAAATTTTCATGTGTTTTTTCTAATAGATACCCTGTTATACAAATACGTCTGCGTTACCCAAAATTGTTGTCCGTATAAAAAGGGATAATTCCGCTATTTGCGAATCAATTATTGTGGAGCACGGGAATTTCTACTTAAAATGCGGAATTCAAATAACGCTATGTAATTAATCGAACTAAACTTTGTACCATCTGTTGCATGATCAAAAGCGAAGACATAACTGGGAGGCATTGAAAATCATTTTGGGAAGTTAAATTTTCTACAGAACTAAGAGCTTAAGTTTTAAAAGATTTTTAATTACACTCTTCGTTCACTACATAACTCAGAAAATATATTATTTGTAAAAAGTTTTAATAAACTTTTTTCTCTTATTTTTACTGTAGAAATGTGTCGCAAACGGCCTTAAAAGGTCTATGTTCCTTAATAACGGTTGATAAACAATGAAGATAATCATATTTTTTGTATGTTATCATCAGCAGGGTATCCCTTAGTAATGGTCACAAAAAAAGTCTGCTTTTTTTATATATTGGGAAAATTGCCTCTCCATTTCACAATTCTAGAATCTCTAGTTCGTCTTGTATTTTTAACATTTAGTTATTTTTCATGTAGAATGAGTCCTTTGTTTTTAACAATCCTCTTTTAATACCTCGTCTTCAAATCTCTGATGCTGTTCATCATTCTGAACTGTAGTAAGATAAATTCCACGCATGAAATGTCGATGTAACGCTGACATTGTTGTCCACATGCACACCTTTATGTTGGACGTTTACCATGATTGTGATGGTGTCTACCAACAGAAAAATGCCTCCTGCCCATTCTTTAAAGGGATGCGTCATTGGTTCCAGGAACTAAACAGCGATGTCTCTGTTCTCCCTTGAGCGGCGAAATCGCCAGACCCCAATCCCATAGATCGCATGTGGGAATATTTGAATCGGCAGATTCGACGAGCAGACACACAACCACGTCATTTCCGGAAATTCTGTGCTCTGCTGCAGAATGAATGGGCACGAGTGCCTCGGTCAGCATTCTAGTGTCTCATTGCGTCCATTCCACGCCATTTCGCCGCTGTCTTTCGGGCAAGCGTGATTATTCCCATTATTTGGTAGGTGGTAATATTTTTTTGATACAACAGTGTGTACACCAATCAGTAATTACATTATGACCACCTACCTAAAACGCTGTAGGACTCCCTCGGTGAGGCATCGACTCGATGAGGTAGTGATAGGTATCCAGGAGTATCTGGTACCATAATATTAACAGCAGGTCCTCTAGTTCCCATACATTTCTTGGTGGTGGTGATATAGCGCGAACCAGCTTTTTCAAGTCGAGCCACAAATGCCCGCTTGGGTTCCTGTCAGGTGAATGTGGAATCCAAGGCATCAACAGAAAGTCACCAGCATGTTCCCCTAACCACCCCTTGGTGATTCTGGCAGTGTTGCATGGCGCATTATCCTGTTGGTAATGACTATCACCAAAAGGGAACACTGTTGCCATGAATGGGTGACCTTGGTCCACAACGATGTCCAGATACCTAACAGCTGTCAGTGATTGTGCTGTTGGGTTAGGAGTAACGATTAGACAGGTACACCGATGAGCAATACTGAGGACTCTCAATGAGAGTATTTACATAGTGAGGATTCTCAATGAGTGTCTCTACATAGTGAGGACTCTCAGTTTTCAAGCATCTACATAGCATTCAGCTCCAACGTTATTTGATATGAGTTGCTCAGCCGATTCGAAAGGTTTTAAAATTACTTTCTTTTTCTAATACATCCCTTAATATTTGATGAAAGTCCTACAATGTACTTTGCTTCCAATCTGGGGTGACGACCTGAAATGGACGACAAGAAAAAACCCCTTTGTGGTACATTTATCTGTGGCTTTCTTTTCGGCATGGGGCTGTTTTCGATTATAAACCGAAGAGATAAATTGCATTATAGCGTTATTCTGGAAAAAACGCAGTATGTTGTTTTCTACTACATATAAAGGATAGCTCGCAAACTTTTTGTGCAGTACTTTTTAAATAAGAACTTTCATTAATTATGTAGTAGGATTAGCACAGGTTGTACCCTTAAGAATTCTGGTTAACGTGGGGGCTCAGATGCATAGCAGCTGCGAAATGCAGACTGTTTCTTTACGGGTGAGTGGATGATTATTTGCATGAAGCAAGTAATACTCCATTACCCCCATGTAATGTAAACTTTGCTGGTGGAATTACTAATTCGCCACAGGCGTGTGCATTACGTGAATCAGGTAACTATAAACTTTGTTTACTATGTTACTTGCAGAAGGATGTTATTTAAGGCGTAAGTGACCAAGTGAGTAGCACTTTTACTATCTTATATCGTGTTTTCTTGAAATTCTGAACCTCTTTTCTGCTTTTATGGGCAACCCTCAGTCGTTGCGACCACATCAAGCACTTTCCATTGTGTTGGGAAAGTCTGCTGTTAAAGTTTAAGTGACCTAAGCAATACAGTACTCTTGCGATCAATTACATTCGTATTGCAATGAAGTTCTGAAAAAATATTGTGCAAGAAGATTGTACGCAGATGGACTGAAAGATTTATAAACATTAAAAGCAGCGGTTGTAAAACAGTATTGAATCGAAGCCAAACTTTTTGAATTGAAAACAGCTAAATGCAAGAAAGTTAGAATATAATAAAAAGTAAACTGATTAGTGTGAATTTATGGTACCTCAAACACATTCATCTTTACACTCGTAACAGTAAATTTGCAATTCGGAAACATTGCGGCAAAACATTTATTTTTCCATTCTCATAAAAAAAATAGAAATCATTTTTGTTGTTATCGTTACTCGAATTGGCTGCTATTGTCATAACGTACTATCTGTACCTTATCACTTGTATATTGGTTACAACTCGCACTGTGGGTCATGATGGCAAAACAATTTTTCACAAGAATAAGTAAAAAATCTTACTGATTGAACAACAGAAAGGTACAAAATAACCTTTTAAATTTATAATTATAATTCATTAAATTGCATTTTAATTAAAACATGTAAAGTAAAACTTTTTCATTTATCCATTTTTATATAAAAAGAAGAAAGTTCTATCATTATCGGTATTTCCTGTTGCTGGTGATGTTACAAGTATGTGGGTTCTTGGTGCACACAAGGGTTCATTACACGCGTAATAAAATGTGGACTCGGCTCAAAATATCAGCCAGGAGGTAATGTATCTTTTTCAAATGAAAGAAAAAGTAAGAATACAAAAGGTGACATTCTCAGTTTAGAGTACTGCCCGATTCTTTAAAATACGTCACTAAATGTCAGAAGTATCAAACAAAGTGCTCTAATTTACATTAAATGTTCATTTTATAATAATCTAAAACATATACACTGGTCACAAAAGTCGAAATATTGTCTGAAATGGTAAATTCGAAAAATGTCCATAAATCTTGCATTCGGTACTGGTAAAGCCACCTCTGTGTCGCAGAATGTTGACACCTACGAGGCATACTTGTTATGCCATTATTGATCTGTGTCTAGAGCAGCTGGTGCCATTTTGTAGGCAGTACTTTGCTGAGGTCTGCCCGTGTTAAAATAAATAGGTTAGGTTTACCAGTGAAAAAAATGAAACAATTTAAGAGGGTCGCCTATGCTTTAAACATTTTACAGCAGTACGAATTGGACAAGTTTGACTTTTGAAACTTCTGTCATATCGCTTGTGTAACTGAAATCTGCTCAGTCAGAAGGGTTAGTTTAAAATCCAGGAAATGCCTTTTTTTAAGGTAATGGGAATATACTTCAGAATGGAAAACGTGAAAAACCCAAACGTAATCACTTAGCTTGCTGCAAAGGAATAAGATAAACCGCTGTCTTAAAAAATTAGAAAATTATTCAAATCTTAAATGGACATACTCCAGTAACGTACTGAAAATTTAGTTACGAAATGAACATTAGGGGAAATTTTGCTTCTTCTAAAAAGTGGTTTACATCACTAAAAGCCAAAAATTTAAGGGATCCGATTTAATACAGAACTGCAATTGACAACTACATGGTATTTCTTAAATTACTTGGTCTGCACCACATTTCAGCAGCAAAATATGCCCCAAAGGCAGAAGTAAAAACGAAATTTTAGCTACATTAATGTAATTTATTTTTCCATTCAATTACTGACAGCAGCACGCTTCATGTATTTGTACTTTGCTTCCTAAAAAAATTAATGAAATCATTATCCGTAAAAAACTAAAAACATTCTAACTATTAACGTCCATGCATAGTAACAAAATATTACATAGTGGTTAAAAGATTAAAAGTCTAGAAGGCACCAAATATTAGTTATTATGTTCATTCCACTGTGGTGTTTCTTAGACTATTGCTAATGCTCATGTTCCTATCTCGCGAAATGTGAAGAACTGCAAATATCTTGAACTAACTACACACCTACCTTCGTGCTGGTAAGCGAAATAAAAGGCAATGTATGTTTCGCTTCCGGGATAAAATCAAATCATCTGAGTTAAAATCAAAGCGTTCATTTAATTTCCTATAAAATTTGAAGAATGATTTAGTTTATATTAAATTTCTTTGACAGCCTAACAATGTACCGTCGAATAGCGCTAAGTTCAATTTTCTTTAGACGAGACGCTCCTGGCGTAGGTTCTCCCATCAATAATGTATTTTTGAATTCAACGTATTTTATTTCTAAACGTTCAGGCAAGACTTAATAGTCGAACATGTCCTCGGTATGAAAAGAATTCTTAAGTCCGTTTAAAACGTAGAAAAAGTGAAATGTGGACAAAATATCGTTAAGAACAGATGATCTGGGATGAAAATAAATTAAGTAGTTTAAAATACAATCAAAATGTTCCGAAATATGAATGGTATTCAAAGAAAGGAAATTATTAAAACTGGGCACTTATATGCTGAGAAATTCGGGAAAAGACGTGAGTTTTGGCTTTTGAAATAAAACTTGGCTGATAGAAAATAAATTGCACTCCCTAAGTCATTAAACGCATACATACATATATTATAAACAGAAATTAGCAATCAAGCGCTTAATGGGAGTATTGTGCTTTGCAGGAAATATGAACTTTCACGCTTTTGTTTTCCTTCATTAAATATTTTCGATTCAATTTTTTTTTTCCAAATCGAACTTTTGGAATGCCAGATAAAAAGAATCCATTTACACGTGTACGCTCATTAACAGAAAAATATGCTTCGTGTATAGAAAAAATATATCACAGACCTGTCTTTATTGTAACTGTTATCGAAAGGGATATTTTTTGGTTCGGTATTTGAAGCAATTGTACGAACTAAAATATTTTTGAATTCATTTGCACATAAATAAATGATTAAATTTGGAGAGAGATGGGTGTGTATCAAAGTACTGGGTTTTAGAAAGAAAGAATCACACGTAAGATTTAAGAATTTGATCTTGACAAGGCGGTTCTTTCTTCGAAGGCCATCGTAGACTTTCATTAAAAACCTTACAACTATTTTCAAAATCGGTTGTCCGTTAGAGATTGATAATGAAAGCACCTTTCATGGGACTTCGTACTGAACCACGGTCGTACTCCTGAATAAGTCATTTGTCAATAAAAGGAATATACATAGGTGCTAATACATACATCGACAGCGTAGTTTGAAAAAAATTAGCGAAATTGTTATATCTTTGAACTACAGCAATGTGTCCAAAATAACAGTTCCACACCAAAATAGTGGATGTACAGACAGGAGACATAACTGAGATCAAATAAGCTCACAAAACTCTAACTCTCTGCCACAAATATGAAATGTTACCTATTCAAATGTTAACAGCAGAGAGAATAGTAAGCTAGATGGGCTTACGAAAACAAAAATTTGATTCAATTATTCACAGCAGTGAGAATATTCACGTCGAATTGTCCGACAACCCGCTATGAAGTGTCGTTCGTTGTAAGAGATACGTTCCTGAATGCCCCATCGCTGGCTAATAGTGATTTTTCGATGTGCACGTTTATAAGACGTTAATCCAAAATATATACGAAGACGTCGACGAACAGTTGTGATATTAATACCAGTCCCTTTTGAATGTATAGACGCCTTGATTTTCTTGCACGAACTCCTGGGAGAAGCCACAACTATTCGCCTTATGGTATTGTCATCACTTGGGATTGTTTTCCTCAGATGTCCATTTCTCTTTCGGTCGCTGAATTCATCTGTATCTCCAAATTTCATGATCATATTATAAATAGCAGTCTTGCTCACATTCACCTTTGTATTTATTTCACGTCCGCTGTGTCCCTCGTGACATAAAGTCAATATTTGTGCCTCCTGAGTAACACTTATTGACGCTTTTTGCCCATTTTTCGCTATACAGAAAATGTGTGCAAAAACACAAACAGGATGTTGAGTAATACATACAGTAGCTGACGCAATCGGCAGAAATCTTCTAATACAAACAGGCGGCTTTAAACCTTTACAAATGACTGTAAAATCGATCCAGTAACCCAAGATGCATGCTGTATATACCGAGTTATTCAAAAATTTGGTGCAAAAGTAAATTGCGGTTAAAAAAGATCTATGGGTCCAAGTAACATGCATTTTGTAAATTAATATTCACCGAAGTACGGGATTTTGTAAGGCATCAATTAAATTATTCAAGATCTTGAAAATAGAGGGCTCTCCTGTAGAGAAAACGATGGGAAGTGAGAATTGTTAAATGAGATCTACGTTAAATTAGGGAAACTTATTTTATTTCAGCATGATCTACAGATGCAAATTCTAAATGCATGCACTACCACATTCCAGTACTGCGAGCAGTCTTGGTATTACGCCTGATAAGGCATTAGACAACATGTCAACGAGCATGGCTGATACCTGCTGCAGAATGGTGTCTTGTATCGATGGTAAAGTTTACAGATTACCTCTATAGACACGTGATTTCAAGTAGACACTCAACCAGAAATAAGCTGGTGTGAGTTCTGGAGATCCAGGGGACATTCGTGTGCACCATACAAAATCGCCTACCTTCAGCTCAATAGACAATCGGCCCTGAACGTGCACACCGAATTTCACGTTGAAATCCTGATATCAGGTTATATGCAAAGTATTAGATTAATGAAACCGTGCGGTTTTGCAATCATAATTACAGCATGGACCTTTATTATTTTCGCACATTGAAAATATGACTGCATTACTCCGTAATGGTTTTTATGTCTCACCCTAACGTTGCACTGTGCGAGTAATATGCAAACATCACTTATGTGTCTTTCTCTTGTGCAGAGCCCTCCATTGTCGAGATTTCGAACAATTTTTTCCTTGACGCCATACAAAATCGCCAACCTCTGTGCATATTAATCTGTGTACCGCATGTCTCTCCGAACCGTACATCCTATGTCAAGGCATTTTTGGACAACATTTTTGAAACGCCTGGTAAATGCACTTGCGGAAAGTGAAAAAAACACACCAAGAAAGGAGACGTCTGATACCAACGAAATGTATACAGCATAATAACGGAATACACAGGACAACGTGATCAAAGCAGTATAGCAAAAATACAGCTGTATTTGCTGGTAAACTGAAAAATAATAATTCCATGTAAATGGTTAGTACGTGGTTGAACTGCCATGAAATACGTCACAACGCGCAATTCTGGCATGGAGTCTGTCGTACAGATGTTGGATGCACATCTGTACGACAGAAGTATGTACCTCTCAGAAGTATGTACCTCTCAGAAGTATGTATTTATCAATAAAATCTGACAAACTAACTGTCGTAATGACAAAATGACTTTGCTTTAACCACTAATTCTCCTTCATTGCGATTACCATCTTATTCTAAGTTCTGCATTAGTGCATATTGCACGGGTATAAATTTCAAGTAATGTTGGATTCCATTTGTGCGTGATTAATGTTTTCACAATTTAATTTTTTCGTTACCAATACGTATCAGCACAGTGTTTATAAGCCGATTATACTTAATGAGTTTTTTCAGTTGTGCTGAGGTTTAGAGCAAGTATTCTCTAATGCAGTTTAGGCACTTCAATTTCAGCGCATTTGCAAAGCATGCTGCGCAAGAAATTAAGCTTTAAAATATTTTGAAACTATTTAAACATTTATCAAATATGCATCTATTTAAACATTTGTCAAATGTGCATCTGAGTGGTAAACGCAATTTAGAAGACAAATTCTACTTTTATTTCGAATATTCATGAGGACGTTTGGACGTCTAAACTTAAAAATTTTAATTTTCCATCATCGATTCTGGTCCCTAGATATGTAGAGCTCTATCTCTGTGGGAGCACGCATTTGCTGGAAATAATATGTATTATCGTTAGCTTGAAATGTTTCAATTTTAGCATTTTTTATTAGCATACATAATTTAATGACAAAAACAACAGCTGGTAAAATAAAATCTTCCCACTCCATAACTTCATAGATATAAAAATCTGCTTTACTCTCATGTCAAATGAAATTTCGTCAGTGACTTCATGATGGACACAGGTCTGTTTAATCGCTCATGCGATCACCTTCCCATGTAAAAACCTATTTACCTGTTATAAAACCCTCTGACATCTGGCATGATACTAAGACCTCGTTTATTTGCTATTTACGTCAAGTGTGTTATATTTCGAAGAGTATGAATCTGATAATGTATCCTAGTAAAAAAGCGAAATATCACTAAACATATTATCATACTCTAAAATCCATTATAACATGCATAGTATTTTGTTATATGACAAAAAAACGAATACTTAAATTAATTATTAATTTTTGTGAATGGCAAAATGCCACTTTTACTAAATGAACAAGAAAGACAAAGCAAGTAAGGTAGGGGCTCAGCGTCATTTTCTTGTAGGACTTACGTCCACAGGGAGGAGAGTTTAGGTCCCAGCCACCTACAGCGAGATCGCCTTTTGGGCAGGACACAGAAACGGAAGGAATGAGAGCAAGTCTAGCGACTTTGACAGAACAGTTTGTAGTGAGATTAGAGCACAGTAGATGGCGCCACCGTACAAGTACGATATTGCACATAGAGGGGTGAGAGAATTTCAGGTGGGGTATAGGAAAGGATACCCATTTAACCAGTGGGTGCAGCCTGGGGGCCGTCACTTAACGTGCTCGTCCGATGCACGGCGGATATTCAGCGATTGTTAGTAAATCACACCATTTCTGAAAGATCAGCCCAGGCTTGAACCTGGGGACCCAGCATCGATAGTCTGAAACACTAACCACTAAGACATCCGCGGCTCAAGCTCTGAAGCAAGTTTACTTCTGCTGCTGAATATATTGAATATGTTTTCAACAAAATACTGCTTAACACGAGCTTGAATTTAGGGATTAAAATGTTGGAATCGATTATAAAGCCAAGGCTATAACAGTGTTGTTATAATTGAATGCTAAAGAGCAGTGCCCGAAAATCAGAAGAAAGCAGTACGCAATAGTAAACGTATGGAAACCTATATTCGGCTCAGCCGTTTATATGGATAATAGCGCTACATTTATCATATTGAGATAATACGCTAAAAAACAAAAAATAAATATTTATCTTGAAAGTACAAATTTTGTGACTACTAACATTTTTTGGTAGCAATGAAACCAGTCACCTTGGGATATAGTCATTCCCCTGCAAGCGTGAGCGATGGTTCTATCCAGTTAAGACTGACTGAAGCTTGACTATTTCCATGAAGATATTATTTATTCCTATGAGATTTATGTAATCTCCTGATACAAGCAATTTGGGATCTACCGGAGATGCAGTGAAGTCTTGCTACATCGAGGGCTGTAATGGGAGATTTTTTTACTGCAGACCGTCGGCTCTGGAACCCGAAGGAGGCTCTGAACGAACAGCATTTGTAACAGTTACCCAGGAAAAACAGCCATGATTATCAAGAGGCGGCACAAAAATTAAAATCTAACTTACCATATCGGCGGGAAAGAATCTGTAGTCTATTACAATGTGATGACGTTTTTCTTCTATTCACTCATACACGTACTTCTCTTTCTCATATTCATTAACACGTTGCCCTCTTTATAACAGTGCTATTACTTGGAATCAAGTGGGTCACGTTTTGCCTTTCCTTCATGTTACAGTTTGGGTTGCTGCCCTGCTGACTAATGCAGAGGCTGTATGTGTAATCAAAGGAATAAAACAGACTGAAGCAACTTGTTCCTACAAGATTTGCAGCAGCAGAACGTGAGAGAGCTTAAGTGAGAAAAAAAAGATGTCAGTGTATGGAAATGAGCTGACAACAACGGCTATCTGTTGTTTATTGGACCCTGAGCTAACATAAAAAACATATAAAATTTTATTTCGCTGGCAGTAAGTAAAACACAGAGGCAGTTAGCGAAAAAAAAGCTTTTGATATTTATAAACTTAATGTATTTATAATGTAACAACAGCACTTAGATGAAAGTTCTGAGCACATAGCACACAAGTAAGTACTAGTTCAAGAACAACGAACGATTTTCGTATTTTGCATAACGTCTATTTTTCTGAATTAAATGAACAAATGGAACTGTACCCTATAAGTTAAGAATTACGAGAGCATATCTCTTAGGTCTTCAATAGAAGGGATGACAAACAAAGAAATATCATTTATGTATGTCAAGATCATTTTTATATAGTGTAGGGTACAATAAGAGAACACCAGTCCAAAAATACCAGCGAAGAATGACAGACAGGGTACAACCGCATCCTCAGAAAGAACAACATTTTCTCTAAAGAAAGAAACGTGTTAGCATTAGGAAAGGAAAGCACATGTACAAAGGTACGGACGAAAGACTTCATCGCAGTATAACAGAGTGCACATAATTTTCTGCCGATGTAGTAAGTCATATTTAAATTTGTACATCGATCCCTAACATTCCTGCCTCTGTTACCTGTATCACTGTTACCAACGTCATTTGCAGACGAGCATGTTTGCGATCCAAATGTCGACGGTCATCCATGATGACGTGGAAGACTTCTTTTCCCATGAAAACAGACCATATCCGCCGTCTATTTCTTAGTTTGGTGAACTACGTCTGCCATCAAGTAAAGCTAACATTGTATCTTATGTTCAAAAACCTGCAGCTTATCAAGTAAAGTTACCTTATCTTTTCTAACGTCAGTTACATCTGCCCTAATCGTTGACGGAGTTGCCCTTTGTGCACAGGTGGACACCAGGGACAAGTATAACTTTCCGCAATACAGCCATGTATAAACATGAGATTGTAATACCCTATATAAACATGAGATTAGAAACAGTAAAGTGGGCATTTGACCAGTATATAAATGGATGTTTAAAGTCGCAAACTCGTCAATCTAGGGTTTGTATTGAAAGAATAGCAGTCAAACCTGGAGTGAAGATTCCACGCAATTTTGAACAGTTTTTAAATGAAGATAAGAATAAAAAGAAACGATTCAATATGTTGGAAAATAATCTAGTTGCCATTGTAAGCCCTGGTAAAGAAGTATTTTGCACTTTCATGGACAAAGTGTTATCGTCAACTGAAGAAGTGCGTGTAGCCTCAATTAAACCAACATCGCACGAGGAAGCAGATGCACGGCTTCTTTTGCACATGCATCGGATGCTGATATACATTGACACAGCAAAGTTCTTATTAAAACAGTGGATTCCGATGTAATATCCATAACTTTATTTTCCTTTCCACGCAATGCAGAAGCCGAAGAACTGTGGATTGAGTATGGAACTGGGAGAAACTTACAAAATTTACCCATTCATGAATTATATTCTAATCTTCTCGGTGGTGCATCCGAGCTGACTCTCTTCTTCCATTCCTTAACTGTGTGTGACACGGTGTCGTAATTTTCTGGTATTCGTTAAAACATTGTCAGTAAAGCACGGCTGTCATTTCGTGATGTTAATTTGATTTTCTAAGAATTTTCTAATATGTCAAAACCAGCAGCTATAGCGGACAGAGTGGATTTTTTTGTATTTGACGTATTGTGGTACTAACGATACCATGCTACAAGTACTGCAAAATATGTAAATAAAGAATGCACGATACTGTTTACTCAGATGGAAAGAAACACTGAACATGTTCCGGCAACGGCGGATGCCCTAACAAAAAACTTAAAACGAGCAATATTTCAATGTAACGTGTGAAGAATCTACTTGATTAGAAATCCTCAACTTCACGATCCAGGTCAATGGAGAAAGAAAACGGATGATGGAATCTCGTTCAAACCTCTTTGGAAAACACTTCCAGATATCAGCAATTATTGCCAACGACTGATATCGAGTAGGTAAATGCGAGGAACAATGTACTTAATGCCGATGTGTAAAATCAGGACTCCGATCCAGTCCTTTGTGCACATGCGAAGGTCATTGCTCTAGAATAAATGACTAATGGACTAATTATATTAATATGAGTTTCAAATGTTGTAGAGCTCAAGTAATTGTTATTTTTTGGGGGAGGGGGAATGTTTAATCTTAACTAAAAGTTGAAATTTAAATGGCAACCATTATATTGAAAGTAATATTGCTAATACAATTTCTTCGTTGAGAGTATATAGTAATTTAAAATGATACATTGTTTATTATTTAAATTGTTCATTATTTACTGGTATACGTATGCATAAAGAATAAACCCGGGGCAATTATAGGTAGGTAAGCAAATAATATGTGTGGGCTTACCGCAAAATCTATCCTGAAATTTTAGTTATACTATAGGATCTATCATAAGCAATGTTATATTTAATTTGTGGTAAACATGTCATTTGGGACGTGGGTGGGAAAAATTTTCAAGAAATATGGAGAAGATTTATTATTTTCGGAATGAAACGAAAACTATTTTATTTACAGCAAAATGTGTAACACCCATTCTCGTTGAGATAAAACATTGTGCTTTAAAGTGAGACTTATTTTATTAAAATGCGTTCAGTAGTTTCTGATATATGCGACTTTAAAGAATCTAACGTGCGGACATTTTGATGGCGTCACTGCACGCGACGTAATCATTTCTAAGGTTGTCTCCCGGCTGATTTACAGTCTTTGATTTGTGTTTAGCCAACACCCAAACTTTGGTGCTGCTATCCGAAAGTGAAATATATTTATGCTTGTTTACGTACTATACCGAAACGGAAACAGACGGTGCCGTAATACAAGCATACCATCTACACTTCGCCTGGATTCCGACAGGGACCGATCTTACACGAATGATTAGGAAAAAAAAAACCTTCGTAGCCCATGACCACCGGGGCAGCTAAATTAAATGATGGAATTATATGCATAAAAACAGTCAACTGAAAAATTAGGTTATTGATTTTATTGCTTCGTGCTGATAATTGCCATTTATGGAAAACCGTAAATTTTACCGGTAATTTCATTTGTTGCTTCACAGCTCTAAAGAAATGAAAGTTGCTAACTTTAGAATTGCTTTCATCTTTACTCTGACTTCTCTGTTTTCTCTTATTTAACCTTTAAAGACCACTATCCCAAAACATTTTGTCCCTCGGAAAACCATAACTCCCGAAAATATCTGCTGCTCGTTACCAAATTTCATTGTACCTAACTTCCGCAATAACAAAAGAAAGGCTAGTGCTGTGTCACCACTCCAAACTTCCGATCTCCAATCTCCACATACGATGACGTTCGGACGTTTCCTAGAGGAAATGAGTGACTGCTTCTACTGAGGGCCTTAAACAGATAGCAGGCATTTAAAACCGGTGGAAAATCTTGTTTACTTTTCCGTTTTCTTCTTTTTTCGTAAAAAATATGCCCGCTATCTGTTTTTTTGGATAGAGGAAAAAGAAAGACTTTGGGACAACGTGAAACACCACAGACGAAGACACGTGTCACTGTTGGGACAACGTTAAACACAGCAGACGAACGAAGCACGTTTCAACGAAACAACAGTTCGACTGAGCGATGTCTGAAAGATGAATGATATCGTCCCGTGACAAACCAACTTTTGGTTCAATTCTGTGTTTAGCAACAACAGTCAGGACACAGAGATGCAAATTTCAAAAACATGGAGAGTAGGGAACCCAACTTATGCCATACGGGTAACTTGTGATTTTATGCATCTAAGGGCGCGTTAGGTGCTATGGTAGCAAAAGGATTAAATCGCATTAGTTTATAAATGCTTGCAATACTGTAGTCGGAAAAAGATTTTGCACGTAGATGATTTTATTATTACTGACTTCGTACCTACCCTTTGACGCCGAAGATAACAAATGCATACCGAAATATGTTCTAAATAATAAATTTCAAGGAATATATTCCCTCTTGCGGAAACTTGCAGCCTCTTGCTTGTCCTTTTTTTTATTATTCGCCATTGTGCACATGCAAAAGTGTTCGGAATGAGGAATAGATGAATGCGGAATTTTCAAACAGCATGTGCTCATTACTTCATTTTTTCGCCTACACACGATATTTTACCATTTTGTGTGTGTGTGTGTGTGTGTGTGTGTGTGTGTGTTTGTTTGTGTGTGTGTGTGTTCATATCCTTTTCATGCACATTACATTGCTACCTGATTGTCTTCTATTTATAAAGTACCTGAGTTTCTTCATCGCCCCAAAAGATACGCCGGCACTTGGCAACAGAAAATGATCTACGATAGGATTACGGAACACTTAAAATCTTTTCGAACAGCATATTGCATCAGCAAAGCTAATTGTTTCGTGCCGATATTAAATTACTCCAGCAGAAATAAAGATTTCAACTTCCTAAATAGCAAAAACATTTAGTTTAAAGCTAATAACAGCAAAGCAAGTAAATTAGAATTTCTGCACAATCGTAATTTAAAACTTCACATGACATGCTAAGAGAAACCATTTTTTTGCCTTTTGTGAAATTCCGTGGTGCATATGACACATCTAAGCAATACATTAGCAAGCAATAAGTTTATGCAATTTTTAGATTCTTTAAATAAAATTTATTTTCCAAAACAAATACTAAAAGTAATTTCTTTTATCATATGAGTACGCCACCTCTGGTACAATTGATAAAAACCTTTTTGACGGTAAACCACTCTAGCACATATGACAGGTTGGATATCAAATAATAACGCAATAACGACATTAGAGAATTTGCTTAGGGAAAGCTAGAATTTCAATCATTACGTTATTAAGTATATGATTCGCTCTGATATTTATGATGCTAAATAAATGCATCCCTCTTTCCACATTATAGAAACACTTTGCAACCAAAAATTGTTTTCAAAACGTGGAAAGAGTGATGCATTTATTTATTTACTGACGCCACGTATTCGGAGAATTTTCACCTTGGATCTCGCCCTTTGGATTTAACTGCTATAATATATACAGCCAGTGCCGTTAATGCCCACCAGTTGAAGACGTCTCAGTAGCTGAGCCCATCCTACGGATTTATGATGTCATAAGCTGATTTAAAAATACAAATAGCACCGTGAATTGTTGGCCACCGTGGTGTAAAGTTAACGCGCTCGGCTAGTTATGGAGAGTTCCATGATTCAATTCCACAGCGGCGGCTAAAAGCAATTTTTCGGTTGCTATGTGTTTCTGGAACGTAGAAGGAGCGATTAATTTATTTATTTACTAACGCCACGTGTTTGGAGAATTTATGACGTTGCCACATGCATTAGGATTAGGTGTGACACATAATTCTCGGAAACAGGCTACACACGTTGAAAGCAAGTTATAGCAAACCGAACACGAACCTAATATGGGAAATAATCCCGGTCGTTTCGAATATGTTTGAGCCAACGGTCAGGGAGCTGCCGAATGCCACTGCGGAAAAGATGACTCTTTCGAGTTGATAAAGTCATGAATACTTGTGTAAACCTCCTCGACAAAAGTGAAGTGAGTATCCCTCAGGTGATGTTTCAGGGAGAGAAAGAGGTGATATTCCGACGGGGCGAAATCTCGAGAATACGCCGGGTGGTACAAAATATTCTATCCCAAGTCGATGGTCGTGTTTAAAGTCGTTTTCGCGGTGTGAGGACACGCGTTATCCTAAAACAACAGGACCGACCTTCTGCCCTTGCCAGTGTATGACATTTCAGCCTCCATTGCGTCACTAAACACGAATGAGTTTGCTGACAAAAACACTCAGCATTGACCTATTCACCAGGTTTGAGCAACTCATAGTGTACGACATCGCGCTGATCCCACTAAATGCACAAGAACAACAACTTCCAGGCGTGGATATTCGGTTTGGCGGTTCTGGTGATAGGCTGACCTGGACAGCCTATCACCAGAACCGCCATTTTTATCTCTTAGGTTTATCGAAGAGGCAACACTTCTCATCCCAGGTCAGAATCTTGTGGAGGAAGTCGTTCTTCTCGAATTAGGAGAGCAAGGAGACAGCAACATCAGAGCGCCTAGACTTGTTTGCAGCTGTGAGTTGGTGGGGCACCCAACGGTCCTCCTTGTGAATCCGTCTGAGCTTGTGAAGGCGCTTTGCAATGGGCAGCCGTATTACCCCGAGTTCCTGCGCGAGCTCTGACTCTGTGAGACAGGGATCCGCGCCCAACGGTTGTTCCAGTTCCTCATCGGCATCTTTCATTGTGTTTTCCGAACGTTCTGCATCCCGGAGATCGATATTTCCCTGCTTAAACCGCTGGAACCACTTCTTACAGGTACTGTAGGACACAGCAGCTTCACGTAAAGCAGCACAGATCATTTGCTGGGCTTCCGTGACACTTTGTTTCAGCTGAAACGCGAACAGGAAGCAGTGCCTATAAATGTTGCTTCTCGAATGTCATTGCTTTCACAGTCAACTTTCGTCTCTTCTTTCACTGCAGCTGTGAGCGGTTACGGTTGCCTGGAAAGCTGTTCAATGGCGCTGCAATCAGCCATTATCGCACACAGCTATTTCCAATTGCCGACGTTCTAAGACCGTTTGCGGTTAGTTGCCGAGAATTAGGTTGCACACGTAATAGTATTTCTGTGCTACATTTCAACCAAAGAAGCACAAATATCTCAAATGTATTTTTATCCACTGATCTATCATTAATATGCGCCTGTATGCCTACAAATAATCTTTATTTGGGGTATATTTTACATCTTGTACCGATAATTTTGACCCTTAGGACAACCTGGACTTTTCGTAAAATACACTCACGGACAATGAAATTTGTGCACCTAGAAGAAACCACGCAACAACCGGGAAACTTTGCAAATAGTTAAAGTGCGAGTTCGTATGCAAATGATCCACGTTTGATGCGATTGCGCACAACAGTACACCTTTTGGTGGCGCTGCAAGCACGAAACGGCTGCCAAAAAAACTGGCGTGTAGTCGATGCGCCATGAAAGTGAAATGCACCGGCCGACGCGGGCAAGACTATACTGTGATAAGAATGCCGCGTGGATTCCAGAGACATAAATTTACTCAACTTACGAATTGTAAGAGATGCATGATCATCGGGCTAAAAACTGAATCGTGGTCTGTTCGCCGTATAGCCTTCCACGTGAATTGTTCTGATCATACCGTCTTACTGTTTTGGGCTGCGCGGACACCGGATGGCATTGCCACACGGCGGAGCGACTCCGGACAGACCAGGAGGACCACCAGTAGGGGGATCGACGTATCGTGCCTCAGAAACGTAAGTATCGCACGTGGACATGATCCACTATACAGGCAGATGCAGCGGCACCTGTGGGTACCCGAACCATTTCCCGACTCTTCGCGGAAGCGAATCTGCGATCCGAGCACCCTTTAAGTTTGCTGCCGTTGACATCGGAATATCGTCAGCTCCGTTTGCAGTGATGCCAAGCAAGAGCGACGTGGAACGCCACTAAATGGCAATGTGTGGTATTTAGCGATGAGTACCGCTTCGTTTTAGGGACAGATGGTCATCGTGTCCGAGTGTGGAGGTCCCCGGGTGAATGACATAATCCCAGCGTCGCTATTGAGTGCTACACCTTTCCCACTGCAGGCATTATGGTCTGGGGAGCCATTGCTTACTATAGCTGAGCAGCTATAGTAGTAGTACTTTGGTTATTGACGGGCCAGCGATATGTGAATGTGATCCTACAACCACATGTGCTTCCATTTCAGACCTTGATTCCAGGTGCGCTATACCAGCAGGATAATGCCCACCCGCACACGGCTCGGGTTACACAGGACTGCATACGTCATGTCCAGACACCTCCACGGCCTGCCCCCTCCCCTGATTCAAAGACGCTGATGAGATTGTAGGAGTGAAAAGTGTGACTCATCATTCCAAAGAGCAGCTTTCAAGTCGCCCACAGTCAAAGAACAACGAAAGATACACCACTCCACTGTACAGAGCGTTTTGCATTTACGGTAGGGATGTGGGGCTTTCATGCAGCTGCTCTTCCATAATAACCCACACTATGCAGCTCTCTGCTGACAGTCATAGTAGTAACCGAGCCATTACAAGCATTTCCTACTTCAGCAGTGATGAGGGAAACAGCAGAGGAAGAACAGAATTTCTTAACACTTCTTACTAAGGCACTTCTATCACGTTTCTCCAGTTTCTGCGCGGTTTGTGAACGGCTCTTTGCTATTGCACCGTTCTACTTCCATCTCCCCACGACGTCGCTTGCAGTCGATATTGTTATGTTCAGTTTAGCTGCAATGCTCCATATTGAAACGTTTCTCAAATGATATTCTATGACCAACCCACACTGGATCTCGGAAAGCACATGTGCACGCTGTGTGTCTGCTTCAAAATTACCGATAACTCGACAGAGCATCTTAACTCTATATACCGGTTGATCCAAAAGTAACAGAAAGTTTGAAAAATGAATAAATCGCAAAGTATTCACAGTTATCTGATGCGGTTTTCACAGAAATGCACAGAAAGACCTGGGATATTTTGTGCATAATGCAGAAATTTAACACCTGGATATTTTCACTTCCGACGATCAAATGGCACCACAGGTGATTTCGAAGTAGGGGTTGTGGTGCAGTACAGTTCACACCGAAGTCATGATCACAAATGTTCAGTGTGGTGCCCATCATTCATTACCACAGCCGTTAAACGAGGTGAGACACTGTGCAGAGCATTAAACATCATGTCAGGTGGTATTAAAGGAACATGATGCCGAATTGAGTCTTTTAACGTGGCCAATGAGGTTGGCTGATCTACTGCATGTACACCTTTGAATTCAATTAGCCCCACAACCAAAAATCACAAGCTGTAAGGTCTAGAAACCTGGGAGGCCACTCGTGGGAAAAGGAAAGACTTAGGAAACGTTTCTCTCCAAACATTGATCGTAGCAGTTGCTCCACACGAGCAGCAATATGCAGCGGTGTTCCATCTCGCATTAATGTGAAAGTACGCAGTGCTTGCCTTTCTTGCAAGTGTGGGATAATGCTGTTTCTTAACAGAGCTGCAAATCGATCACCTGTGAGAGTAACAGTTTAAAATAAAGAACTGTAGACTTCCTCAAAGACAAATGGGCCAATAACGACAGAAGCTGTGAATCCGCACCACAAGGTAACTTTTGGCTGATGAAGTCGTTTTCCCACAACGTCATGTGGGTTTTCTGTAGCCCAAATGCGGCAGTAATGTGTGTTGCTTTACAGGAACAGCAATGTCCGGCGTATCATCAATATATCGTCCATTACTTACTTGGCACCCATTGTATCATCAATATATCATCAATGTGCTTAGCGTAGCAGCAGCAACTTACCTGGCACCCATTGTATCATCAATTATAGAACCCACCCTGATAAGTCAGTCAGAGATTCTGTTTAAATAACAAAGTGAAGTCTCTCTAGAACTACTACAGAGCCATCTGGTAGTCAGAAATCCAACCATTCTGTCTGGTAATAAATTTCTGCATTATGCCCAAAAACTCCCACATCTTTTTGTGCATTTCTGTAAAAACCGCATCTGATTACTGTAAATAATTTGCGAATTACTGATTTTTAAAATAAAATCAATATTATCATTTATTTTCAAATTTTCTATTACTTTTGGATCACCTGGTACGTACTTCCAACTTTCAGCGCAGAAGCATACGCAACCTTTCCTTGTCCTTTTGCAAATATTGGGTAGTGTCCTAATACTTTCGATAATAGAGTGCGTATACTTTCATACAGATACACGTCGCGACGCATAAGGAACCTTAGAAATGGATTACAAAGAAAGTAGCTTCCAGACTTCAAGTGAAATCTCGTAAGCAACAGGACGAAAATTCAGATTTTTCTTTTTAATTTCCTTTTTCATTCAAACACACGTTCGGGACTAAGAGATGCTTCGTTTAGTTTTAAGAGTCTTTAAATTTATTTTCTTGAACTATATTAATATATCTAGAGCGCTCAAACTGAAATGTGCCTGATAAATAGCGGGGAACTTCCTTAAATACATAAAATTTAGCATTCGCGACACAACAAATTTAAGCCGTAAGATTTTCGCCGCGAATACATTTGCAACAAGGTAAATTTACTTACCAACATGCAACATGATAAGTTTATATAATTTTTAAAGTCCATGTGGGAATGCTCCTGTTCTCTCTACCCCAAAAACATAACCAAAATAGAAGAAGTAAGTTATTCCTGGATTTTTTGCAGACTGTCTTTGTTGAGACTTGTCATAAACGTTCCTAAAGAATATGAAAATTTGTCTGCAGCTATTGCATGATTAGTACGCTTTAGCATGTGCATACTTGTCACAGCAAACTGTCAAGTCAGTTTACCAATGAAATAAATAACATTGTTTGAAAAAACACAATAAGTTAATTGATAAAATAAAAAACATGTGAGCTGAGGCTAGAACGCAGAGATGTTAAATAGAACATATTTTCCATTACCTGCTATCTGAAAATTACATTAATGATTTTTGTCGGAGGCTTCTGGAAACTAGAGGGTCGCACGATATGAAAAAATGACGTGCTTCAGTTTTATGCAGTTTAAATTCCTGCTGAGCACGTTTTTCTGACAATATATTGTAGATCATAGTTTTATTTTCATAAACAGATTAAAATAGAGCGGTTACAAACACAACAGTATTTGGGATATAAATAAAATTTTTGCGAAGGAGTTAGTCCTAAATAACTCCTTTGCAAAAATTTTATTTATATCATAAAACGTAAATTTTACTAGGAAACACGGTTTCAAAAAGACAACATAAAACGTAAATTTTACTAGGAAGCACGGTTTCTAAAAGACAACAAAAAACGTTGTGTTGTTTCAGATTGAGCAAAATCCCTAATTTTCTTATTACACTGTATAACAAAGAAAAACCCTTTTTTCCCCAAATTTAAATTTCACTGCATATAAATAATCTTTTAAACTGAATTTAAGGTGCAACTTAATAAACAATTTTAACAACCTTCATACTCCCGACCCAAACAGAAGCCAACAAATACAAGCAACCGCAGAAAGCCAGAAATATTTAATTTTGTGCTGTAATTCCGAATAAATATTGTTGGTTGGTATTTTGTGGTTCAGGAAAAAATATTTTTGTTTTGGGACATTTATACTGTAGTGACAAAGTATCAGGAAATGCTTTCCAATAACGCGAAACTTAAAATGCTCCCTAAAAATTAGTAATCGTTTTTATTTCAGGGGTGGCGTGGCCGATCGCATTTTTCACAATTTGTACAAAAATAATCATTTTGGTGGTGTAAAAAATGTTTTGGAAAAAATCTAACTTTTTAGTAAAAACTGTGAACTGCAAAACCCCACGACTAGAGTCAAAATGTTCTGCCGCAAAGTTAACAGAACACATAGTTCAGAACAGTCACTCAGTTGGATTTTTAAAGAATAAGTATTAACAAATGCCAATCAGATATTTGCGCCAGTAACGGGAAAATTATTCACCATTTTCGGCAATAAATTTAGACAAATGTTTTTAAAGTTAGCAGCATCATAACGAAAAGGATTTTTCCAAACTGGGTTTTTGACAGGCAGATGTTGCTGATAAATCTCTCAGACGGAAACGTGAAACTATGCCCAATTAATGACGCACTTGTGCGTTAAGGGAAAATTAAAAATTTTCAAGTTTGGCATTTCCGTTTTCTAAATTTTGTACAATTTGTGATTGAGGTAATTATTATTAACCGAAATCAATTCCTACTCTTTATCTCCTCGAGCTAGATAGATGGTTTCTTCTCTGAACAAATTAATTTTTGCATTCGGGAGGAAAGAAACTTCTTCCGCGAGTAGACGCAAAGACACCATTTTCAAACGGCTGCGGCATATCAGTCACACTAAACATTTCACACACTTGTAAATGCTTCAGATGTTCAGTTGTTGGAATGGAAGATAAAACAAAATGCGCTAACCCCCATCAGTATAGAGCGTCTCCGAAAGTAATGTGACATATGTAAGAGAATAAGTCCTTATATGGTTGATAAAAACGTAAGAACGAAACAAATAACTGTTTTTTTGTCCATAGT
Source organism: Macrothele yani (assembly GCA_039090855.1). NCBI lineage: Eukaryota > Metazoa > Arthropoda > Arachnida > Araneae > Macrothelidae > Macrothele > Macrothele yani. Next base: position 35,275,550 of record CM077033.1, on the reverse strand, counting down.
TTTAGCAAAATTCTAGAGAAAATGGATACCATAAATTGTTGAAATACACAAATTTTATTATCATTACATATAAATTGTATTTACGACAATATACTGAACAATGCACATCGCTCTTTTGTGAAATTATAAATTTTGCACGTAAATTTTAATTAGAATGAAGTTTATAATTCAAAATAAAACTCGTGTTCAGACGATATATAAATGAGAGGAAGAAAACTATGAACAGGAAATAAACAATTAATATATAAAAGAAAATTTCGTAAAATTGTTTAGTCATTTACATTTACGTGTACAATATCAAAGTTATTCAAATTGAATATGTTTATATGTTAGAAAAGACACTAGGGAATTTATCTCATTTTCTTTTACTAGTCTGTCTGCACATATCTTTATCTAGAAATGAAACACAGTCTTCATTTCTGCGAGTGACCTTATAGAATTTAAAGATAGTAATTTCTGTTTAACAATGTAATCAATTTGTCAAAAAGTACTTGAGAGATTCCGTTATCTTCATGAACGCACCATGTTACATTATGCATTATGATTTTTCCACGTTTTCGAAAATGAAATCATTAAATTTTCATTCTAAAGCTTATATATACATTCTAGAAATTCCAGATACACTTTGCTAGAAAACAACCATCCTTTGCCCTAAATTAAATCAATAAATTAGCATCTCATCCGGTACATTAAGTTAACAATGATAACCAGCCTTTACATAAACTAATAATGTACATGCAAATTGCTTTCTCCCATGTCTGCTGTAATGCAGGGAATTTCATCATATCACATGTTATGAACACATTATTCAACAAAATTCAAGGAGCACCCGATGTAAGCAATTACTGTTAGAACAAATATTTTAAGATCCATTCTTGGCTTCCGATATCGAGGAACATGTACATTTGCTTCGACTTCGACTTTGATCAACATCGTTTAATTTACATTTGCTTAGACTTCGACTTTGATCAACATCTCTTTAATAATATCACATCGATTTCAAAAATTAGACAACACGTTTATGTAACGACGCAGTAAAATAATAAAGGCTAGTAAAAATAACACCAGATATTTTTCTGTCCAGTAATGCGCTGACTGAATGAACATATTACTGTACAATAATATGTCTTAAAGCACAAAATTCAAAATGCACAAATGCTTTTCTCATGTTCTTTGTTTACATCAAATGTTATAAAAGAGGTCAAATTAACATTTTATCTTAGATAAGAAATTACCTTTAGCACACATCCCTTGAGACGCATTTCTGGTTTACCATATTCGGATTACATATCAAATACTTGTGTCTACTTAATGTCTACAAAATGTTAGTCATCATTAGAGTTATCCCTATAAGAGCAGAGATTAAAACATACATGTATATCACAGTGAAAGTACGAATACAATGATGCACACATTTATTGCTTAAAGTAACGAGTTATTGAATCAGAGTTAAGAACAAAAGCACGGTTTCTAAATGGAAAAGCAATGTCGGCAATCCAACATTTCGTAGTGTAGTTTCAAGGTGAGAAGGCCTCAGTTTCGCAATCAAACGTATAGAGAGCAGTCGAATGAAAATAATATCGGATTACGAGAATAAGCACTTTGTACCAACATCGATATTTATAAAATGAAAAAAAAACTGAAAGTAAAGTTTTATATTTGAATGCTTAACAACGTGTGTCACCGACAATATTCATCTGTCGCTCTTATTTTTAATGATTCAGGACATCTCTCTCTCTAGTGAAACATTTTAGAGCCTATTCCTTACTGTACACTTTGATCTATATTTTACGGTTTTGAAAAATAAGTGGCAGGGTGCTTGTGTTGGTGCATAATTATAATTAGATTATATAACTTCGCTTGTTCATATACTTAAAATAGCTATTGTTACTTTTAATGAAAGATTCGACATACTTTAAATATTTGTCCGTTATATAGCATAGCTAACTTTGCTTTGTCCACCACCTGCAGTCAAGAACATCCGGTGACCATGGCACCAAATTTTACTGAAAATGAACTGACAAAGATAAGGTTGAAGTGGAATAATTATTTGGCCACCCTCGACTGGGATTGCAATTAGATTTTGTACATGGAAACGAAGAGCCAAATGCTCATCGTATGAGTCTGCACGTGAAAAGTGAATAACATACTCGGAATTAATTTTATCCTACATTAAGAAAAAGAAAAGAAGCATTTACAGAGTGTAATTTCGAAGCTTGTGTGAAAACAGAGTCTGTATCCTTCAAATCAAATAGAAATAAAAATGCTTTCACCGGTATGTAATTTCACTGACACTGAACGCATTTTATTTTGTAAAGATGGAGGCATCAGTTGAATATGTTAATAAGAAACAGAGTATGTGTTATTTTGTTTGAATAGTATAACACATATTATTTTCCATCTGATCCATTGCCTGATCTACCTTAGAAAAATGTGAGGTGTTTCATCAAACGGTATGCCAATAAAGATTTCCCTCAACGGAAGCTGACAAGAATAATTCTGTTCAATCGTGTATTTTCGAATTGTTTACAATTCGTTAGTGAAATTGGAAATACTTTAATGTATCGGACATAAATATCTATATTCGCCTTCACGATCGGTTTCTTGTTCTTATGTAAGTCATGTTACTTCTATGTTATCTTGATTTCTGAACGTCATGTCAACTCCTCTTAATAACCTTAAACTCTTTGGCAGAGGCTTGAACTTGCTTTAAGATAAAATAATCAACAAAATAAGACAAAGTAGCCTTGTGTGTCAAGAGTGTGATCTGAAATTTAGATGATACTGACGAAACTAGAATATCATAGCATTTGATTTCACGAACGTCAAAAATTATCAGTACTTCAAGACATTTCAGTTACTAGGATTTTAAGTGTTATTTGCAAATGATCTCTGTCCGTATTAATGAACTCCTTTTAGTTTAATTCAGTGACTGGTGGAAATTGAGCAAACTCTAAGTACAGAGTACAAATGCACAAACATTAAAATGTTTTAGTTAATTTATGCAACCGGCAGGGATGCATTTTCTTAAATGCACAGCATTTGAAATCAATGCTTTTCGGGAAACTTCAGTGATGTCATTCTACAGTCTCTGAAAGTTTTCGGGTTCATATATATATATATATATGTCACTTCACTAAGACGTCATGGAAAAATTAAAAATGGCGAATTTTTAAATGTGACTGTTAATTTTCCAGAATTGCAAATCTGACACTTCATACAGAAAATTAAGAGTAATAAAATTTTTCAAAGTTTTTGTACTGTTTGAAAAGAAGATATAAAACTAGAAGATTTAAAGTTCGTGGCATGATTAAAGTTTTCATTCTCTGCTTGAATAGGCTGTTATAGAACTGATGCCCTTCCAGGAGACCTGAATGAATGATATAAAAAGGGAAGTTTTTTAGTTATCGTATGATTCGTCTTTAAAGATTCCGGTTTATTTGTCGGTTTTATAGAAATTTGTTAACATGCCCAACCCTTCTATCATGTTTATCCTAGATATGTAATAACATACTTGATGCTATTGCCAGGAATATTTTTGTGAGTATAGATTTTAAGCTCCAGTCCATGTAAAAAATCAATTCAGAAGCATATTCGATGTAAATACACAACTCCTATTTAAAACATGGATTTTGGAGTCAGGGGTTCGGCATTTTACGTCCATGAAAAAACATCAGCCATCTTATTGAACCATCAGATAGGTCTGCGTACCCCTCTGTGATTAATGAAAAACATTTAGTAAAGAAATAAAACCGTCATTAAATAATAATTTAAAATGTCTTGCTCTTAAGCAAATGTACATTTTTGTTTTGTAATCTGTAGCAAATGCTTATATCTGTAATGCGTTAATAGCATTATTAAGGTACAAACATATCCTCAGAATTTTAGTTTATCTTATCAAGTCAGCGGATGGACATCGCTATTATTACGGATGTTGCAACTAAAGAAATAATAAAAACAACTGATTTAATAGAATGTGACTTCATTTTCATTTCTGTCCAAAACGTAAGGGCAGATTACCTTTTCACCTGTATGACAATCATAATACATGATAGCACACAAATGGGAAAAAACTGCATTTTCTCAAGATTCCTGAGTATTTTCTCGAGCATCAAACAATATCATGACTCTGTTCCTCCCGCTGGTAGATGTGGGGGATATGAAAGTTTATTCTTGTATAAATGACTGGAAAAGACTATTTATGTTTTCAAACGATGTTTTAGAAAGAGCTTTGCAAATTTTGTTTTTATTTTGTATGGAGGTTTAACGCTGAGGAACCTACAAGGATATAAACAATCTCCATTCGCAAACTGAGAAGAGTGTTCTTACGAAAGTGACAGAGCCAGAGTAGTCGAAATGTCGTGCAAGTCAAGGCCTCTTCTAAACTGATACACTTCTGGCGAATTGCTGAAAGTCAGTGACTAAAACCACTCTGCTTTCAGGGATCTCAAAAAACACTTGATGATGTTTTGTATATGGTGAATATCATTTGAAGGGTCATGGAAACAAGACTGCTTTATTTATGTGATCTAAAACACACTCTGGAATAGACACTTTTGGAAGCATCGTCATAAAAATAATGAACCTAAGCGCTGTAGAAAGACGACTGTTAATTTTTATTATCAAACGTTACTGTTGTGAAGATAACGGATATGCATTAGCATGCATTCTGTACCCGCCCTAAAAGAAATTGAGTAGCTGGAGAGAGAGGGTGTACGAAAGGGGATTGAAACAGCAATTGAAATATGTTCTGACTGTAAGATTCATCAACAAAACTGGTGATTGTATTCAAGTCATAATGTTGTCTCACTGAATTTAATTACTCTAGACGAAATGCTGGTCTTTAATTTCATAAACGTGGAAAATTATATTTGAATATTTTATTAAACAAAAACTAAGCAGTCTTTTCACCGAATAACTGTTTCACACTCTCCAGAAATTCACGGCTTATTCCTGTGTTCAGTTTACAAAAAGGTTGTGCCTTAAGAGCCTAAAATAAATCAATTTCGTTCTCAAATGCAGCTTGATTTAACAATCGAATTGTTCTATATATTATACGTTTTACAAATAGAATATCAAAAGTAATTGATTAAGGACAAACACATTTCCCCGGAAATTTTTTTGTCACTTACGGAACAATAAACTTTAGGTAACAAACCAATGTTCAGTACTGCATAATTGTGAAAAACAAATCAGGCAATGCGATTGCTTACCAGGTATGTTCCGGTATTTGTGTATTCTGCTTTAACCTTGCGAGGTAAGAGAACTTTTGTACTGAGTTCATACGAAAAAAAAATAGAGATCATTCAGATTATTGCTGATACGTATGTTCGATTGCATGCGCATAAAATGAAATACATTCATTTAAAATGTTAATAGTTATATCACCTGGTTTTAACAAATTTTCGATATGCTGTCTTAATACGAAATCAATTTTAAATTACCATTATGTTTTACTCTCATACTCAGTCGCTTTACCACTGAAATCTAACTTCGCATTCTGAACGGATCATCATGATTTTATGTCATACAAAAATGGAATTTTACCACAGCAGTTTAGGTAACAAAAGCTCTCAAAATTTATTGCACCAAATATGTTTTCTGTATGATATGAAAGTCATTAGTACATTAGGTGATTTAATAACAAGCATAGAAAATGAAAAAAAAGTGAATTTTGCAGTTGCGGGCGTATTTATTTTTAAAAAAAATGTTCTTTTTATTCTAAATTATTGAAGAGAGGAAATTATTTTCAAATTGCGTTCAATGGAAAATCTATTGTGTTATTCTTCACAAGAACAATGAAAGGAAATGTTTTTCAATTTATGCGTGTGTACTTATCGCAAAACCGTGCGCCTCTCCTTTGAGTTACATAAATATCTATCTTAATTTAAGGTCACATTTGCGCATCGGTGCATATTAAAGGAAATGCTCAGAACAGGAAGAAGGGAAGCAAACGAAGAATGGTCTGACTTCGTTCGGCAATGGTCACCATCAACGCGATGATCATCCGTTATATAATTGTCTAGCTACACCCCTTATTCGTGGTATCGATTTTCGGGGTTTCAGTTACTCACGGTAAAACGAGGTCCGAAAATATTAAATGGAAAATTACAGAAATAAACAATTCATAATTATTAAATTGCCAGTCGTTCTGAATAGCGTGATAAAATTTTGCGTCGTTCCTCCCGGGATGTGAATCATCTTTTTTTTCTCCATCATATCCACGCTGTATATGCTTCACGACAGTTAGTCACTGTGTAGCCGTCGGGTTATTATATCGACTGTCACGGTATGTGACTGATTGTGCTCAAGTATCCCTTAATTTGCTTATTAACGGCCACAGAACACAAGAGGATATGCCAAAGAGAAGCCGTAAAGTCTTTTGTTTAAGAGAAAAGTAGAACGTCATGGGAAAAGAAGAAAGGAAAAAAAATCGCATGCTCAGATGGCTAAGACATCCGGTAAGAACGAATGTTGTATGTATCTCATATTTTTATCTTCCTATTGCATACAACAGGTTTTTTTCATCATGGACATTTCTTGTCTATCTCCTTATGGCACTGCAAACGATATAAGCGCTGCGGTTATACATTACGGTTCACCTATTTTCCTTAATGCATGCTTCTTGATTTCAGTGTTATTTGTTTCGCCTCGGATGTAAAGAGATCCATTTCTCTGAGATGTTTTCGCGTGCCTTAGTGTTCACTGTTAATTGCTGAAAGCGATACTCCCAAGTGCCCGAAGCACAACAAGAAATGTCTTTGTCTCGAGGTTGTGTCTTTGTTTTCGCAACCTTGGGAAAATCATTACGATGAATCAGAATGTATTCCCATGTAAGTAAAAGTTTCATCGTCATGATAATATTCACATTTAGTGATCTTTCTGGTTTTACCTTTGTGTACAGGCGACATGTTTCAGCCGACCACGGGTAAATAGCAGTGGAAAAATTGAATGCCACCCAGATGACGCACTATTCTAAGCGATGGCTTCTAAAAATTCGTCCGAGATGGCTCTGGGTTTGAATCTTTTTGAGGCATGAAGGCTGTGTTTGTCTTACGGCACTGGTTCTCTCTCTTCCCTGGAACCACTGACCTTAAATTAGGGATGGACGACTGTTTATAGCCCATTGAGTTGCTCATGGCGGTTGCTAAACATTTCACTCAAAAAAAAAATTGAATCACAATCGTAAAAACGAAAGATTTTTTTGCAATCAACAATTCATTGATTTTTTCACTTGCTGGATATTTTCTAGAATTAATTAAATTATATGAATCATACGGTATTTGAACTGCATAAGGGTTCCTCCACGTGAAACTCAAGCGCGTTAAAAAGCACGTTTTTCTATGTATCTAGTTTCGCGTGAACCACATGTATTTTCATCAGAATAGATAAACGACATCCACTTACCTAATGTGATTTCTTGTTTCAAACACACTATGCAGGTAATTATATTCAGGCACCATTCTGTTCATTGTGAATTATATCTGAGGCAAGCACCATGTAACAGACCCAACAATAAGTATGCTTGTAGGCGTAGAGTTATGATTAGGCAACACGACTGTGAATATAGATACCTCAATCGAGAGATTTAACTGTTGTCCAGCAAATCAACATTGTTTCATATCACGAAAAATCTATGTGATAATATTGCCACTCATATTTTCACGAGTACAATAAACACGACGGTACACGTCTTTGGTTAGTACGGTCAAGTGGGCATCTGCAAGATGTTAATCACTTCGACTACTACTACAGCATGATTAATGTGGTGTACGGAACGCCCGACTTGTATGTAGACCAGCACCAAACAGTGCTTTGTGTTGCTGCGCCACAGTCTTCTGTATAAATGTCTAATGTAATTATTCTACCTCTTTTAGATGCAGGAAGAAAGGAACATCACAGAATGTATCATTACGACAATGAAATTCGTTGGAGGATGCGTGTGAGTACGGAGCAGATTTCGTGGCTCGCATTGGGCCCCATTGTCGTTTTCGAAAAATGGTTGTCGTGAAGACCCGGACAATTATTCAATACCAAGATTCTGACTGTAATTTGTGTAAGTCCCATACCTTTATTTGTACAATTACGCACAATATACCACTCGTGTTGTTACAGATCAGTTTAAGGGTACGTATGTCGAAAAGGTCATCTGGCCAACCTAGAGTCCAGATGTTTTTATCCAAGTTTTAAAATGTCCTGAACTCACAACAGGTTTGCTTGAATATGTCCTTCTCTGAATGATTTTTTAAAAATCTATTGCATTTCACAGTGCTGTCATTTATTTAAAATATGTTGCTTGGGTAAATTTTGTTTAACACTCGATTAATATTTCCTTATTTACCGTCATATCTGAACTCCCAAAATTTATCTTTATCCATTAGTACCGGGTATTGGTCAGATGTTAAGTTGCATAAAAAAATGAAGCTTTATGTACGCTGGAATGACAGATGGTGAGTTTTCATCAGCGTTCAGCTCACTTTCATACTGATTTTTCTGTTAATATGATCGGTTAATGGCGAGATACTCTAGTAAAACTAACGATGGTACCGGCATTTACCATAGTTATTATTGGTGAGTTACGTTTGGAATTGTTATTCCACAGAGAGGTTGTAATTCTATTAATATCCAACCCCTTGTTAAGATGGTATTCAAGCACCCTGTAAACTTCTTAGTAAAGTAACGAACTGAAACTCTGCTACACTTTAAACGTTTTGTGTCTATAATATTGCATTTAACTGCAGTACTCTTGATTTATTGCACGAATTTAGTACAGGTTAACTTATTGCAGACATAAGCTTGAAAATTTCAAAATTTAATAGTCAGTAATTTATCAGAACAATATCATAATTATAGATCTCTGAAAAAGTTTGAGCATTTCTCCGAAATATTCCGATCACAACTTCGTGGAAAACCTTTTTTCAATGCTTCTGTTATGAATCGAAGAATTATTACGTTCTGTCCTGGATGTATTAACTACATGCAATGTTTCAATTGCTGTGGAAAGCTCCAAGTAAAACATATATACCCCATGGTCACTGAGTATATCGTCAAGAAACGTTAGGAGAAACATTGAATACGCTTTGGCAATCTAAAGCTTCAGTAAAATGATGTATTGAATATCTGCGCAACAATTATCATTATTTTTTTTTCAGGTTTTAAAATTTATTGAATATTTGAGTGTGTTGTTTGGGTGTTTTCAATGTGGTGACACCTCTTCGATATATTTTTGATGTCTTAAGAATCTGCTACGTGACTGAATTCGCACGCACACAGGATTCCTAAAAAAGTCGAGTAACTGAATTTTCCTTTTTCACTAGTAATTGGAATGTCCTTCAATTTTCGTTTTTTTGTGAACGGTTCTCAAATAATACAGAAATTATTCCTTGCTGTGAGAAAAATTAAGGAAAATAAATTTTAACATAGAAATCAATGTGCAGGAATTGATCTTCTAACGAATTGAAGGAAGTTGTGCAGGTAACTTCCATTATAATATCTTTGAATTCACATGATTCTCGAAATTGTTCAAAATTGAAATATAACGATTGATGTTCGAAACTCATATATCAGCAAAATATGCACGAAGAATTGAACAGGATCGATAATGTTAGTATTATTGATCCTCTTCAGTAAACACTGATTTCTGCGAAGATCCGGAACGTCGTCACCAGCGGTGTCAGGAACACCGTGATCAGACTTCGGAAGACTGTAAGAAAGTAACGCAGACCGACGAGACGCGAGGCATCTTGTTCCCCAATGCCAATAGGCAGATGGTTAGACGGTGATACCCCATGAAAAGCAATAGAGGCAGCTTACCTTGTAAACACAACTCAAGGTTCTGGAGGTTCACGTATGTTCTGGGACGGGATATTTTCTCTGAAACTTGTCACAAAATGGTGCTGGGAGTCCGAGTGCGGTCCAAGCAATATCTGAACATTCTGACAGATTAAGTCCAACCTGCGATGATGCATTTTTATCCAGTAGGTGACGGCTTCCAGAAATATCAGGTGACATCGATGCGCTTGCACTATGCTTCATTGAACAACTTAATAGAGGAAGCAATATTGAGTAAAGACATTAACCTTAATTTCTCTGAAACATATAATATTGTTTAAGGATATACACACGGTAGACAAAGCGTTAGAGATAGGAATGATCGGTCGTTCACATGCGCATCATTGGCGCAGAGTGGGTCTGACCCAAATCGAACTCAACATATAAATAGGCGGCCAGCAGGACTTATCAATAGAGAATCGCAATCGATGAACACGGGTAGACGTGGTGATCTTTGCGACTTTAAACGGGGACGCATTTTGTGCGCTAGAGGGATGAGTCATTCCATTGTGCAAGTGATTAGAACCTTAGGGTTTCCTTAGGCAACCATATCAAGAGTGTACCGCGAGATTACTGTCGCCGGAAGTATCAGCGCCCAGAGAGCATGCGATGACCGACTACACGCCATTGATGACCGAGGTCGCTTAGATTATCAGGCTCGTACAGACAAAACGCTTTGCAGCAGCCGTGCCAATAACATTCGGGTTAAATGTCGAAGGCCTAAGCACCGTCGACGAGCAAATGATGCGAGGCACGCTGAATACTTTGGGCTACGGAGTCAGCAATCTACTCGTGAGCCATCGTTGACTGCTTGTCTTGGGGAATTCGCCTCCAGTTTTGCAGGAAACACAAAACCTGAACCTTTGGTTAATCGCGCTGCATCGTGTGCTTCCATGGATTCCATTTTCAACTGTATCGAGCTGACGAGAGGATTTGCATGTGGCATCGACAGCCTGATACCATGAAGCTTCGTGCAAGGTCCGTTCTGTTCAATTTGGTGGTAACACAGTGGTGGTTTTGGGAGCCCTCTCAGGGGAAAGACTAGGTGACTTGGTGCGTTTGGAGAAATCCTTAACTTTTGTGCGATATCAACATGAGCTGTCTGACCTTCTAAAAACTCTTTAAATCCTTCGTGAGTACTCTGGCTATTGGTCTGTTCCAGCAGAATAATGACCCCGCGCCAACGGGCCGCATCCACCCAGATATGGCTCGAAGAACACACGTATGTGTTTGGAACAATGGAAGATCTCTGGAATGTCGTAAAGAGGAACATCTGGTCCATGATCCTGTTGCGACGTGTTGTGGGCAATGTTGCAACAGGCAGGGATGGCATAACACCCGAAAACCACCGACATCTGATGCATCGGACGTGTACAGGCAGTAATTTGTACTAGGTGGGACCAAAATCTTAGTAAGTAGGTATCTCTAATGTTGTGTCGATACAATGTTTAGAATGATTTCGCAAATTTAGATTACGTGAAAAAGAATGACCATTCCGCAAAAGCACATTGCTTCTTCTTCAAAGACGTACGACATACGTACTTCGAAATCCGCTTTCCTGCGATTGCTTGGCCTGATGGAAAACAGGAAAAGTGGGTTCAATTCTCATTTTAAGGACGACTCTATTCTTTATGCTTGTTGTCACTAAATTGCTGTTATTCTCAGAATTATGAAAACATTTAAAAAAACTATAGTACTTACATCCTTCGAATTTAAGTTTTGGGTACAAAGTAATGATTTTCATCACAGTGCAGTATTTTGCTCCATTACTATTGTTTTTGAAATCGAATTATGAAAATCGCACCGTTTAATATTTCAATTACTAGGGGAACACGTGTTTCGAAAAATGTTTTCGCTATAATATTGAAAATATTTGTTATTTGAAAAACACTTTTGAAACCTTTCAATTTCTGGTATCACTTAAATTAAATCCATTTTAGCGCATTTGATAAGCTATCAACTACCTTTTTGGGTGTGTGGTTTGTAGATGAACCTCTTACTTTTTTCAAATTTCTGAACTTTTTTACAGATTTCCTAAGTATACGAACTTTCAGTGGATTACGTCAAGCATCAATATAGTGAAATTAAAATATTTGTTTTATTTTCGAGTTTGGATTGTCCGTCAGCACATTTGCTCAACCAATTGCGCGAATTGACTAGAAAATTAGGAAAACCAAGGGAAGGGAAAAATGATGATTTATTCGATTTAAAAATAACTGATTGCTAGTTTCTTTAAAAAAAGTAATGGATGCTTTAGAAATTTGTATAATTTAATAATAGAAATAATAAGATGAAATGAAATCCAAATTTATTGAGGTTTCTAAACATGGCGATATTCAAATTTCTCTGTTTCTACAAAATTCTCTGTTGATTCCTTAAAATTTATGGATTGATGCAGAATTTATATCCGTAGAACACAACATCGAAAAACCGTTTTTCATACTTGAATTAAAGGACTTCCAATATTTAAATTTCACTTTAAAATGAGTGCTTACTGACAGAACAAATATGAATTCTGTGAATTAGGGCTCAATTCCTGATAGAACTGCAAAACTGCTGCATTTTGTACTCTAAGGTTATTATACATTTACCGCAGATTTTATTAATTCCCGTTCGGCGTTATTTACATTTGGTGAAATTTAAATAAGAGAACATAAATTTATTGAAGAAAAAAATCAGCGGTATTAATTTTGTATGTCGCAAACGCTGCGGGGGTTCTGTTCCGTACATATTCAATATTTCGAATCAACATGTGAACGCGCTCAGGAAAATGAACTTAGGTGCCGTCTAAGGACTCGGGCAACTTTAAATGCAATGCTTAAGAGAAATATTGACAAGCCCCTCTTCTTAACAAGGTTGGAGTTTATGCTATTCCACTAAACTTTCCAGACAGCTCGAAGAGATATTACAACGTAATGACCAAGCGTTCGTTCAGAATTAGTTTCAACGAACAAAACAACGACGTAAGGGACGGAAAAGAAACCATTTCCCTATCGAAAGGAGTCAAGTTCAAGTTCGCTAAACCCTATGTGGGACCTACTTCACGTGGGACTTACCCCATTTATTCTCCTAGTGTGGGAACTATTCCATTTACCTTCCTACTGTGGGACCTACTTCATTTACCTTCCTACCGTGAGACCTACTCCATTCAGCTTCCTACTCCACGCCTAAATTAATACAATTCGTTAAACTTTGGAGGTGATTAATGAAAGTGAGTCTTGCAATAATAAGGTCTCTCGAGAATTACAACTAGTTTGGAACGAGTTTTTCAAATAATGCTGCGTTTTCTCCCATGGTACCACATGTCAAACAAACAGCACGCTTTGTTTCGAATTTATCTTTGTTTCCTTAAACGCTTTGTTTTCTTAAACGCATAATTGCATTCACATTATTCAATTATTAGCAATCATTCACTTGGACAGAAGCATCAAACTAAGAAGACTGAAGCGAGACCAGAATTTAACATTGTAGGATCTTCTTTTTTTCATTTATCATTTATTGGATATGGAAAGAAGAGGTCAGAGTTCTTGATTATGACTTAAAACATCTAGTCGTATTTTTAATACGTACGAATACAAATTTTGTTTGGCATATGAGTTCAGTAAGGATAATTATCTTTTGAGAATAAGTGATTCTGTCAGGCAGAGTTACAAGAGGAAGAGTTATCATGTATTATTTTCCACCGTAATTTTATTCAATTAAACGATATATATATACGCATTGCAGAGCCCGGCATCTGACTCTACGTATATCTTTTTTACCTTTCTTTTCGGAATTTAGGATACGTTATTGTCAACCTGTAATGGGTTCCTCTGTCTGTCGATTTTTTTTTCTTCGGATTTATTCACGATACATTAACGTAAACGCCTTTCATATAATAAATCATGGACTATCTTGTCACGAGGGCAAGAATGCCGTCTTGTAAAATGGTTCGGTTTCAAAAGTCAACTAAAAAACTTTGTGTGATCTCATTATCTCTGCGGGAGTACTTCATAAATAGTGTTCACCACATTATATTTATTTTATTTTGACTGTTATAATACCTATCGATTGTCACTAAATATAGAAAAACATCTTGTAAACTGACAAACAAATTCATCAAGATTAAAATTCTGTATCATGATATTTTATAGCATCATTGCAAACAGGTGTTTTACTTATCAAAGATATTTCTAGTTATACTTTTGTTGTTTCATAGAGTCTCATGTTCCATCAGCGTAAAAATATTTTGAAATGAAACATTTCTGTTTTTCTAAGCGGAAACTCAACCAAACGTTATCTCACAAGCCTTTGGTAAAACAATAGGATTCTGCACTTACTAATTAGATAACGCATTTCGGAAACCGTCAATAGGTCCTGTAGACCACGAATTTACATTTTTTGTCATCCTGTGTAGTGAAGGACTAAAATCTGGGTGAATGTCACTTATTTTGTTTGATTATAACCATGCAAAACTTCAATAAATGGGCTTTAGCAAAAATTTCTGCTCGAAATATGCATATCATATAAAACAGGTAATCATAATACTGATTTTGAAGATTCTATTTTGGGAACTTTTTATATAATATGAATCAAATATATTAGGAGATTTTCAGTTGTGCTAAGGTTAAGCGCTACGAAGCTTGCACAAATCAATTTTAGCGAAATTGTAAATAACAAGAAACTAAGATTAATCCAAAAATGTGAAACTGTCCAAACATATATTTGTTTCGAATGAGTGCTTGAAGGAAGTTAAATCAAAATGAAAAAAAAAACCCTAGTTTTGATTTGCAATTCATAATTGTGTGTTGTCATCTGAAAGTTGGAACTTCCCTTTTCCATCACAGAAAGTGTTCTTTACATTAGGCGAGATCGGCGTCTGTGGAAGTAGGTATTTTCTTGAATGTCAATGGCTTATAAGTTTTTTACATTAAATAATTCCAGGTTAAATTTTACGTTCCCTTACAAATTTTGGTAATTTTATGACTGAGGTACTAATGGGTTTTGCAAAGTCCTCGTGCTACAAAGACGCACATCCTGAAAAATGTATACTTTTTTACCCCTGATAGGAGGACATTCATTGGTGAATAGTCAAGGAACATGGCATTTCAGAATTTTGCATTTCATTTGGCAAAACGCCAAACTTTCAGGAATGAAAAATTGGTTAAAATAAAGTGAAACAACTGTTTCACAATTGTATATGTAAACCATTTTCCCAACAAAATACTGCATCATATGCGCTGCCATTTTTTTTAATGTACTATATAACATTTAATTCGTTTTCAAAGAAAATGCCTGTAATGCTATTGTCACATTTGTCTCCTGTAATTCAATCTCCTTGTATGGTAAATCAGGAAAATGAATACGTAGAGGAAAATTCATAGAATCTAAATTTGTCGTTGATCCTTACTCGCACAGTTTTTGATGTTATTAAATCTGACCTTATGTATAAGGGATAAAACGTATTTTAGTATAACGTTTAATTTAACGATTGCTCTGAAGTTCAGGAATAAATGAGACAGATTGTTTTTCAGCATTGATTGGAAATTCTAAATAAATGAAAGAATCTGCAGTATTTCAATAAAATCAGACGGCTCAAAGCTCCTGGATTTCATTTTTAATGTCAAATCAAAAGCTCATTCACTTTTAAGAATATAAGTAATTATTCCGTTCATGGAAAGTTCTTCCTAGGAAGAAAACGTTTAGTTGTCTATCACTTGTCCTTGAAACATTTCTTTTATCCTAAAAAACGTATCTTTAAAAATAGTATCAAATGCTCTTTCGTCCACTATTGCTATTTTATCAGTAACTAGAAGTCCAAGATATCAGACAAATTCTACTGCGCCTACAGTTTGGCCCTGATTGCAGGGGGTGGGGGGCTTGTCTCGTATATGATGTATGGGAAATTATTCTTTGTGTTCGTCTGGGTTTTAAAGTAGTAACAATAACAAGAAATATTCCTTTTAGTTCATTCTCCAATGTGCTACGCTGAATAAACTAATCAGAACAACTTTCCTGGAACTGAATGAATGTAGAAGGATATGAATTGTCATCCTTTTGGCAAAAGAAGGGAGTATATCATAAATTTAATGCTGAACAGCTATTAAATATTCATCCCTATGGACAACTGTTAAGCAAAACTAGATATTAATGAGAATAAAGGAAACAAAATACAACAAAGACAAGAATCTCGAAACAAAAATCTTTAAGAGAGTATGATTTCTATAACTAATGAAAATACTTTGATCAATATTACTTCATTGAGAATATTACTATCGCCTAAGAATAAAGAATAAATAATGCTGAAATATTTGTTCTGTGCTCGAACGACTAATTTTGCACATCCAATTTTAGAAAAAAATACCTGGGAGGAAAGCCTCTGATCCATTTTCGCCTGCGAGATACAGTGTTATAATTGTTCGGTCCTAAATCCTGGTTTCTAAATTTAGGACCCTATTTTCTTTCATTTAATGTTCGTTTCATTTTATTCTACACTCTGAAATTGTTTTTAAATATACTGATAAAAACAATTTCAGAGTCTTTCTTCTAATTACTGATAAAATAGCAATAGTGGACGAAAATTGCGATTTCTAAATTAAATTTTTTAAAGGGTAATTAATCATGCTGATGTATAGGCGTATTATATTTGTTAAAGGTATAGAGATTGAAGAACTGAACCATATACGCCAAAGCTCAGCTTTAAATTCATTGCTTCAGCTAACCTGAATATTATCGCACGTTTCGATTTCTATAATCTTGTTTTATAGCCCAAATGGTCTCTGTGTTGTGAACGAACTTATGTCTGAGCTTGCACTCTTACCAATGAAAGCTTTTTCATTTAAGTTGCCTGCTTTTAAAGTGAGAAAAAAGGTATCCGATCAAATCTGCTTAGCTACATTGGGAGTCACTTTTTTCGGTCGGATGAAACAGTTGTAATCGAAAATATCGCATTTCTAATCAATAACCTTGAAAATGATTTTCAAATTTTATTAAACATTGATAGACGTACAAAAAAAAAAAAAAAAAAAAAAAAAAAAAACAGGTGTAAGTGCGAAAAAAGGTTCTTAACACTTTTTGTATTTTTCCTACAAAATGCTAACAGCGTACATACATAAAGCGATAAATTCGTTTATAAGGAACAATGGCTCATTTTAACACGTAAGGAGACAATTGAGCGCGGTGTACTACATACACATGTATATCAGGCGGATTAGTTCGTCGAAAATCACTTACCTTATGGCACTGTATCGCCATGGAAAACACAAATAATATGAGCGAATAGAACGTTGCACGATAGCGACAGACGGTCCCGTTTGAGCAACATCTAAAATTATTGCACTTCTTGTGTTTTTCAGCCGACCGATAGCAAAGGCTCCTGTGCACTGTGCGACAATGCAAAAAGAGTAGAAATGGGTATCCTCATGACGCAAACAGGTACATGACTAGAGTAAATAAAGAAAATTAGGGACATGATTATTAGATGTGAGCTACATGGTCTCACACTTGAAACGTTCAGAAATGGACAATACGGGGCACTAATAAAGAATTCTGCGGAGATATAGCCAGTTCTTATGCATCTCTTCTCTCGCCCAATTCTACCCAGTATTCTTTAAAATCTGTGATGAATCAGTTATTCTCGTACACAGGATCAACATTTCCTGGACTTTCTTTTTCTTTTTTTTTTTTTTTTTGCAAGCAGACCATTCGGAGTAAACCACTATTGCATTTGCGAATGAAAAGCTGTGCAGCCGCCGCGGCGCCCCACTGTTCTAAGCGATGGCTTCTGATCGTTTGTCCGAAAGGGTCCGGGATCGAATCCAGGTGAGGCCTGGGTGTTGTGTTTGTCTTATGGCATTGACTCTCTCCCTTCACTGGAACCAGTGACCCAAAATAAGGAACGGGCGACTGCTTACAGCACATTGAGTTTCTCACGGTGGTCGTTAAGACTCCAATCAAAAAAGAAAAAAAAAGTTTAGCTGGGATTTGCGTTGCTGATGAGTTACTCTAAATTTCTTTAGGGAAAAAAGTTTGCAATAAATTTTTTCCGAAAAATCTTAAACTTTAGAAGGTTTTTTGATCGAAATGTTTGGAAACCACCTATCAAACACTGTTGAAAAATTGAGGAAAATCAACTATATACACTCGGTCTTACAAGCAGATTGACTTTCAAGCCTGCTGCCGGAATTGGGGTAAGACGAATTTCTACATCGCAGTATTTTATTTTCGAGACTTACAATGATCCATTAACTAGTTGCGAATATATTTTGAAAAACTGAAAGTGTAATAGGTAATATTTCGTTTTTCAGTGAAAGACATTTTTTAAATGTAGACCGATTGTAAATGTTTTTTGCATAATATAGTTTCGTGTGGATTTCGTTAAGTGTTTTGATATGACAAGTTTCTGTACGGATTTTAAGGAATACCAGCATTTAATGATATGTAACGTGCACATTAATATTTTAATACATACCGACTGGATGCTTCATATGCAATATACCTGATAAAGACATTAAAATGTGTTTGATTTGCTCACTTTCCTTTAGTGATGAAAACAAAATCACGAAATCGAAAATTTCAATCAAATATAGGAAAACAAATAACATTAAGTAGTGCAAAAAGGGCAGAAATTTTGTTTAGAATACTTGAATTTATGATACCAAAGTAAGTGTGGGCTTTGAAACTAATACTCCATTTCTAATGCCAAAAGTCCTGTCAGAGCAGGTGGGTTCCAAACCTAAATCGTAATTTAGTTCTTCGCCCGGAGAAAGAAAACAAGCATGTATGAAAACACAAACGAAATAATCTGCTCTTGTGTGATTTGTCCACAGATGCTTGAAGAACATACGCTTCATTTCAGCGGATTGTAAATTTACGACTTAGGTCAATACGCACTTACAAGAAACTTCTGACAGAAGCGGCCACATTCAAATTAAATTATTTTGTTCTTTCATAAATATTAAGTTGGCCATGGATTTCTGGTTACTGCGAGTGTGTAAGAGAAAAGTTTATACCAATACAAATGTTTGCCCAGTATTTGAATAATTTTCTTAGTTAACATAAAACACATCAAGATGTGTAGTAAACTTAACATACACTGAGATATTTGGATTATTTATAGTTTACTACAGTTTGAAATTTTGAGGAAGATATTTATTGCATTAAGGAATAGAAAGAAATTTAAATCTCGTTGAAAATTTATGTTAAATTTAAGCTCTATCCTTCTTCCGTTTCGCAAAAAATAAATCTTTGCTTCATTCTAGGACACAATCATACATTTGTATTTTGTTTCACATTTTGGTATTCTTTTACGGGTAAAAAGTCTTGAATCGCAAAACTGTATTTATTTATGGCTTCGAGTTCGGTTCACAGCGTTTTAGCAATTGCAACTTTTAATTGTAATTTAGGAAAATTTAATTATTTATTCGTTGAATAAATCTGTTACCAATATATATTCTTACCATTATTGTTAAACAAGAGAATTTCACTTTAATCGATGACAAAATACCATTAAACAATTTAAAGTTTCGTGGAACAATTTTATTTCTGCGGTCGAGTGCTTACAAGGCCTGCTTGCTGCATCACGAGGAAAAAAATTCTGCGAGCCTTTGTATTTTTAGATTTCAGTTTTCCAAGAGGCTCTCCAAAAAGAATTTTTGAGCATTCGACAACAAAACTGAGTTCTGCGTTGCAAAATTCATTTCATACGAAACAACTAATAAACTCTCTGGTAAGGAATACCGGGTAGTCCTTCAGAGCACGAAAACTGAGGATCTGTTATATACGTATCGACCAAAAAAGCACACGGACCACTCACACATGGCTCCCATTAACTTAACTAATTCCGATGTTTCAAAAGCCAAGCGTGCCACGTTAACATTTGTACTGCCGTGGCATTAGCATTCCTTATAAAGACAGCAAGGCACTGCAGCCGCAAAAGACTTGCTGGTCACGGGTGTATCAACTAGAGCCAAAACGTCTGCCAGTTTTCAACTAAATATACGATTGGGTCTCCATTTCTGTAATAAATACGTGAAACCGTCTATTGGGT
Organism: Macrothele yani; assembly: GCA_039090855.1. Classification (NCBI taxonomy): domain Eukaryota; kingdom Metazoa; phylum Arthropoda; class Arachnida; order Araneae; family Macrothelidae; genus Macrothele; species Macrothele yani. Next base: position 35,255,692 of record CM077033.1, on the reverse strand, counting down.
TCTCGATGGTGTGGTTTTGAAAGTGAACCGACAGTGCATTATCAGGTGAGTACGGGATGCAAGGCAATAAAGTTAATGTTCCAGTGATCCTAAACCATCGATAAATTAAATTTCCAGTGATCCTAAACAATCGATAAATTAAAATTCTAGTGATCTCATTCATTGATACCAAACTTTTTCGGAAAAATGGACAAAGCCTATCGGCTGCACCAAGAGAAATATCAACCGTTGAAGGAGAGGTAAGAAAGGACAGCAGCAATGCACTAAAAAGCTTCTTTCATTTCAATGCTTAAGACATTTTCTTCGAAGTCCAGCCCAAGGCAGAACGTCCAACGTCTTCCAAAACCCACACACCGAGCGAAGCTCTGACAGAGAACCCTTGTATTAGTACAAGGCAATTGGTAACTAAGCTGGAGTTTCTCTATCCAACATCGCTGGTCACCCATACCAACTTAGCCTCTCTTCCATATCTCATCGGATGGGTCACGAAGCCTTGACAGCAGGGTAGGCAAAAGAAAGTGCAGCTCTTGGTCTCAAATTGCTGGCTAATACACAGGACTATTGATTTTGGCAATTTATAATCACAGTGTGTGAAAAGTGGATTTTGTACGTTATCAAATCACTGGGCGCTAGTGGATGAGGCCACGAAAAAATTACAGCCAATGGTACGAGAAGTGTGGATCAAGAGGAAAGTCATGTTATGCTCTTGGTGGAAATCCGAGGGTCCTGTGCATTGAAAATACTACTGCTAGATGAACAAGCAGTGGACAGCCACCTGAGTGCCTTACAGCTGCAAAGGGTGCTTGATATCTTAAGCAACCGCAACACAGCGCTGATCAACAGGAAGTGGAAATTCGAAAAGTGATAATGCCCCATGTCAAACGAACCGAATGAACCACAGGATTAGAAAAGGTTTGATTCACCATTCACCATACAGCGCGACGCTTGTGCCATCCGACTACCACCTATTTTGTTTAATGGCCCGTTTATTACATGGATGACACTTTGCCCCCAGTAATGCATGTGGAATGTGACTTCAGAGAATTTCTGATTTTGAAATCTAGCACATGGTACCTCCCTTGGTTGGTCGCTTTTGTGGAGCGTTGACTCAGTCTGTTATATTGCGAAGGATTCAACATAATATTTCATGTCGTATCTGGTAGGTAAATTGCCATCTATACTTCAGAAAGTAGCTATCACGAGGCATTTAAAGGAAACGATGGCCGCTTTCTTTCGTGCACGATCTTCTTTTCTCACCAAACATAGAAAATTATCCTTTTAATATTTATTAAAAAAAACGCGAAAAATCTGGCAAGTTACAATATTGTATAATGCAGACAAGATAGTTACCGTCCCTAATGGATTAAAGCATCAGGTTCAATTTGACAAATGTGTCGCCTACAGGGCAAATCTTTCTGTTTCTAAGACCTATGGAATTTTAATGTTGGCAGCTGAATTATTATAATTATTATTATTATTATTTTATTATTATTATTATCTTCTTGATTCGAAAGACACGAATCACAGCCTATGACAATCAAACATAAACAACAAAATTATCATTGACTGGTGTTCTTGTGCTTTTACGAGTTTCTACAGGAGTCCTAGGTATCAGTCAAGAATCGGCGTAAAATAATGACTCTTGAAGGTCCCTGCCGGTCGAAGGAAGAGAATTCATGAGCCATTGTTCAGAGTGGCGTTTCTCTGTGAACATCGAGAGTTGTGCTACACGATATTTGGTGAATACGTGCAGAACACAGCTGCGATTTCGGTATGGATTGAAAACTAGAGCAGCGAGCTAACATCAAATTTTGCGTGAAACTCGGCAAATCGGGACCGGAGGCGCATGAAATGTTGCGGCAAGCTTATGGCAATAAAACAATTAGTCGTGCGAGGTGTTTTGAGTGGCTCTTTTCCTTCAAGAGCGGCAGAACGGCACTGGAAGACGACCAGAGGTCAAGGTGACCGTCAAAGAGCAAAACTCTCGAAGATGTGGACAAAATTAGGGAATTGGTGCATGAGGATTTTCGGAAAACCATTCAAGATATTGTTTCCTCGTCAATGTGTCATATTTAATAGTGCAAGAAATTGTGACATCGGATTCGAACATCTACCCAATTGTTGCAAAGTTTGTGCCAAAGATTCTGAACCCCGAACTGATGACGCTCCCCGTTGAACTCTGTCAAGATCTTCGTCATCAGGTGGTGAATGATCCACCACTCCTGTCGCGGGTCATCACTGGAGACGAAACTTTACGCTCAACAGTTACTACCCGGAGACCAAAATATAGTCTTTGCAGTGGAAGATCCCGGCATCTCATTGACCGAAGAAGGCCCGACAGATCCGGAGCACAACCAATAGCATGCTTATCGTTTTCTTCGACAGTCGTGACGTTGTGCACCCTTAATTCGTCCCGCAGGGCCAGAACGTCTCCGCCATTTTTTCTCCGATGTTCTGCGGCGTCTTTGGTAGGACATTCGCCGCAAACGAACTGAAATGTGGTGCAGGGGAGATTTCCTGCTCCATCACGACAATGCAACAACTCACAATATATTAGCAACACGCCAGGTTTGCAGCCGCAACAGCATGACTATCCTTCTTCACTCACCTTATTCGCCAGATTTGGTACCCTCCGATTTCTTTCTGTTCTCGAAGACGACGCTGATGCTGAAGCATCGCCGTTTTGAAACCGTGGACGAGATCCAGCGCGAATCAAAGACAGTGCTTGACACGATTCGCGAACAGCACTTCCAAGGAGCGTTCCAACAGTGGCAAAAATGCTGGCAGTGGTGTATCGCTGATAAAGGAGATTACTTTGAGGTAGATCATAGGAAGACTTAAGTAACGTAAGTAGTTTGTTGTATATAGACCTAGTCTCGGAAGCTTTTGGTCGGACATCAGAAGCAAGAAGGAACTATACAATAAGCAAGAGTTAAGACTCAGACACATATCAATGATTAGCAACATCATCCTTATAATATGGCATTTTTGGTATTTGAGAAAGCTGGGAGAAATAATTGTATAATATTTACATTTCTTCTGAAATACGAACAAATTTATTTTAAAGTATAACTTAGAGTGATGTTGAAGACTGAGGTTTGAGAAATATAGTTGCATGAATATGTTCAATATTTTCTCAATGAAACGCTATCGATCTAATTGTCGACTGTAACTGTCAAATTCGTTATATTCGCGTCTACGCAATACGGTGAAAAATTACACACCACACGAGCATTCTGTGACTAAATATTGTTTCATCAGAGAACAATGCTGTGCTAATTTCTTACTGTTTCATGTGTATTATTTCTCTGCTTCATCATGTGCTACAAGCATGGTACAAACACGTATTATGTGTGATTTGTCTTTTTCTTAAATTCTACTTTATAATTCCACAAAAAAAGTCACAACTCAGTAAAGGCAAAGCTCCTGTTTTGTGTTCAAATGGATTGTTAGTACACAGGGTTACTCTCAGCACAAACTCGTGATTTCATAGTTCTTCAATATTTTATGCTCACAACACAAAAATCATCATCACATACACATTCCATTTCGAATTCCAATTTTTATGCACAGGAAAAACCTATGCATAAAAATTGGAATTCTAAAGGAAAGTGCCCAATTTTAGTCCAATATTTTAATATTCTTCTCAAAAAGGTTTTATATTATTAATATAATTCAGCAGGCTTCTGTAAAGGTTAACTGCGGAAGGGATTTCGCTATTTCCTAATCTGATTTAAATGGTAATGCACGTTACTGAATCTATGGCTTACTTTAACGGATTTACTAATAACATTAAATGTGCAAACTGAAGCAGAAGACTTTACTTTTTCTCCGTTTTAAATAGATAATGCTTTCCATTTTTGTAACACGAATTTATTTACGTGAAATACCGCACAGTATACCTTGCGAGAAATTTGGCAGTCACGCAAGAATTACTGCAAAACGAAAACAAATTTAAATTCGTCCACCGTATTTAAAAGATCTCCCTTCGTCGGGCTTACGAAAGTGTGTTTTATCACACGTTTCTCGGGTTTCCCCTACATTTTTAAAATACTCTTATTTTATTCCTAGATAGAAGACATATTCTTGTACGTTTTTCTCATGCTTGTGCGGTAGCCTGCTTTTTAGCTCAAATGGCACCTGTTGTTCGGAAGTTACGTACTATATTTCTGGTTTCAGTATTTCTTAATCAGATGAAGTACAAATCCTAGATAGGAACCTAATGTATGTGTGTTATGTATAATTTACTTCAACTTTAAATACATAAATGGATTTGTATTTTATTTTGTTTTCATTCAATATTAAATTGAATATCTTCAATAGGTTTCCTATTTGGAAAGATTGCAGGAATTGGAGAAATCCCAAACACATTTCTGTGCTGTTTGCTTGAAATTGATACCACTCAACTTTTTTTGCAGATGTGAGAAAAATACAATTCCAGTCTTCCTCAAATCTTAAACAAATCTTTATATGTAAATCTGTGATTATATACAGAACTTGTGTGGTACATATTTGTGCCTCTATTAAGAAACATATTTTTCATTTCACAATATTCTCTCAGACAAAAACATATTACTTATACATCTCAGAAAACTTCATGTGAAGGAACTGGAAAGTTCCTAATTTTAGAGGGAAAATTTTCATGGGAGCAATCTCCGTAGAGCATTGTCAGATCAGTTCCACATAAGATTTGGCTATATATTTTTGACGAAGTAATTTGATACCAAAGGAACAAACTAAAACACTGCTCCAGACGTAAATAAAAAAAATTATCAGTTCTTGAACTTTAAAACAAATATTTTACACAAGAAATACAGTAACGTTTTCTTTTTCTAAACCTTTCACACAACTGCAGTACCCACAGAGTTAATCGTACCCTTTTTTTTTAGTTCAAGGACCGATAGAACATTATGAACATTACTCCATGTCTAAGCCCACAAGAAGTAACAAAACCTAAAAAATCTAGTACCTCAGATAGTTTAAAAATTTTCAGACCCTTTTGAGAAATAACCAATAACTAAGGTTCATATAATATTAATTTAAAAGAAAATCGATTAACTTACTTAAAGAGAAGATTGTAAGCCTTTAATTACAAAACCACAGAACAAGTGGTATCAGATGTTCAAGTGATATGTTATGGAAGCTACATTTGTGCTGCCGAAAATAACTCTAGTAGAGATAAATGCAACAGCAAACAAAACAAGTTTATTAAGAAGTTTTCCGCAAAATATTATTTACTTACTGAAACTAACAGGGACATTAAGTGAGATTAATAAAGGTAAAATTATTACAGTGATATGCAAAATGTTTTTTGTTCAATCATTAAGACAACCATTCACACCTATTATAAGAATGTGTAGTAGCTTTTTCAGGCTTTAGAATTTCCACTTTATCAAATGTTGGAATATTATTTTCGAACCACACCAGAGGGAACTCTAACAAAAAAACCGTACAGAAGGAATTACAGAATTACAAGAAAAGCAAACCTTATTGTAAAATACATGATAATTACTACTTTTAAAATTGTATAACAATACTAGTAATCCGAATTTCTTTGCGTAGAATATAAATCAATGTAAACTATATTCTACGCCAAGAAATTCCGATTATTAGTATAGTTATAGTATTTTAAGTGAAATTGTTGTACAGTTCTTGTTATTAGTTATTAACTACTACTTTGGCTGCTCATTCATTCTAAAATCGTCCGTGATTCTATTATTCTACTAGAAATTGGAAGCTATACCTCACTATGAATTAGCCATGAACCAATTTTGAACGATTCATTCACAAGGAATTATTGTTTATCGTGACTACTGTCACTGCTCTGAGTGATCATCAATCCGCCAAGAGAGAAATTTCAGGGCTTTTTGTTCTCCCTGCTGTAAACTTTGAATGGTTATACCTTTTACATTTAAGACCGAAAACCACCCAATTTTGGTGTTCATATTTAACCTGCATTATGCCGTCTTTATGTTGAAAGTTCCTCTGACAGAGCTACACGACCCGTTATCCAACTCTGAAGAAGATACCAGGCTCAAATTATTCAAACTTATGCACCCACCACAAGTCATCCTGAAGAAGAAATTGAAGAATTTTATGAGGAAGTTCGCCATCTAAATAATAAAGGTAAGCAGCACTTGAAGATAATTACGAGAGATTTCAATATGAAAATAGGGCAACGGCAACAGAATGAAACTTCAGTAGGTAAATTCGGTCACGGCAACAGAAACCAGCGTGGAAATACTCTCGTTGAGTTTGCAGAGGCAGAAGGGTTTTTCATCTTGAACTCCTTTTTCAAGAAAAAGCCGCACAGGAAATGGACATGGAGACATCCAAATGGGACGACAAGAGAAATTGATTTTATTATGTGTAAAAAAAATTTGTCATAGAAGACTGAAGTGTGCTAACAAGTTCAACACAGGTAGAGACCATTAGATTGGTGAGATGTAAGATGCACCTCAACACTAAACTCGAACGTGGCAAGCTCATAAGACAAACAAAATGTATTGACATATCCAACCTTCAACAACACCATAATACCTTCAAGTTGGAAATGAAGAACAGTTTTTCTGCTTTAGAAGGCCTAACATAGCAAGAAGTGGATGTTTCTGAAGTTAACAGAAAAGTAACTAAAGCTCTTATGGAAACAGCAACAAAATTAGATGGGTCAAAGAACAAGTTGCATGTGAACAAATTATCAGGAAAAACCAAAATGTTGATGCAAAAAAGAAGAGAGATGAGGACAACTAAAGAAGAAGTGAATTCCAAAGTGGAATACATAGAGCTATGCAAGACAGTACGAAAAAGTATCATTGAAGACGTAAGGAAATTCAACTGTGAACTAGTAAGGAAAGCAATTGAAAACAACCAAAGCCTAAAGATAGCAAAGGGACATCTCAGTAAGGGAAAAAAACAGATTATGGCACTGAGAAAAGCCCCGCACGGGGATAACTGGTTTTCCAGTTATTTGGGGAGCGGCGCCCCCACGGCCCGAGCTGACCTTGTGACTGGTCAACATCTGATGTCATGCCACAGCTTGTTTTTTGTTTCGGTGCTGTTGGTGTTTGCAGGGACGGCTGTTCATCCAGCTGTTGGGGAGTTGCGGCCCCACGATCCCTAGCTGGTCTTGTGTCTCGCTTTTTCGTTTTTATTTATTTTCTCCACTGGCTAGTTGCCCGCGTTGTATTCTCTACCTAATCGCTACCACGTTATGTACTAACACCCCGGTCTTGTGGTTTTGTTACCCTCCACCACTAACTGTTTTATATTAACCGCTCAGTTCGTAGGTTGCTGAGATTCCGTTTAGGTTCCCTTCCAGGATTTGTCTTCTTTGGATTTCTTTTTTTCCTTTTAGCTGGTTTGGGTGCTAGACCTACCTGCATGTTTGCCGCGTGCGGTGAGCCGTGAGGCGGAAATGGGATGTCTGGCGGCTGAGGTCGCAGGAGACCGGTTGAGTGCCTCCTGTGTACCAACACTCCTCTTCGACCCCGGCTTCGCTGTAAACGGGAGGCTAGAGCCTAACCCACCTCTGGTCAGAAGTCTTGTACCAACTTGTGTGCAGGGCTTTAGCGGCTTTTTGTCGTATAGCACGGCAGGGTGAGCCCGGGGGCTGTGGGATCATGCCAAAGGCGTTGGCATGACGGTACCCGGAGGCCGAAGTGTCCGCCGAGTGCGTGTGATCACAGCCAACGGACTATATCTGCAACGTATAAGCTCCAGAACTGTGTCCAGCGTCATTTTCTTGGCTTGCAGACATCCAGTTCTCCCTTGTAGGACTCGGTGGTGGGTGGAGTAGTCTGCAGACGAAACTTCCTCCTTTTTCCATGGGTAAAAACAAAAACTCCAAATTTAAGTCACCTGAGAAACTGATCGTTGACAACGACTCTCCTTCGTCTTCTCAACCTACCAAGTCTCATACCCTTAAACGGTCTTTAGACCTTGAACTGGACCCAGAATGTGGAACCTCTTCTTCGGCAGCTGTACCAGTCGCTCCGAAGCGTCGTCTCCCATCGATTGCTGTGACTACGCATGCTACACACTTACTTGTAGAATCCATCGATCCGAATGAGAGACTGTCCACCAGATCTCCCTTTTTCATTTCTAAAGCTTTGGACGCTGCTGTTGGCCCCTTGAATTCTGTGAGGAAGCTTCGCTCTGGGGACCTGCTTGTCCAAACTTGCAGTGTTTCTCAGAGTAACACTTTTCTGCACCTCACTAGTCTTCAAGGCATTCCTGTAAAAGTGACACCTCACCCGTTTCTTAAAACCTCTCGGGGTGTTATTTCGGAGTTTGATCTCTTGCCATGCAGTGAAGACGAATTGGTGGCTGATCTTGCAGATCAAGGTGTTATTGCTGCACGTCGTATGAGGTTCCGGCGCGATGGTTCCTTGATTAAGTCTAAAAATGTAATCTTGACTTTTAACTCCCCGAAAGTTCCGACCGAAATCAAGGCTGGCTACTTGGTCTGTGGAGTTCGCCCGTACATTCCCAGTCCTCTGCGCTGTTTCAGGTGCCAGAGGTACGGGCATTCCCAAAGTTTCTGTAAGAGCTCCGCTCGTTGCGTAAATTGTGGCTCCATTGAACATGACGGGGATGGTTGCACTTCTGCGGCCTGCTGTGTTAACTGCGGTGAGGCCCATGCAGCTTACTCCCGCAACTGTATGAAATGGAAGGACGAGATGGCGATCCAGCGCCTCAAGACCCTGGAAGGCCTCTCGTACCCTGCTGCCAAGGCCAAGTTGGGTATTCCCAACAACCGACAGCGTACTTTTGCCGCAGTAGTTCAGTCTCTGCCACAACCCGTGCAGCCCTTTGTTCCGCGCCCTGTAGCTCTCGCCGCACTTGCCAAGCGATCTACAGCTGAACACAGGTGGATTTCACCGAGCTCCAGCTTATTCGACCAGCTGAGTCTGCGCCTTCTCTTTTGAAGACGACCGACTTTTCCAGTTCCCAGCAGACAGCCTGCACGTGCTGGAGACCCGGCCCTCAATCCGCAAAGATGTGCAGTGTCCATCCAACTGTCGCGGTTCACCTGACCAACATTGCAACTGTCTCGGACTCAGCGAGGTCCCCACCCTCAACCAACATTATTGAGGAACATCGGGGGGAGGAGAGTGACAGTTCGTCCCCAGCCTCAACTAACATTGCAGAGGGACATGAGGGGGAGGATAGTGACAGTTCGTCCTCGCCCTCGACCAGCATTGCATTGGAGTGTGTGGGGTAGGAGAGTGACTCATCCTATGTGTAGTTGTGTTCGATTTCCGATTTCGTAATGTGTTTTATCATTCTCATTCCTCAGTTTTACTTAATCGGCTTGTTTCTCACCATTGTACCATGTTTTTTTTACTGTTTGTTTCATTGTCTTTTTTGGCCCTTCCTTCGTACTCATGGTTCGGTTTTACTTGGTCAGCCGGATTTTGCGATTTATGCCCCGTTTTTTAATTTTGTCTGTTTGTCTTGTGTCTGGTGCTCTTTGGCCAACCATAGCCCTTGCGCCAATAAAATCTCATAACCAACCAACCAACCAACCAACCACTGAGAAAAGAAGATTATTCTGTAACAAGAAATAGAGGCGAAATTTTGACAAGAGTGAAAGATTTCTACTCCAAATTATATGAAAGGGATGACACATGTACTCCAGACATCACGAAAGGTACCAGTACCAGAGTTCTTCCAGTCCTTTCAGCAGAAGTTGCACATGCAATCAAGAACATGAAGCGGGGGAAAGCTCCAGGAGAAGATGGAATTACTGTAGACATCAAACAAGAAGCAAGTGGAGAAATCGAAACAGTACTCGCCCAAATTTTCACTCCATGCCTTAATGAAGGGAAAATTCCTGAGGATTGGAACAACGCTACAATTATCTTGCTACATAAAAAAGGTGACATTGAGGATCTCAGGAACTACAGACCTATCAGCCTCCTATCAGTGGTTTATAAAATCATCTCTCAAGTTCTTTCACACCGCTTGAAGGTGACACTGGACATGACTCAACCGAGAGAACAAGCTGGATTCAGGAGTGGCTACAGCACAATAGATCATATCCACGTACTGAGAGAACTAATTGAAAGAGCGAGGGAATATGAACTTCCATTGTGCATGGCTTTTATCGATTATGAAAAAGCCTTTGATTCCTCTACCTGTAAGATACGTCAGGACGAACTAGCTCTTATACAGAACATGGCCATATCATTTGGATATCCCGCCTGCTTCTTTCGGGAACTTCTACAGAAATTTCAAAGACAAAGATTTACGACGTTGTCAACGGAGGTCGTTTCTCCTATATACGTTGGTAAAGTTGACTTCATCCCTCCCGTAGTTTCCATATTGCGGAAGGTATGTAATAAATACAATATTAAATTTCTAATTTGCACCAAAAACATTTTTTCTACCATACGTAACGACAGAGATCAAGTTGCCACTTTGAATAAAGCAGGAATATATCGTATCCCATTGCTTCCCTCGGCTCCTAACGAAGATATCAAATACTACATAGGTTCTACCCTTAGAAGTCTGAACATTAGATTGTCTGAACACAAATATGCACTTCGAACTGACTGCATTTCTACTTCATTTACTACAGCTGTTCGCCAGGGAGGTTACTCTCCCGATTGGCCTAATACAATAGTACTTTCCTCCAATGTTAACAAACAACCCGTCTTTTTTACCGAGAGTCTGTATATAATTTCTTATGGTACTACCTGTTGCAACTTGGTCTTACCTGCTTTTGTTCCTAGACAATGGAGAAAAATAATTACTTCTCCCATTCAAAAACTGAAGAAGAGGACCTTAATTAATCAATTATATTATCTGTACATATTACTTTGTTCCGCTGTTTTCCTCAATTGGCATCACCTGCGGTTTTGAACAAATGTATTGTGGGTCTCCCGGGGAGACTGGTTATATATTGCGGCGCTTCCCTGTGCTCTGTGGCACTGTTGGGTGGCCTGAGGACGGGTGCTATTGTAGCCCCGAAAGATCTTGCCATTTTTTAAATATATTTTTTAAAATCATGTCTTTTATTGTAAATAAAATGTTTATTGTACAGTCAGAGATGTTGGTTTGATGATATCGTACGGAGACAGCACGCCTCTAAGTAATTATCTCCTATACGTACGAATTTTTTAACAAGTATTGATTTTACACGAAATGAAGATTTATGAATTGATGGAGAAAAGCTGGAGATAACAAACACGTTCGTTTATCTTGGACAGCAGATATAAAGTGAGGGTCACATTCATGAAGAAATTAATCTGCGTACAAAATTTGTCTGGAGAGCTTTTGGAAGAAACAGCATAATTTTCAAGAACAATATGCCATTATGTCTTAAAAGAAAAGTGTTTGATCAATGCATCCATCCATTGCTTACGTATGGTGCACAGACGTGGACCTTAACTAAAAGAGACATACAAAGGCTGCAGACAACTCAGAGCAGCATGGACATATGCATGCTTGGTGTAACCAGGAGAGATAAGAAGAAGAACTCGTGGATCCGAAAAATGACAAGAGTGGAAGACATCATGATCAGAGTTAAATCCCTAAAATGGCAAAGAGCTGGGCATACTGCCAGAAGGACAGACCATCGATGGACAGCCAAAATTTTAGATTATATTCCAAGGGACAGAAAAAGACCGAGCAGATGACCACATGGGAGATGTGTGGATGAAATTCGAAAGTATGCGGGAGCGACATGGAGGACACTGGCACAAGACAGACCGTTGTGGAAGAAACTTGGGGAGACCTTCGTCCAGCAGTATATTGATAATGGTTGACAATGATGATGATGATGAGTCCGTCTTTCTGTAAAACAGTTTTTTTCGACTGGGCCACCTTTCTAGTTGTTTGCTATAGTTTTAACATGATATCATATTTAGTCATTTCTATTAAAATTTAGTGGTTACCCATGATTTATTAAGCGTGTTTTTTTTCATTGGTAAGAGCCATTAAAAAAATTTATTAAACTTAAAAATTGAAATTAAAAGTACATGCTTTCATGTGAATTGTCTATTCGCAAACAGCGTGTAATCTTTCATTAAAGGTGAGTGCAATCTTAGTTCCTGATACTTTTTAGTTAACCGATTCCCATTCTGGCTTTGAAGTCGGGTGGTGGGTTCCCTATTAAAGGATATACTTTTGTGAACTATGAATGGCTTCAATCTAAGCTCCTGCGCTTTTGGGCATCTTGGAAATTTCGGTTTTTCCATACATTGTTGGAGGGGAAATATTAAATTTATTATTCTACCTGCTGTTAAGCTTTCATTTTTTATAACCTCAATATTAAAGACTGGACAAATAAAAATTTTGATAAATATATTCAAACTGATATATGTCGGCGGCAAATTCCTCAGTGCTTGGATCAGTCTCTTTTTCTTCAATTAATTCCTATGGGTTTTCAGGTTATTCATGTGTATCTATTTTCTTGAAATTTTTCTGTTATTGCGAGAATTACCGGTATAACTTTTTACACCGCTGGCCACCCATAATGCAACACCAAGAAGGACACGAGAAAGCAAAACCAGATTTACTGGACACATAACAACAGATACAAAGATGAAACGATTGAGCTTACAGGCCCGTGCGACTTGCGGATCACGCAGAGATCAATAGTTCGTGTGGCCCCCATGGCTGGCAATAACGGCCGCTACCCGCTGCGGCATCGAACGAAAGAGGCTTTGGATATGGGATTGGGGTATGTCGGCCCAGGCTGCTTCCACACGTTGCCACAGTTCATCAGGCGTAACCACGGGTGGTACTTGCCGGGCAACTCGGTTTCCGATCAGCGACCTGACGTGTTCGATGGACGACATATCGGAAGAGCCGGCGGGTCACGGCAGTAGTGACACCTGGTGGTCCGTGAAGAATTATTGCACGATGCCTGCCACGTGCGGGCGCGCATTGTCCTGCTGAAACGTGGCCGCTGGCAGGTCCTCCAAGTAAGGGAGGACTACAGGATCCAAAACGTCGGAGATGTGGTGGTTGTTGAGTTAAACGGCGATGTGTTCCAGAGGGTTGCGGGTGTCATATCCAATTGCGCCTCAAAACATTACGCCAGGCGACGTACAGGTATGGCGATGCATAATGCAGGCGTCATGCCGTTTCTCGCCGCGCAGCCGCCACACGCGAATTCGACCATCGTGGTGTTGCAAGCAGAACCGGTATTCGTCGAAGAACACAATGTCTTGCCATTAGGTAGTTCAGAATCGGCGTTCAACGGCCCTCGGCCGCCGCACTCGCCGGTGGTTTAACGTCAATGGTAATCGGAGCAATGGGAGCCGCGCGACAAGTACCCGCTCCTGGAGACGACGTCGAACGGTGCGTGCCGACACACGTTGTCTCGCAACACATCCTAATTCGTGCGCTAACGTTCGTGATGTGTTGTCGCAACACACCCTAATTCGTGCACTAACGTTCAATGCCCGTCGCACAACACGCCGGTCCTTTCTTTCGATGGTGTGACGCGGCCGCGGCAATCTCTCACGTCATTCCGTCGGTCTCACCTGCACGCACCGAATCCATACTTGCCTCACTTGGTCTGGGTGTCCTCCCACTCGGGCGCCGATGTCTCGGTACGATAAACCGCTGTCGCGATAAGCCACTATTCGTCCTCTGTCGAACTCCGAAACGTGCTGGAATGACTGCCGTAACCTGCGACGATGCATCAGAAAGCTTCCCACGCACATGTCCGGCAGCACAACACACTTTCATTACTTACACCCCGCCTTCTGTGCAGCCTTCTTATAGTGCTTCTCGGTGGCGTGCCGGGCGCACATGATTAGTATATGCCCTGCAATGCTAATCGTTTCCATGTCCTCTCGCTGGCAACGCATGCTACGAATTTCAGGTCAATTGTATGCTTCCTTCTTGGTGTTGCGTTTTGGTTGGCCAGCAGGGTATTAGTAATAGCTAGGGAATATGGTGAATTTACGAATGGAAATGAAGCCTCAATATCCTTTATTTAAATGGTGTGATCGCAGCGAGCCACGATTCATTCGTAAACAGTGAGTACATTTTAAGCTTTCTCTATTTTGGGAGTTTGTTCTTCATCACTATGCCTTTGAATGTAAATGGTATTTTAGTGGGAATCTAAGGTATACTCATAAATGGTGAATGCGTTGAATAAAACTCCCGATTCTCGTTTATTTACACAATTTGTCAAACTCCAATGTTGTCGTGCAGACGGGATGCTGCAACCAATGATTTACTCTATGAATTTATAGTTATAATCGAGAGTGGTGGAATTGAAAAATCGTGAATAATTCAAATCTGTGAACGATGATGAACAAACTCCGAAAAAGTAATTGTTAAGTTTATATCTATTCACATGCTTTAAAACAGCACGGCTTGTTTCATTCCGAAACGAAATTTCCTGCACCAGAAACAGATATTTTAAAGGGTGAGCTCGGGATGTTTAAAAGAGAACAATGCGTAGTCTTAGTCAAAACGAAAAAAAAAAAATAGAGGAACAACTAAAACCGAAAATAATCAGATGAAAACTGTTAACGATGAATTGTTTATTTTTTGAATTTGCACTTCTGTACTGTCGAGCCGCTTTTCTCTCTGATGTTGCAATTCACAATGATAAACGTTGAAATCATAAGCGTGTTGATTTTTACAGGACTGCAGAGTGCTACTTAAAACCATGTTTTACCCTCACAATAATGTGTGTAAGTTCAAGTGTTGATACCCTGGGTCTTTTCTTACGGTATGTTACTTTTAGGCATATATCCCTGTGGTAAAATCAAAATCCTCATAGTGAGATTATTTGAATGCCGGTATAGATCTTATCTGAATCCACGAAATCGGGTAAATGTGCAGTGCCTTAATAATAATTGCAGCACATACCTCACTTTGATAGGGAATTAGGTCGAACGCAAGCAAGCCGTAAATTGCTAAAGTACAAATTGCACAGCCGTGCTACAATGATACAGTAGATCCTAAAATTGTGGAAAACGTTTGGAAAATGTGTATTTTTGAGGTTTAATTGCTTATGACACCATTTTTGTTTGGCGTAATACCGTAAAATTATAATCAATGGAAAACTAACTTCATCAAGAATAGCAATGCAACAAAGTTTGTTCAATTCTCTGTTTTCTATGAAAAGGTATAACCAAATGACCAGAAAAAGGAAGAACAACTTGCTTAGGTTGATATGGGGTAGCTCTCCTTCATTTGAATGTAGACAATGAGTATGAGTGTTTAGAGAGCTAATCAGGTGTCATCTTGTTTTGGAAATGAGCCAAGCAGGTCACAGTAGGATTCAGCTATTGATGTCATGTATTGGAGCATAGAGGAGGACATTTATCAGTGTGTTATGTGATTGCTATTAAGTTGTTTTTTTGTGTGTACGTTCTTTCAATTAGTGAGCTTGCAAAACGTAATAAAATTCAAGAAATGGCGCAAAGAGTTCATTGGTCACCCAGAGAGCAACGTAAAATAGCACTATGAAGTGAACATGGCTTCAGTTATGAAGAAATTAAAAGAAAAATTGGTGGAAACTTAAACAAAAGTGGCATTTCAAAATTTTTGAAGATGTATAAAGAGACTCAGTCACAACAAAACCAGACTTGTAAAGGCTGGAGAAGATGCACAACAGCAGGTGATGATAGAGGAATTAAGTGACTGTGCCTAGGTAACAGAAGATGAAATGGCCCAATGCAATGTGAAGTTGAGTGCAAGGACTGTTCGGCGCAGACTGCAGGAATTTGGTCTAAAAGCTAGAGTTCCACCAAAAATCCTTTTTATCTCACAAACAAAGGTTGAAAACATTAACCTGGGCTAAAAACCTTGTTAACTGGACAGCGGAACAATGGGGCAGTGTTAATACAGGCATTTAACGTGGACCAGGAACATCAAACAAAGATCTTCGCTCTTTCCACGTTTATAAGTGAGTCACGGAAAAATTATCATTGGCCGCCACCGGGAGTCGAACACAGGACCTTCCTGTAACGCGCCGGATATGCTTCCGCTATACCACAGCGGCCTCGAATTTCTCCAGACTCACACACGCTAACTTCCAAGCGTAACTGGAAGACCCTGGGATCGACTCCTGGTGACGGGCAATCAGAATGTTTCCGTGACTGACTGATAAACGTGGAAAGAGCAAAGATCTTTGTTTGATGAGGGACAGTGTTATTTGGAGTGATGAGACCAAAATCTCCCTGTTTGGTAGTGATGGCATAAAATGCGTAACGAGAAGACTCGGAGAAGATTTGCATCCTGATTGCATTACATGTACCATGAAACACCCACTTAGTGTTATGATTTGGGGCTGTATGACATCAAAAGGTGTGGACAGAATTTGCATGATTAATAGGAATATAAGTGGCCAAAATTACTTTAATATACTACTTGAGGCCAAACTGAAGCCTTCCGCACGTGATCCTTTCCAATATAATGAAGTATTTATATTTCAACAGGATTCAGCTCCATGTCATGTCGCTGCTGTCTGAAAAAAGTTGTTTCAAGATAATCATATTGCACTGCTGGAATAGCCTTTGAATAGCCGAGACTTTGACCACATCAAAAATCTGTGGAACCGACTAAAGAAACTAGTTAGTCAGAAGCAACCCAGCAATAAAATCCAATTGATAAAAGCAATAACTCAATCTTGGTTTCGCATTGTAACAGCTGTAGAAATAAAAAACTTGGTTCACTCCTTGAAGAGGCGTTGTAAGGCCGTAATTAACGCTAAAGTTTACCCAACTAAGTATTTACTGACATTGTGAGAATTTTTGTGCATCTTATTTTTCCTATGTGTTTAACTTTTCTTCTTTATAACTACTGTTCAAGTTAAAAGCCCTTCATAAAGTTATTGCATTACATTTTTGATGATATTATGTTTCTATTGATATATGTTTTTATGGTATTACTCAAAAACAATTGGTGTTATGAGTCATCAAACCTCAAACATACACTATTTCCTAAAGGTTTTTACAATTTTGGCCACTACTGTATGATGAACAGCAGCGTACAATGAGATGACTGCGAGATGCCTACTTCAAAATTATTAACTTATTTCCAGAGCCGATAATAAACTATCACATACGAAACTCCTTCGCACTTAATTTTCAGTGGCACTAAATATGATCCATGATGAATACCTTACTTGCAAGTAAGAACAGACAAATGATGGATCTGATAAAAACATTTTAAGCAAACCTCACCTAAGAGAGTGTTCATGAAAATCTCTGCAAAAAAATCTTCCTCTCAGGAAGAAAATCAGTATTCTTTCATATCACAAAAACTCGGCGTGAGAATATTAGGTCTGATGTTAGCACAAATACAAAGCGCAAGAAGCTGCACAACAGTCAGTAGCTACTGTCGAGCAGCCATTTAAAAATAGCTAATCCCTTTTTGTAAAACAATAGCCATGTTTTAATAGGGAAAGGACCAACGATGTCTTATTTAGACATTGGAAATTAGCATTTTCGACGGGCGAATAAAGGTACAGAGCCTTACAGTCTAGTGTTCGACTCTATATGTAGCGGGTGTCAGGAGAATGGCAGCTTCCGGTGTGTGTTGTCCACGTAGTGAAATTCGATGGCGGCAGCGTGATTGTTGGGAATATGATTCTTGGTTCTTCTTTGTCCAATTGGTCGTTTCGAAAAATCCACGAACGCTCAGACGTCCTGTATAATTATGCCACACCAAATTTTTGAAAGCAATTTGCACAACAACCAATCATCAAGACAATGGACCGTTTCATGGAACGCATAATGTTACATATTGGTTTGATTACATGAACGGAAAAACGTTGGACTGGGAATTTATGTGTTCAATCCTGAATTCATTTGGAGCAAGACCATTCCTTTATCATGAGGATAACTCCAAATTTTATAGAGTTTGTAATGTGACAGATTGGTTTAAGTTCATGGACGACAAACGTTGAACTGCTGTAACTAAATGCTCTGACCTGATTTATTTGGAGAATGTCCATTCCTCTATCACCAGCACAACGCACCATATCACAGAGATCGTAATGTTAGAGATCGTCATGTTAGGGGTCATAATGTTAAAGATCGGTTTGAGTACGTGAACGGCAAAACGGTGGATTAGGCATCGTTTTCTGGCCTGAATTAATTTGGAGCAGGACCATTCTTTTATCATTAGGACAACTACCCATTTGATAGAGTCTATAGTGTGAGATTGATTTGAGTAAATGAAAACAAAACGTTGGACTGTACAACTAAGTGTTCTGACCTGAATTAATTTTGATAAAGTCAATTCATCTATCATCAGGGCAAGGCGCCATTTCATAGAGATCTTAATGTTATTGATTGGTTTGAGTACATGGACGGCAATACGTTGGACTGGCCAACTAATTGTTCTGAACTGAATACATTTGAAGAAGGCCAAATGTATTCAGGTCAGAACAAATATAACGTTCGGGGTGTGTGCTCGTCGATGCAATTCCTGTTCCCGGTAGCCTTAACGACCAATTCCTAACAATGAATGGATGAAGGTCAAGGTATTTACACTGTTGCAGATCACACAAATGAATGGAGATTTTTACCCGGAGATAATTAATTACCTGAAGCTTCAAGGGCATTCAATAAAATATACGGCATAAACATGCAGGGAATGATGAAGCAGGCATGTCGTGTGTATATGAATTAATTATTCCTTAGATACTATTGTCGTATATTTTTTCGATATATATCACTGATGATATATTGAAATTTATCCGTAAATGAATAATAAATGGTTGTTCATGTTATAAAAACCGGGATCGCCTTGACTAGCAAACATGTGCGAACTGATACTTTAACTGCATTAGTTTAAGTCCGTGGATTGGAACTGCTTTATCCAAGAAGGTAAACAGTCGCTTGCTCGAAGAAATATCGGGAGATGCGAATTCCTGACACTTCCAGCGCAATACCAGCCCAAAGATGTTTGAAGGATGACTGCTTGGGGAATCAGTAAAATATATTGCATCTGTATGCTGTAATATTAAATAAAAATAAACACGTTAGCGGCATGCGGTTGCTTTCACACACGATGAATACCTCTCCCACTACGGTAATGTATGATTGCCTAATTCTATTTCGACTACAACACATTTTCCGAAACTATACATATATAGAGTGTGAAGGATAACAAATGTACAGCCTTTACAGAAAGCAAGTTAAAGAATTTAAGAGGAAGGTGATGATTGCCGAATATTACATGCACATTATTAAAATTTGTTCCAAAACAAAAGAACTGCAGAAAATTTATGTAAGCAACTTTTCGGAAAAAATCCTGCACAAAATTAAACAAAAAATGAAAATAAACTAAATTGGTTAAATACGCAGTAGCCTCCAAATTTAGAATATGCTTTAAAAAAATAAGTAAATAAGAACTACGTTACCGATTACTTCGTATGCCACAAATCAAACTGTTATTGAAGATGAACTGATGCATTTATAAATTTAGTAAATCTCATACACTACATTTGTGCATTTTTTAAAAATATTACAATCATCCCTCAGTATCCGCGGAACATTGGTTCCTGGATCCCCCGTGGACACCAAAATTCGCGCATGCTTAAGTCCCTCATATAAAATGGTGTAGTATTTGCATAGCCCCTAATTTCATATTCCCGTATATTTTAAATCATCCCTAGATTACTTATAATTCCTGATAAAATGTAAATGCTGTGTAACCAGTTGTTATACTCTATTGTTTAGGGAATAATAACAAGAAAATAAGTCTGCACATATTAAGTGCAGACGCAAATATCGTAGGTCTAACTACATAATACACGTCAGGAACAATATGATATTTAAGTTTTTTTCAACACTTACATAATGCTTTCGTTTAATAACCTGAAAACAAAATGCGAGTCAATAGAATAAAACACAAAATATTTAAAAGACAAGTACCTATATGACATAAACTGTAATTATAAATTGAGATCTTCTCTCTTGATAACCGTCGTATGATGATGACGATAAAGATTTTTGCATGGTACCTACAATGCCGATGTGGCGAGGCGACGAGATGTGTGGCAGTGTAGGTGAGCGGTAAGACCTCCTCCTAACATAAACTTCCTGGCAAGTCGTCCTAAGGGCTATCTACGTCGGAAGAACCAGGTTCCGATTTCAGACGTTTAAACTTTGGAGGAGGCTCACTGATACCTATTACAGGATCTGTAGTGGTTCAGGGTTGAGGATCTTCCAGCGTTGAAGGCCAAGGCTTCACACTTGCGGACGCTTTAGTTAAAAACATTGTTTTAGGAAGCTGTTTCTTTTCTTTTTCTTTGCATCATCCAATTAATATTACAGCGGTTGTAGTCATTTTTTAATCTCTCGAGTGACAGGGTGGCTTCGTTTCGGCGAAGGATCGTACTTAAAAATCATATCCCTTAAGACTTTCGCCTGTTTAAAAACTGCTGCAAATTTTTCTAGTGTCCCAATTGTTGGCTTCGCCTACTCTATATCTTCTACTCCATCATTATCTTCGGTACAGAATTGTATCAGATCTTTGTAATACCATGATGTTGCAGTCAGGGTTGGCATCAAGAGCAACACGAATCCTCCCGAAGGCGAGGCTTTTACGCACTTGATAATGCCTTCATCAAGAACATTGTTACCATGTTCTCGTCCGCGAAATAGAGAGATAGGTAATGTCCAGGAGCATTGTAAATTATGAAGAAAACTTTTAAAGGCAGGCCCTTCTGTTCGAGGTATTTCATCACTTCAGGAATGAAGCACTGGTGGAAACATTCTAAGAAAAACACGGTCGTCACCGAAGCCTTCCTGTTGTGTTGCCAGAACATGACAGGCAATTTTTGTTCTTAAATGCCTGGGAAATAATTACAGGGTAGATGAGGCCTGTATTGATCATGTGACCTGCTGCGTTGCCACACCGCATCAGATTAAGGCGATATTTCCATGCCTTGAACCCCGTGTCCTACTTGGCACTCTTATAAATGTAGGTACAATTGGACATATTCGTTTACAGCAATGCCGTTTCATCACAATTGAAGACTTGCTCTGGAAAGTAGCCTTACCTTTTTCTATGAGTTTTTGAGCTCTCCTGGAAACGCAGATGCTACCACGTCATGACCTGATGGCAATTGTCCCGTGATCTTGAAGTTCTTGTGGCTGTAGCACTTTACATAGCCAGCCCGCCATCCTTTAATAGCTTCAAACTCCTTCTTCTCGCTCTTCTCAGCCCCCTGACAGTAATGCTCATAGGCGCTAAGTGATTTTTCACACATAATTTTGTCATCTACAGGAATATGCTGCTGTGATATGTCCCCTATGCTCACACTTAATTCTTTCTTAGTCTTTGCACGCATTTTATCACAAAGCAGGAAGACTATTTTTGCCGTTGTTGGGTCAGCACTAATACTTCCACGAATTTCAGCTTCTTTCTGCTTTATTGTGCAAGCGCTCGAATTGTTCTTACCGACTTTACGGACACTTCGGTAAGCGACATGCCACTTCTTAAAAGATATAATATTTTTTTCTCGTTCAGAGATAAATTAACGCTCCCTCTTAACATTTAACGGGACCCCTTGACCACTTAATGGCTTTTTAGGAGCCATTTTGTCACAGAAACAAAGGATATACACAACACAAGTTGCGAACAAAAGAGCCTCGTGGCGAACAGTGTGGAGCAACGTGTTGGTAAATTCTGATTTGCTTTCACCTTTTCGCCGAAGATTCAGAGACCAACACGCGATCGTCAGCAAGGTCAAGTGCAGGTGTCATATTCAATTGCGCCCTAAACCATACCGCAAGGCGACGGACCTTTATGGCGATGCATAACGAGGGCGTCATACAGTCTCTCGCCTAAGTGCCGCCATACGCGGATCCGACCATCGTGGTGTTGCAGGCAGAAGTGGTATTCGTCGGAGAAGAAAATGTCATGTCATTCCGTAGTCTAGGTGCGGCGTCCTCCTGCCCACTGCCGCTGCACTCACCGGTGGTGTAGCGTCAATGGTAATCGGAGCAATGCGTGCCGTGCAACAAGTCTCCGCTCCTGCAGACGATGTCGAACGCAAAGAGCTGACACAGGTTTTTGCGCAACACACCCAAATTCTGGCGCTAAAATTCTTGATGTGGTGGTGCAAGCCGTCAATGCCCGCCGAGCCACATCTCGGTCCTCTCGTTAGGTAGTGTTCCGCGGCTGCAGCAATCGCTCACGTCGGTCCGTGTGTCTCAACTGCACCCACCGAATCCATACACGCCTCACTGTGGTTGGAGGTCGTCCCACACGGGCACCGATGTCTCGGTACGAAAAACCGCTTGCGCGATAAGCCACTAATCCTCCTCTGTCGAACTCCGAAACGTGCAGGAATGAGTGCCGTATTCTGCGACGAGGCATCAAGAAGCTTCCCATGTACAGGTCCGACAGCACAACTCACTGCCACTACTTACACCCCGCCTTCTGTGCACCCTTCTTATAGTGCTTCTCGGTGGCGTGCCGGGCGCATATGATTAGTATATGCCCTGCAATGCTAATCGTCTGCATGTCCTCTCGCGGGCGACGCATGCTACGAATTTCAGGCCAACCGGATGCTTCCTTCTTGGTGTTGCATTTTGGGTGGCCAGCAGTGTATATTACCTCAATGTGTCCTTTGGTTCACGAATTTTTTATTTGAGAATTTTAAATTTAGAATCCACCAGGAAACAATCGACTCTGCAAAAATTAGAAATACAAGGTAGCTGTACGGAATTTCCTCCAACGGTACGAAAATTCGTCGAAGTGCATAATGAGCAAGACATTTGGATGTTCGGATGGCAAGTTACACCTGTTTTGTGTATAAAGTGTTACAGCCTTCAATTATGTTGAGAGGTTCTTGGGGTGTCAAGAAATACTGCAAATTAAGGCCGTATATTTCGAAGAACATTTAGAAATTGTATCTAAACTGTATGCTTTGATATGAAGATGGGTCAAAAAAGGAATTTGATCGAGTGATCTCAGCCTTTATCAATACAGAAACTATGAAGTTCCTTTCAGAGAAATACCAATAAGTTATAAAGCACTGCAAAACACGAAATAATATTATTTTATATGTATCTTTTGCTTGTAATAAATAACTGCACAAAAAACATATTTCCAATTATTTAACATTTGCATGTGCTGTAATAGCTGAACTTTCTTCTTTGTAATATAAAAAAAAATGATTATTTCAAAGTACACGAGACAGTGCGCACTGAAGAAAAAACTAAATGAACGGCACTAAATAAACGAATTTTCAACACAATAAGGGCTTCTTTAAATAAAAAAAAATCGTTTTGCACTTATTTATGATGCTTATTTTTTTTTTGAAAGGTATCATCATCATCATCATTGTCAACCATTATCAATCCACTGCTGGACGAAGGTCTCCCCAAGTTTCCTCCACAACGGTGTGTCTTGTGCCAGTCTCCTCCATGTCACTCCCGCATATTTACGAATTTCATCCACCCATCTCCCATGTGGTCTTTTTCTGGGTCTTTTCCTGTCCCTTGGAATCCAATCTAAAATTTCAGCTGTCCATCTATGGTCTGTCCTTCTGGCAGTATGTCCAGCCCATTGCCATTTCAGATCCAGGAACTTGCTGACAAGAGTAAAGAAGTGGGATTAAAAATGAACTTTCAGAAGACAAAAGTGATGTTCAATGCTTTTACAAGAAATGAAGATTTATCGATTGATGGAGAAAAGCTGGAGATAACAGATACGTATGTTTATCTTGGACAGCAGATATCAAGTGAGGGCCACATTGATCAAGAAATTAATCGGCGTACAAAACTTGCCTGGAGAGCTTTTGGAAGAAACAGCATAATTTTCAAGAGCAATATGCCATTATGTCTTAAAAGAAAAGTGTTTGATCAATGCATCCTTCCAGTGCTTACGTATGGTGCAGAGACGTGGACCTTAACTAAAAGAGACATACAAAGGCTGCAGACAACTCAAAGAAGCATGGAGAGGTGCATGCTTGGTATAACCAGGAGAGATAAGAAGAGGAACTCGTGGATCCGAAAAATGACGAGAGTGGAAGACATCATGATCAGAGTTAAATCCCTTGAAAGGTATATATGACAGAAAATTTTGTTTAGAATAAAGTAGGAAAAAGTTCCACATCTTCAGTGAAACGGATGTCAAATTCTCTATAACTTTACTATCTCTTCCAGGAAAGAACAGTGGCAGACAGTTCGTTTAAAAAAATTACCTACCGGTTTTAAAACATTTTAAATATATCGGCTATTTTGTCCTGAAAGACCAGAAAGCAGTTCAAATATTTTTGAAACTTTCAAAAAGGAACATATTAGAATATATATAATAACAAATTGCTTGTTTTCTGAATGATGACAGATTTGAGGTTTGTTTATACTAGTTATGTTGACTTTTTTTCATTTAAAACTTTAATATCGACAAGAATAACTCTGTCATTCAGATTCTAAATATCTGGATATGTGAAAATTTATTCAGCAATGTATATATTCAAAACGGTTGCTTCTCTATTCCAGACTACATTGCTCTAAGCTATGATACTTCCAGTAGCACAGGAGAGACAATATTCGTTTCCCAGTACTGTCGAAATATATTGTCGAAATGGGTTCGAGTGGCTCATTTTACTGAACGTTTATGGAGGAATCATAGCTAACATGGTCATCGTCAAATTAGTATTTATTTCAAACTGCCTAGCTGGTATATCACTCTTCAAAAGCTCTTAAATATTATTTCAGATTATACTGCATAAATCACATATGCAGACTGGACTTGTAAAAAACATGCCTGAATTTTTTAAGTTAATGAAGTATTCGTTAGAAAACTTTCATAATTTTATTTCAAAGAAAAATATATATACACGGACAAGGTGATGCAAATTATCTTCATCAACTTTGTTTTAAACTTGAGTGTGAGAGATACAGATCATGGGATCCCCGAAATTGTCGCTGTTTTAAGCTATTTTTCCATATCGCCTTTCTCTGCATCGTTCGTTTATGAGTTTCAGATACCCTCCAACAATGTCCCAGACATGTTTTATCGCAACCTGTTCCGAAGCCTTCCAGGCAATTTCAGAACACTGACAATGTTTAATATTTCTTGGAGATCTTAGCTGTATACACGCACCCAGTATCATACTGAAAAACCTTTCCATGTGCAAGCTGTTACAAGAGGGACAGCAGTAGTATCATAGATATTCACTACTGACTGACTGGCTAACTGCCTAAGTGCCTGTGACGAATACTGCAGATGTTGCCCGTTAGCAAATTGCTCACCAGAGTACCATTCCTCGCGTTTTTCGATGCATGCCGCAGTACATTAACTTTTGACAAAGTTTCAGGTGCCGTATGAACTTTGCAGTTTTTTGACCCTATGATGAGCATTAAATTGGAAACTTCAAATAAATCGCAAGAAAAAGTTATATGTAAGTTAAGTGAGAATTGTAATTTTTTTTGGGAAAATGAATTGTCATGACTTAGCACTTCTTTTAAAACTACGGTGTTGGACGATACATCGGCATTACAGTATGACTCGTGCTATAATC
Source organism: Macrothele yani (assembly GCA_039090855.1). Taxonomy (NCBI): domain Eukaryota; kingdom Metazoa; phylum Arthropoda; class Arachnida; order Araneae; family Macrothelidae; genus Macrothele; species Macrothele yani. The sequence continues at coordinate 35,230,224 of CM077033.1, read as the reverse complement.
GGAAAATGACGATAATTTAGTTGTTTGCAACAGAAGAGGAAAGGCAGGAGTCTAACTCCGTTGTTTAAGACAGCGCCCAAGTGTTCGGACATGAAATTACGATAGCATTTGCAATGTGATACGGTCCATGAAGAGCATAGTAAATAATTAAAAAAAAGATGCGGTTACGGTTCGACGTTTTAGTTCCATGTCCGTCCGCTGGTGCTCTTCTATTGAGATATTCAGGGCCAATTTTTTACCGTGTGTCTCTATCAAAGATTAACCTCGGAGTCTCTTGATCTGAGATGTCTTGTTGTTGTTTTAAAACCAATCAAATCTGTTCATTTATAAAAAAATATTCTGAATACATCTACATTTCCTTTTTTATTATCTTACATTTCCTTTTTCTTATCTTTTGATCTGTAACACTTAGTAGAATATGGTGGAATTAAATCGAAATTGGACTGAAATGTGAATTCATATTATTAGTGTGTTCAGGACGTGCCAAGATATTTTCATGAAAGGTGTACGTGTTCTTTTTAAGCTCCAGTCCTGTCGGGGATAATACAGTTTCCACTCAGACCATGAATGCCAATAGAGTGTTGCCAAAGAGAGGAGATTCAATCATGAAAAGTGGCTGAATTACAGCTATGCTCGACCTGTGTTGTGTTGTCTGATATTTTCTACTCTGATCTTAAGGAAGGAATTCCTACAAAACAGATTTGAGCTTGTGAGTGTAGAGAACAACCGGAGTGTTGAGAATTCAATAGGAAATCGTGCAGCACTCTTTTGCGTTAATGGCGTTCGATGTGTAAACTCCCAATAAGAAATGAAATATGACAATAATAGTAAAGTAACTTAAGATTCGTTCCACGAAATTACAGCATCATTTTAGAAATATGTTCAGTAATTTATACAGAAAATAAATTTTAAGTAAACACAGTTGACTTGAAATGTTTTTGAATTGCAAGCTCTTTAGAAGAAGCATCAAGTACAGTTGACAAAGCGTATTAAAGGCATGAAACTGGGGCGGATTTTATGAAATAACCTTATTTAACTGGAAATAGAATGGCAATTTCGATATGCGCATTTGTAAAAAAAAATTGCAAAATTCTCATACGATATTAAATGACTAATGTACATTTCTCAGCAGCCCACCATACTTCTTGCTTCTTGAGATAGCGGCCGTCCATAAAGTACGTTCGTGATTTTTTACTATCTTTAGACTCCCCCTCCCCATGTCACATTTTGTCAGATTGCTGACACCTACTTCTTCTAAAAAGTACGATCTAATTCCCGCAACCCTACCTCCCCTCTTATTTTGACGACTGCATTTATAAGTCCGTTGAGAAACAGAAAGAAAAAAAATAATTATTTCAAGGAATCTTCCATATATTTACACATTTTTTCCAGAAAATATTTTTTATTTAGGCATTAATTTATTCCCAATTTTCACCCGAACTTTATCAAACACGAGAAATTTGGTAGTACAGATACAAAAACTTAATATTGTGATTTAGCTAAATATCATAAGAAATCTGAAATATTTCATACTTTTTCTTAACTATCAAAGGAAAACAAAACCAGAAAGATGAAACCGAATTTTCGGGTGTAATCAGCAAGACTTTTGAATCCGTTCTGATGCGAATTACATTTACTAAAGATATTCAAACTCATTTGAACTGGTATGTAGTGCCTGACCGAAAAAAGAAATTTTCCAGTCGGGTTTTTATCCCGCAGATATTGTTGTAAACGAAAACTTCATCTGACGCTTTCTGGTGGCAGACGTGTGCGTTAAGGAAAAATGGAAATTACATGGGAAACATTTCGCAGCGGAAAATCTCTCCAACGAGGAAAGCATTTTTCAAATGGAGTTCTTCGGTGCAGAGATATCGGCAAATAAAAAATATGCATCTACGCCCCCTGGCAGGAAAACCCTGCATTTTTAAAGAAGAAAGGGCTTTCAAATTGTGTTTCGATGCGAGCTGTATCCGTATAAGAAATAATGTTTTCAATTGAGTTTTCAGGAGCTCAGATTTTTAATGCAAATATATCAGACGCAGAAATTAACGCTTACGCCTCCTGGTGGCCAAACCGTTCTTTATCAAATATTAAAAATTATATGCAAAATATTTCTTATCAGGAGCTGTAGCCGATGCAGAAAGAATTTTTCAAATCGGAGTTTTAGAAGCAGAGATATTGAGGAAACGGCAATTCATCCTTTCGCCTTTTAGCGTATGGTATCTGCATTACTTGAAAATTTGAAATTATATGAGAAACATTTTACACCGGAAATACTGTCTAACAAAGAAGGAATTGTTCAAATACGACTTTAAGAGGCAGAGACTTCTACGCCCATTAGTGGAGAAACCATGAATTATTTTAAGAAGAAAATATTCCCAAATGTTTATCGACAATGGCCGTATCGGTCCAGGAAATAATTTTTTAATCGGAGTTTTAGAGTCTCAGATTTTGCTTCAAATACCTACGAAGCAGAAATTTAACGCTTACGAGCCTGGTGACCAAACTATGTTTTACAAAAAATTAGAAATTGCAAAAAAAAAAAAAAAAAAAAAATCCGTCAGCAGCAGTACCCGGTGGTGGAAGAAGTTTTTAAATGGGAATTTTAGAAGCAGATATATCGGGGAAAGCGCAATTTATCTTCATTTCCCATAGCGGAAAGTCAATGAATCAACTGGAAATTTTGAAATTATATTAGAAATATGTCGCACCGGAAACTCTGCTCAACACAGAGTTTCCAAATCGTATCCAACACACCTTTGTCAAATCGTACCATTAGAAGCAGCGATATCGATAAAAACAAAATATATGTCTACGTCCCCTGGAGGGAAAACATACATTATTTTAAGAAGAGAACATTCCGAAACGGTTTGTCTACCTGAGTAGAATCGGTCGACGAAAGAGTTTCTTCAATCCAGATTTTCGAATCTCAAATTTTGCTGCAAATACATCAGAAGCAGAAATGAAATTTTACGCCCCTCGTGGTCAATCCATTTTATACCAAAAACTAGAAATTATATGTAAAATATTTCCCATCTAGAGCTGTGTCCCTTAAAGAAAACATTTTTTCGAATCTGAGTTTTAGAAGCACAGATATCATGGCAAAGTAATTTGCTTTTACACCCCCTAGTGGAGCATCTATGCGTAACTTGGAAAAGCAACTATACCTAAAGTAATCTTTCAATATATATGGAATCGAAAAGTCAAATATTTTTTTAATTGGATGTTTAGGAGCAAATAAATGGAACAGAATGAGTTTTGAATTCGATATCATCTGCATTTACGGCCTCAAGCGGCAAAAGTTTGCATCTTAAAAAGAAACGAAAAAACAGAATCATCATTCGTACATTTGGAGTTTCATAATGCAAAAATAATATTTCAAATCGGACTATTAGTTTCAGAGATATCGTGTCTACAGACGGACGGGCGGATTAACCGATAACGTAAGCACAATCTTTTTTTACAAAAGACGTGCTAAAAAAGACAAAAGAAAACGAATAAATGCCATGCACTATATTTTTGCCGCTGGACGCCGGAATTACTAAACCATCCAGCTCCCCCATGTCACATTTCGTCCGGTTGTCAGGAACCATCCTTCACCTGCAAACTCGGACGTAATTTATGGACAGCCCCATACCAACATGACATCTGAGGCGTATTACACATATCTGCAGATCATGGCTTGATTCGGAACTCGCAGTTGAAGTCTATTGTATTCACCGATTGATCACTTAACACCCAGCAATGCATTCGGCAAGGAATATTGTTTCTGCTTTACAGATGCTATGTTTTGTTGGTGCACGAGAAGTTTTCTGAAGATTATAAAACTTATAAACTTATATTATTTTTCATAATTCAGAAGGCGTCACGTACTTGAAATGTAGTGACGAGCTCCATCATTATTGGCGATAGAGCGAAATATCGGATATCATACGCATGATGCGAAGCTTTGGTACGAAGTTCAGATGGCAATATAAAACTGAACTGCCCATTTTCCTGACAAAAGCGTTTCAACGGAATCCCTGAATACAAGTTTCATAATTTAAAATAATAAAATTTGAGCCTCACTTTGTTTAGCACATTGTAATTACTTCAACATGTGTGCTTCTTCCAGGGAGTACCCAAATTTTCTGTTTCATTAACCTCTGTACAAATAAAAAAAAATTCATTCCAAAAAAAAAAAAAAGTTCTGAGGCATATTAAAACGTTATATCATCATCATCATCATTGTCAACCATTATCAATCCACTGCTGGACGAAGGTTTCCCCAAGTTTCCTCCACAACGGTCTGTCTTGTGCCAGTCTCCTCCATGTCACCCCTGCATACTTTCGAATTTCATCCACCCATCTCCCATGTGGTCTTCTTCTGGGTCTTTTCCTGTCCCTTGGAATCCAATCTAAAATTTCGGCTGTCCATCGATGATCTGTCCTTCTGGCAGTATGTCCAGCCCATTGCCATTTCAGGGATTTAACTCTGATCATGATGTCTTCCACTCTTGTCATTTTTCGGATCCACGAGTTCCACTTCCTATCTCTCCTGGTTACACCAAGCATGCATCTCTCCATGCTTCTTTGAGTTGTCTGCAGCCTTTGTATGTCTCTTTTAGTTAAGGTCCACGTCTCTGCATCATACGTAAGCACTGGAAGGATGCATTGATCAAACACTTTTCTTTTAAGACATAATGGCATATTGCTCTTGAAAATTATGCTGTTTCTTCCAAAAGCTCTCCAGGCAAGTTTTGTACGCCGATTAATTTCTTCATCAATGTGACCCTCACTTGATATCTGCTGTCCAAGATAAACGTACGTGTCGGTTATCTCCAGCTTTTCTCCATCAATCGATAAATCTTCATTTCTTGTAAAAGCATTGAACATCACTTTTGTCTTCTGAAAGTTCATTTTTAATCCCACTTCTTTACTCTTGTCAGCAAGTTCCTGGATCATACTCTGCAGCTCTGATGGGCTAGTTGCAAAAATGACTACGTCATCAGAAAAACGAAGGTGGGTTAGATAATCTCCATTAATCTTTATCCCCTTGTTTTCCCAGCTCAGTGACTGAAAAACACCCTCCAATGTGGCATTAAAGAGCTTCGGAGATATGGTGTCACCTTGTCTCACTCCCTTTCCAATTTTTATGTGTGTTGTATTTTCAAACAGCCTAATCTTTGCACTTGCATTTTCATAGATGTTATTAATAATATTAATGTATGCATCTTGAATACCGCAGGTTTTCAGAGCCATTGTAACTGCTGATGGTTTCACCGAATCAAAGGCTTTTTCATAATCGATAAAAGCCATGCACAATGGAAGTTCATATTCCCTCGCTCTTTCAATTAGTTCTCTCAGCACATGGATATGATCTATTGGGATGTAGCCACTCCTGAATCCAGCTTGTTCTCTCGGTTGAGCCATGTCCAGTGTTACCTTCAAGCGGTGTGAAAGAACTTTAGTGAAGATTTTATAAACTACTGATAGGAGGCTGATAGGTCTGTAGTTTCCGAGATCCTCAATGTCACCTTTCTTATGTAGCAGGATCATTGTAGCGGTGTTCCAATCCTCAGGAATCTTTCCTTCATTAAGGCATCGAGTGAAAATTTGGGAGAGTACTTTTTCGATTTCTCCACTTGCTTCTTGTATGATGTCTACAGTAATTCCATCTTCTCCTGGAGCTTTCCCCCGCTTCATGTTCTTGATTGCATGTGCAACTTCTGCTGGAAGGACTGGAGGAACTCTGGTACTGGTATCTTTCATGATGTCTGGAGTGCATGTATCATCCCTTTCATATAATTTGGAGTAGAAATCTTTCACTCTTGTCAAAATTTCGCCTCTATTTCTTGTTACAGAACCATCTTCTTTTCTCAGTGCCATAATCTGTTTTCTTCCCTTACTGAGATGTCCCTTTGCTATCTTTAGGCTTTGGTTGTTTTCAATTGCTTTCCTCACTAGTTCACAGTTGAATTTTCTTACGTCTTCAGTGATACTTTTTCGTACTGTCTTGCATAGCTCTATATATTCCACTTTGGAAGTCACATCTTCTTTAGTTGTCCTCATCTCTCTTCTTTTTTGCATCAACATTTTCGTTTTTCCTGATAATTTATTTACATGCAACTTGTTCTTAGACCAAGCTAATCTTGTTGCTGTTTCCATAAGAGCTTTGGTTACTTTTCTGTTAACTTCAGAGATGTCCACTTCTTCCGATGTTAGGCCTTCTAAAGCAGAGAACCTGTTCTTCATTTCCAACTTGAAAATATTATGGTGTTTTTTAAGGTTGGTTATGTCAATAGATTTTGTTTGTCTTATGAGCTTGCCACGTTCAAGTTTAGTGTTGAGGTGCATCTTACATCTCACCAATCTATGGTCACTACCTGTGTTGAACTTGTTTAGCACACTGCAGTCTTCTATGACGAATTTTTTGTTACACATAATAAAATCAATTTCACTTGTCGTCCCATTTGGATGTCTCCATGTCCATTTCCTGTGTGGCTTTTTTCTTGAGGAAGGAGTTCAAGATGAAAAACCCTTCTGCCTCTGCAAACTCAACGAGAGTATTTCCACGCTGGTTTCTGTTGCCGTGACCGAATTTACCTACTGAAGTTTCATTCTGTTGCCGTTGCCCTATTTTTGCATTGAAATCTCCCATAATTATTTTCAAGTGCTGCTTTCCTTTATTATTTAGATGACAAATTTCCTCATAAAATTCTTCAATTTCTTCTTCAGGATGACTTGTGGTGGGTGCATAAGTTTGAATAATCTGAGCCTGGTATCTTTTCGAGAGTTGGATAACAAGCCGTGCAGCTCTGTCAGAGGAACTTTCAACTTCTACAACTTTATCCTTCAGTTTCTTGTTTATTATAAATCCAACACCACTAGTTCTGCCAGTATCTGTCCCACGATAGTAGAAGAGATGTCCACTTTTTAGTTCGATGAGATCTTCTCCTTTTCTCCTTACCTCACTTAGCCCCACGATGTCCCACTTGATCCTTTGTAGTTCCTCTTCCAATTCAAGAAACCTTGAATCAGAAGATAGGGAGCGTCCATTGTACGTTGCCAAAGTCAGCATCAGATGGCAGCCTAGTCCGGTCCTCCGGGGATTCTTAGCACCCTCTGCCTTCATGTCGCACTGGCCGCTGCCTTGGCCAGGTACATTCCAGCTGCCGGAGACTGAGGGCCAAATTTAAGTTGTGGAGGCATTTTGGAGGGGTTTGGCATAACTCACCACGCTGGCCAAGCGGGTTGGTGAGTGTGGGATAGAATTTCCTCTAATCCCGATGGTATAGTTATACCGCTATTGGCGGTCGTCAGAGCCCCTTTAGTAGGAACAGGATGCACCACGAGAAGGCGGGGTTGACATTTGTCAAGGAGAGGCTGTGATGTTACGCATCACCTGACCTTACATCCCTAAAACGTTATATATATTATTATTAAAACGCGAACACTGCCAGATTAGCTATACGATTTTGAAATGAAACATTTTTCCAGTATGAAATAAAAGCCAGAAGGAATAAACTTGGAATTAACTTACGTTATGTGTTATGCTAACAAAAATTCAAACATTTTGTGTGGAATGTACATATCTGAAGAATATGGGAACGTTGAGTACGAAATTTGTACTTTCCGAAACAAATCTAAACGGGAACGCAACGCTATCAGATGCGCAAGTTTACTCGTTTGAGCGGTCCTCGACTTACAACTTTGACAACGAATGTATTTATTCTTGTTGATTTCAGTTAATTTTCGTAACCTGTGTTAACTCCTTCCTGCTGGCTGCAGGCAGAAATTTGAATGTTGGAAACAACTACAGTGATCTCTTATAAAACGACGAAGAAGCAATGTGATCCAGCAAATCTTTATCAAGCAGATAACGAGAGAAAAAGTTCAACATCATTTCCAAAAGTAAAACTCGCTGTCCCCCAAAAAATATATATACATAAATTTTACTTTCACGCGATATCTTATTTTCCGAAATATTGGGAAATCAAGAAAAATATACAACACTTTGCTTACTTCATTTTTAAAATGAAACCAACATAACTCACCTCCCACCATGCACTGCGTGACATGTAACAAAGGATATTTCCAGTTGAAAAAATTACTTTAACGTCTATAATAAAAAGTAAAATTGCAAACAAATCTGGCAAAGCTCAGGAATACCAAAGTTCAGCTTCTCCAGTGGCGATATGGGTGAAACCAAGAAAAGATACTCGTCTATAACTTGTGGATCGCCGACGTAAATCGAAGGAATAATTTGAACATACAGATTAAGTCTTATGCACTACCATGCCCTTTACTGCTAGATCATCAAGGAGATGGAGTCATTTGCTCCTTAGCAAATATTCTAATAAACGATTTACAGTCAAGGTCTCTATTGCTTGAAAAAACAAGCCGGTCCCTATTTGCTTGGCACATTACAAGAGAACTATCTTGTCACACGCTTAAGTTGAAACTGAAGATAATCAATTTGCAATCAAGGTTATGCATACCTAGAGAATTTGAACCAAATAGTGAGTAATAACTTCTTTCTCACTATGAACCTTCCTTTTCACTCTACTGATTTAATTCATTTCACAGCTGGTTTGTTCCGCGCAAGAAAGATGCTCATATCCGATGAGTTGTGGATTTTCAAGAAATTCGTAATATCGCGGTGCTCAAAGGTTTCTCGGGATTGACGGTACGCGCTGGTCAATCTCCAAGGTATTGCTAGTAGTGCAATGGAAATTAGAATAGATGCCTTTTGAAACAGTTCTAGGAAGTTTTTTACACGATAGAATCTTAACAATTTGTGCTTATTGCATTATGCTGTACACCGTGTTAACGCTTCGTTCCTCAGACATTTTAACTTTCACGTGTTCACGGGGATATAATCTTAGTAGGGATACTGACAATGCCAACAACACAATGTCTGAAATTCTTCTACGGTGAACCCAACAACACACTGAAATCGTGGGCTACCGTTTATATTACAAAATGTCCTCCGTCACGTTTTGTGAAGTAAAATGAAGACACTGTTTTCAGAAAATTTGGCTTTTCCCCCTTCGCCTGTCATGTTATTCACATATTTTATTTCCGCATAATTTAAATTATGGAAAAACGAAAATATTTTACTGACACTATAAAACATGTTTGTTATATACAGCAGCTTCATGGCCATTTGCGAATATGAGCGTTTAGACATTTCCGTCTTCAACTAAATTCAGCTCAGGCCGGGACTGAAAACTGGCAACAGGAATGGGCAACGCGCCAGTTTAATGGCTTTGCTCCGCAGCAACATATTTTAACTTAGAAACGAGAGACCACTTTTATCATTCAAACAAGTAGGTGTTCGCTAAATCCGAAACAAGGGGAAAGAAAGTTTCTTGTACAGATCAACATGATAGTCCAATCTTTCCAGAGAAAGTCGGCATTGTAATGTGTTGATATCTCCATATATCTCTGTTTCCACATCCTTCACATCGTCTTTGCATCGGTGATGCGGCTGCTGCAATTCATTTACCTATAAATGCGTATAATATTTTGTGCTTGCCGAGCTGAATTTAAATTTTATGAGCAGCGTATTATGTATCTTCTAAAGGAAGAGATGTTATTCATGGTTCTACCCTAAAGTGAATACTTTCTAGATACTTCATGACACAGAAAACTTATTTCTATCATTTGAATATGGGAAATCTATGTTTTTTAAGTATCGTATTTATAAATTAAGATACATTCATCGTGATTGAAGATTAATTGTAATATTTGAATTATTTCTTTTAGTAATTCTTTAGAAAAAGGAAGTAAATGTATAAAAATTTTAAGAAAATGGTTAGCCTTTACTCAGACAATGAATGAACATATCATGTGCTTCCTGTGTGTAGGTGTTTGGAAGCGATAAAACAAGTAAAATGTTTGTGGAATCGGTGTTTGCTGACAGGTCAATGACAATAATTATTCGGAAGAAATAACAGCTTTTGGAAAGGTTCACGTGTTCTGTGACAACTGCTCTCTTTCTTATAGTAAAAAAATAATGCCTTTGTTCGTACTGTGCGTATATCCCTTGGTAGCATACACTGGTGTGCGAAAATTAAGGAAGCCGAGGAGAAATTAGCATAACAGCGGAACGAGGAGGCAGAACGGACCGAAAGACACTGAGAAGACAGAATAGGGTCCGGTACGGTAGGGCATGCGCATATAGGCAGCATGATTTAGTTGTGGGGGGGGGGTGTCGGAAGGGTATAAAGCACACGGGCGGTGTTCACTCAGCAATTCGGTGAAAGTTATTGCACGGTGTACATCGGTTTGAACGACGTCGAGTTGCTGCCACCGTGTGATATGGCCAACAAGCAATCCAGTAGACGACATCTGGATGACTTTACCCGAGGTCGCTTCATTGAGAAGTTGGAAGAAGGTCGAAGTGTGACTATCATGGACGAGGAGTTCGTGATCGCTCACAGCATCGTTTCACGAGCATAGAGAGCATTTCAAACGACAGGAACAGCTGCCCAAAAGTTTAGCAGAAGTTGTCGTCCACGAGCAACCACGGCGGCGGACGACCGGTATATTTTCCTGCAGGCGCGACGAGACAGACGGTAGACAGCGGGACAAATCGCAAGGCACAGGCAACCTACATATGGCCGTCCGTTATTGCGTTTTATCGTGGCCAGGAGGCTGCACTAATGTGGTCTATTTGCACGTCGACCAGTACGATGTGTGCCATTAACGCCTGCTCATCGGAGACGTCGGTTTCTGTGGTGCCGGGAGCATAAGAACTGGACACATCAGCAATGGAGTCGAGTTCTGTGAACGAGTGAGAGCCGATTTAGTCTGACGAGCGGTTGTGGACGTATACACATCTGGAGAGAGCAGGGAACACGCAATCATACCTCCAACATTATCGAAAGGAACCGGTTTGGAGGTGGCGGAGTTCTCGTTTGTGGCGGTATCATGCCTGGTAGCCGTACTGACCTCCATATCCTCCAAGGAGGTTTAGTCACTGGTGTCCGCTATTGTATCGAGGTTCTCCTGCCTCACGTGCGCCTGTTTAGAGGTGCTGTGGGACCTGAGTTCCTCTTCATGGACGACAACGATACACCTCAACGTACAGTGGCTGTAGAACAGCTGTTGGAGAGTGAAGATATTCAACGGAAGGATTGGCCCGCAAGGTCCCCGTACCTAAATCCAGTTGAACACGTGTGGGACCTTCTAGGGAGAAGTGTGGCAACACGTCACCAGCAGCCAGACAAAATGATAAGCGAATCGTGGTCAAAGGCACTGCTGGACTGTTTAATAATCGTTTTTCAGAGTTTTATAATTTTGATTTTCCTATGTTCACACCAACACTTGATGTACGAAGACGGAAAGTATAGTTTCGTTTTTCAAGAGCGAAGGGAAAACTTGACCAGCTCTCCCGTATTTAAACACATCTTGGTCATATACTGCGTCATGTTCTTGGTGGCTGGAGATTTCTAAAATTCCCCTGTTTAAATGAAATGTTAGTGAACTGATTAATTGCTAGCTGTTTAAACGTGCAACGCCGAAATTTTGAAATAAAATTGCTTGTTTTACAAAAGACGGAAAATAAGAATTTCCGCAAACTTTGTATTTTCTTAATTCTGTAAAACAAAATTTTCCTCATTATTGAAGAATTTTAGATAAAAAAATTATGCTTTCACTTTCTACTTGGAAAATTAAAATTTATAAATTTTCTGCAAGAAAATAACAGGGAGAATTTCAGACAAGATTTTTTTCCTTGAAGCCGTCAGTAATCAGATCGCACACGAGAGATTTTCAATAAAGTACGAATGTTTTATCGACTAGCAAAGCACGGATAAAATCTATCTTCTCTTACATTTTGTTCAGTGTTCATCATCATCATCATTGTCAACCATTATCAATCCACTGCTGGACGAAGGTCTCCCCAAGTTTCCTCCACAACGGTCTGTCTTGTGCCAGTCTCCTCCATGTCACTCCCGCATATTTACGAATTTCATCAACCCATCTCCCATGTGGTCTTTTTCTGGGTCTTTTCCTGTCCCTTGGAATCCAATCTAAAATTTCGGCTGTCCATCTATGGTCTGTCCTTCTGGCAGTATGTCCAGCCCATTGCCATTTCAGGGATTTAACTCTGACCATGATGTCTTCCACTCTCGTCATTTTTCGGATCCACGAGTTCCTCTTCTTATCTCTCCTGGTTATACCAAGCATGCACCTCTCCATGCCTCTTTGAGTTGTCTGCAGCCTTTCTATGTCTCTTTTAGTTAAGGTCCACGTCTCTGCACCATACGTAAGCACTGGAAGGATGCATTGATCAAACACTTTTCTTTTAAGACATAATGGCATATTGCTCTTGAAAATTATGCTGTTTCTTCCAAAAAGCTCTCCAGGCAAGTTTTGTACGCCGATTAATTTCTTCATCAATGTGACCCTCACTTGATATCTGCTGTCCAAGATAAACGTACGTGTCTGTTATCTCCAGCTTTTCTCCATCAATCGATAAATCTTCATTTCTTGTAAAAGCATTGAACATCACTTTTGTCTTCTGAAAGTTCATTTTTAATCCCACTTCTTTACTCTTGTCAGCAAGTTCCTGGATCATACTCTGCAGCTCTGATGGGCTAGTTGCAAAAATGACTACGTCATCAGAAAAACGAAGGTGGGTTAGATAATCTCCATTAATCTTTATCCCCTTGTTTTCCCAGCTCAGTGACTGAAAAACACCCTCCAATGTGGCATTAAAGAGCTTCGGAGATATGGTGTCACCTTGTCTCACTCCCTTTCCAATTTTTATGTGTGTTGTATTTTCAAACAGCCTAATCTTTGCACTTGCATTTTCATAGATGTTATTAATAATATTAATGTATGCATCTTGAATACTGCAGGTTTTCAGAGCCATTGTAACTGCTGATGGTTTCACCGAATCAAAGGCTTTTTCATAATCGATAAAAGCCATGCACAATGGAAGTTCATATTCCCTCGCTCTTTCAATTAGTTCTCTCAGCACATGGATATGATCTATTGTGATGTAGCCACTCCTGAATCCAGCTTGTTCTCTCGGTTGAGCCATGTCCAGTGTTACCTTCAAGCGGTGTGAAAGAACTTTAGTAAAGATTTTATAAACTACTGATAGGAGGCTGATAGGTCTGTAGTTTCCGAGATCCTCAATGTCACCTTTCTTATGTAGCAGGATCATTGTAGCGGTGTTCCAATCCTCAGGAATCTTCCCTTCATTAAGGCATCGAGTGAAAATTTGGGAGAGTACTTTTTCGATTTCTCCACTTGCTTCTTGTATGATGTCTACAGTAATTCCATCTTCTCCTGGAGCTTTCCCCCGCTTCATGTTCTTGATTGCATGTGCAACTTCTGCTGGAAGGACTGGAGGAACTCTGGTACTGGTATCTTTCATGATGTCTGGAGTGCATGTATCATCCCTTTCATATAATTTGGAGTAGAAATCTTTCACTCTTGTCAAAATTTCGCCTCTATTTCTTGTTACAGAACCATCTTCTTTTCTCAGTGCCATAATCTGTTTTCTTCCCTTACTGAGATGTCCCTTTGCTATCTTTAGGCTTTGGTTGTTTTCAATTGCTTTCCTCACTAGTTCACAGTTGAATTTTCTTACGTCTTCAGTGATACTTTTTCGTACTGTCTTGCATAGCTCTATATATTCCACTTTGGAAGTCACATCTTCTTTAGTTGTCCTCATCTCTCTTCTTTTTTGCATCAACATTTTCGTTTTTCCTGATAATTTATTTACATGCAACTTGTTCTTAGACCAAGCTAATCTTGTTGCTGTTTCCATAAGAGCTTTGGTTACTTTTCTGTTAACTTCAGAGATGTCCACTTCTTCCGATGTTAGGCCTTCTAAAGCAGAGAACCTGTTCTTCATTTCCAACTTGAAAATATTATGGTGTTTTTTAAGGTTGGTTATGTCAATAGATTTTGTTTGTCTTATGAGCTTGCCACGTTCAAGTTTAGTGTTGAGGTGCATCTTACATCTCACCAATCTATGGTCACTACCTGTGTTGAACTTGTTTAGCACACTGCAGTCTTCTATGACGAATTTTTTGTTACACATAATAAAATCAATTTCACTTGTCGTCCCATTTGGATGTCTCCATGTCCATTTCCTGTGTGGCTTTTTCTTGAGGAAGGAGTTCAAGATGAAAAACCCTTCTGCCTCTGCAAACTCAACGAGAGTATTTCCACGCTGGTTTCTGTTGCCGTGACCGAATTTACCTACTGAAGTTTCATTCTGTTGCCGTTGCCCTATTTTTGCATTGAAATCTCCCATAATTATTTTCAAGTGCTGCTTTCCTTTATTATTTAGATGACAAATTTCCTCATAAAATTCTTCAATTTCTTCTTCAGGATGACTTGTGGTGGGTGCATAAGTTTGAATAATCTGAGCCTGGTATCTTTTCGAGAGTTGGATAACAAGCCGTGCAGCTCTGTCAGAGGAACTTTCAACTTCTACAACTTTATCCTTCAGTTTCTTGTTTATTATAAATCCAACACCACTAGTTCTGCCAGTATCTGTCCCACGATAGTAGAAGAGATGTCCACTTTTTAGTTCGATGAGATCTTCTCCTTTTCTCCTTACCTCACTTAGCCCCACGATGTCCCACTTGATCCTTTGTAGTTCCTCTTCCAATTCAAGAAACCTTGAATCAGAAGATAGGGAGCGTCCATTGTACGTTGCCAAAGTCAGCATCAGATGGCAGCCTAGTCCGGTCCTCCGGGGATTCTTAGCACCCTCTGCCTTCATGTCGCACTGGCCGCTGCCTTGGCCAGGTACATTCCAGCTGCCGGAGACTGAGGGCCAAATTTAAGTTGTGGAGGCATTTTGGAGGGGTTTGGCATAACTCACCACGCTGGCCAAGCGGGTTGGTGAGTGTGGGATAGAATTTCCTCTAATCCCGATGGTATAGTTATACCGCTATTGGCGGTCGTCAGAGCCCCTTTAGTAGGAACAGGATGCACCACGAGAAGGCGGGGTTGACATTTGTCAAGGAGAGGCTGTGATGTTACGCATCACCTGACCTTACATCCCTAAAACGTTATATATATTATTATTAAAACGCGAACACTGCCAGATTAGCTATACGATTTTGAAATGAAACATTTTTCCAGTATGAAATAAAAGCCAGAAGGAATAAACTTGGAATTAACTTACGTTATGTGTTATGCTAACAAAAATTCAAACATTTTGTGTGGAATGTACATATCTGAAGAATATGGGAACGTTGAGTACGAAATTTGTACTTTCCGAAACAAATCTAAACGGGAACGCAACGCTATCAGATGCGCAAGTTTACTCGTTTGAGCGGTCCTCGACTTACAACTTTGACAACGAATGTATTTATTCTTGTTGATTTCAGTTAATTTTCGTAACCTGTGTTAACTCCTTCCTGCTGGCTGCAGGCAGAAATTTGAATGTTGGAAACAACTACAGTGATCTCTTATAAAACGACGAAGAAGCAATGTGATCCAGCAAATCTTTATCAAGCAGATAACGAGAGAAAAAGTTCAACATCATTTCCAAAAGTAAAACTCGCTGTCCCCCCAAAAATATATATACATAAATTTTACTTTCACGCGATATCTTATTTTCCGAAATATTGGGAAATCAAGAAAAATATACAACACTTTGCTTACTTCATTTTTAAAATGAAACCAACATAACTCACCTCCCACCATGCACTGCGTGACATGTAACAAAGGATATTTCCAGTTGAAAAATTACTTTAACGTCTATAATAAAAAGTAAAATTGCAAACAAATCTGGCAAAGCTCAGGAATACCAAAGTTCAGCTTCTCCAGTGGCGATATGGGTGAAACCAAGAAAAGATACTCGTCTATAACTTGTGGATCGCCGACGTAAATCGAAGGAATAATTTGAACATACAGATTAAGTCTTATGCACTACCATGCCCTTTACTGCTAGATCATCAAGGAGATGGAGTCATTTGCTCCTTAGCAAATATTCTAATAAACGATTTACAGTCAAGGTCTCTATTGCTTGAAAAAACAAGCCGGTCCCTATTTGCTTGGCACATTATAAGAGAACTATCTTGTCACATGCTTAAGTTGAAACTGAAGATAATCAATTTGCAATCAAGGTTATGCATACCTAGAGAATTTGAACCAAATAGTGAGTAATAACTTCTTTCTCACTATGAACCTTCCTTTTCACTCTACTGATTTAATTCATTTCACAGCTGGTTTGTTCCGCGCAAGAAAGATGCTCATATCCGATGAGTTGTGGATTTTCAAGAAATTCGTAATATCGCGGTGCTCAAAGGTTTCTCGGGATTGACGGTACGCGCTGGTCAATCTCCAAGGTATTGCTAGTAGTGCAATGGAAATTAGAATAGATGCCTTTTGAAACAGTTCTAGGAAGTTTTTTACACGATAGAATCTTAACAATTTGTGCTTATTGCATTATGCTGTACACCGTGTTAACGCTTCGTTCCTCAGACATTTTAACTTTCACGTGTTCACGGGGATATAATCTTAGTAGGGATACTGACAATGCCAACAACACAATGTCTGAAATTCTTCTACGGTGAACCCAACAACACACTGAAATCGTGGGCTACCGTTTATATTACAAAATGTCCTCCGTCACGTTTTGTGAAGTAAAATGAAGACACTGTTTTCAGAAAATTTGGCTTTTCCCCCTTCGCCTGTCATGTTATTCACATATTTTATTTCCGCATAATTTAAATTATGGAAAAACGAAAATATTTTACTGACACTATAAAACATGTTTGTTATATACAGCAGCTTCATGGCCATTTGCGAATATGAGCGTTTAGACATTTCCGTCTTCAACTAAATTCAGCTCAGGCCGGGACTGAAAACTGGCAACAGGAATGGGCAACGCGCCAGTTTAATGGCTTTGCTCCGCAGCAACATATTTTAACTTAGAAATGAGAGACCACTTTTATCATTCAAACAAGTAGGTGTTCGCTAAATCCGAAACAAGGGGAAAGAAAGTTTCTTGTACAGATCAACATGATAGTCCAATCTTTCCAGAGAAAGTCGGCATTGTAATGTGTTGATATCTCCATATATCTCTGTTTCCACATCCTTCACATCGTCTTTGCATCGGTGATGCGGCTGCTGCAATTCATTTACCTATAAATGCGTATAATATTTTGTGCTTGCCGAGCTGAATTTAAATTTTATGAGCAGCGTATTATGTATCTTCTAAAGGAAGAGATGTTATTCATGGTTCTACCCTAAAGTGAATACTTTCTAGATACTTCATGACACAGAAAACTTATTTCTATCATTTGAATATGGGAAATCTATGTTTTTTAAGTATCGTATTTATAAATTAAGATACATTCATCGTGATTGAAGATTAATTGTAATATTTGAATTATTTCTTTTAGTAATTCTTTAGAAAAAGGAAGTAAATGTATAAAAATTTTAAGAAAATGGTTAGCCTTTACTCAGACAATGAATGAACATATCATGTGCTTCCTGTGTGTAGGTGTTTGGAAGCGATAAAACAAGTAAAATGTTTGTGGAATCGGTGTTTGCTGACAGGTCAATGACAATAATTATTCGGAAGAAATAACAGCTTTTGGAAAGGTTCACGTGTTCTGTGACAACTGCTCTCTTTCTTATAGTAAAAAAATAATGCCTTTGTTCGTACTGTGCGTATATCCCTTGGTAGCATACACTGGTGTGCGAAAATTAAGGAAGCCGAGGAGAAATTAGCATAACAGCGGAACGAGGAGGCAGAACGGACCGAAAGACACTGAGAAGACAGAATAGGGTCCGGTACGGTAGGGCATGCGCATATAGGCAGCATGATTTAGTTGGGGGTGTCGGAAGGGTATAAAGCACACGGGCGGTGTTCACTCAGCAATTCGGTGAAAGTTATTGCACGGTGTACATCGGTTTGAACGACGTCGAGTTGCTGCCACCGTGTGATATGGGCAACAAGCAATCCAGTAGCGACATCTGGATGACTTTACCCGAGGTCGCTTCATTGAGAAGTTGGAAGAAGGTCGAAGTGTGACTATCATGGACGAGGAGTTCGTGATCGCTCACAGCATCGTTTCACGAGCATAGAGAGCATTTCAAACGACAGGAACAGCTGCCCAAAAGTTTAGCAGAAGTTGTCGTCCACGAGCAGCCACGGCGGCGGACGACCGGTATATTTTCCTGCAGGCGCGACGAGACAGACGGTAGACAGCGGGACAAATCGCAAGGCACAGGCAACCTACATATGGCCGTCCGTTATTGCGTTTTATCGTGGCCAGGAGGCTGCACTAATGTGGTCTATTTGCACGTCGACCAGTACGATGTGTGCCATTAACGCCTGCTCATCGGAGACGTCGGTTTCTGTGGTGCCGGGAGCATAAGAACTGGACACATCAGCAATGGAGTCGAGTTCTGTGAACGAATGAGAGCCGATTTAGTCTGACGAGCGGTTGTGGACGTATACACATCTGGAGAGAGCAGGGAACACGCAATCATACCTCCAACATTATCGAAAGGAACCGGTTTGGAGGTGGCGGAGTTCTCGTTTGTGGCGGTATCATGCCTGGTAGCCGTACTGACCTCCATATCCTCCAAGGAGGTTTAGTCACTGGTGTCCGCTATTGTATCGAGGTTCTCCTGCCTCACGTGCGCCTGTTTAGAGGTGCTGTGGGACCTGAGTTCCTCTTCATGGACGACAACGATACACCTCAACGTACAGTGGCTGTAGAACAGCTGTTGGAGAGTGAAGATATTCAACGGAAGGATTGGCCCGCAAGGTCCCCGTACCTAAATCCAGTTGAACACGTGTGGGACCTTCTAGGGAGAAGTGTGGCAACACGTCACCAGCAGCCAGACAAAATGATAAGCGAATCGTGGTCAAAGGCACTGCTGGACTGTTTAATAATCGTTTTTCAGAGTTTTATAATTTTGATTTTCCTATGTTCACACCAACACTTGATGTACGAAGACGGAAAGTATAGTTTCGTTTTTCAAGAGCGAAGGGAAAACTTGACCAGCTCTCCCGTATTTAAACACATCTTGGTCATATACTGCGTCATGTTCTTGGTGGCTGGAGATTTCTAAAATTCCCCTGTTTAAATGAAATGTTAGTGAACTGATTAATTGCTAGGTGTTTAAACGTGCAACGCCGAAATTTTGAAATAAAATTGCTTGTTTTACAAAAGACGGAAAATAGGAATTTCCGCAAACTTTGTATTTTCTTAATTCTGTAAAACAAAATTTTCCTCATTATTGAAGAATTTTAGATAAAAAAATTATGCTTTCACTTTCTACTTGGAAAATTAAAATTTATAAATTTTCTGCAAGAAAATAACAGGGAGAATTTCAGACAAGATTTTTTCCTTGAAGCCGTCAGTAATCAGATCGCACACGAGAAATTTTCAATAAAGTACGAATGTTTTATCGACTAGCAAAGCACGGATAAAATCTATCTTCTCTTACATTTTGTTCAGTGTTCATCATCATCATCATTGTCAACCATTATCAATCCACTGCTGGACGAAGGTCTCCCCAAGTTTCCTCCACAACGGTCTGTCTTGTGCCAGTCTCCTCCATGTCACTCCCGCATATTTACGAATTTCATCCACCCATCTCCCATGTGGTCTTCTTCTGGGTCTTTTCCTGTCCCTTGGAATCCAATCTAAAATTTCGGCTGTCCATCTATGGTCTGTCCTTCTGGCAGTATGTCCAGCCCATTGCCATTTCAGGGATTTAACTCTGATCATGATGTCTTCCACTCTCGTCATTTTTCGGATCCACGAGTTCCTCTTCTTATCTCTCCTGGTTATACCAAGCATGCACCTCTCCATGCCTCTTTGAGTTGTCTGCAGCCTTTCTATGTCTCTTTTAGTTAAGGTCCACGTCTCTGCACCATACGTAAGCACTGGAAGGATGCATTGATCAAACACTTTTCTTTTAAGACATAATGGCATATTGCTCTTGAAAATTATGCTGTTTCTTCCAAAAGCTCTCCAGGCAAGTTTTGTACGCCGATTAATTTCTTCATCAATGTGACCCTCACTTGATATCTGCTGTCCAAGATAAACGTACGTGTCTGTTATCTCCAGCTTTTCTCCATCAATCGATAAATCTTCATTTCTTGTAAAAGCATTGAACATCACTTTTGTCTTCTGAAAGTTCATTTTTAATCCCACTTCTTTACTCTTGTCAGCAAGTTCCTGGATCATACTCTGCAGCTCTGATGGGCTAGTTGCAAAAATGACTACGTCATCAGAAAAACGAAGGTGGGTTAAATAATCTCCATTAATTTTTATCCCCTTGTTTTCCCAGCTCAGTGACTGAAAAACACCCTCCAATGTGGCATTAAAGAGCTTCGGAGATATGGTGTCACCTTGTCTCACTCCCTTTCCAATTTTTATGTGTGTTGTATTTTCAAACAGCCTAATCTTTGCACTTGCATTTTCATAGATGTTATTAATAATATTAATGTATGCATCTTGAATACTGCAGGTTTTCAGAGCCATTGTAACTGCAGATGGTTTCACCGAATCAAAGGCTTTTTCATAATCGATAAAAGCCATGCACAATGGAAGTTCATATTCCCTCGCTCTTTCAATTAGTTCTCTCAGCACATGGATATGATCTATTGTGAAGTAGCCACTCCTGAATCCAGCTTGTTCTCTCGGTTGAGCCATGTCCAGTGTTACCTTCAAGCGGTGTGAAAGAACTTTAGTAAAGATTTTATAAACTACTGATAGGAGGCTGATAGGTCTGTAGTTTCCGAGATCCTCAATGTCACCTTTCTTATGTAGCAGGATCATTGTAGCGGTGTTCCAATCCTCAGGAATCTTTCCTTCATTAAGGCATCGAGTGAAAATTTGGGAGAGTACTTTTTCGATTTCTCCACTTGCTTCTTGTATGATGTCTACAGTAATTCCATCTTCTCCTGGAGCTTTCCCCCGCTTCATGTTCTTGATTGCATGTGCAACTTCTGCTGGAAGGACTGGAGGAACTCTGGTACTGGTATCTTTCATGATGTCTGGAGTGCATGTATCATCCCTTTCATATAATTTGGAGTAGAAATCTTTCACTCTTGTCAAAATTTCGCCTCTATTTCTTGTTACAGAACCATCTTCTTTTCTCAGTGCCATAATCTGTTTTCTTCCCTTACTGAGATGTCCCTTTGCTATCTTTAGGCTTTGGTTGTTTTCAATTGCTTTCCTCACTAGTTCACAGTTGAATTTTCTTACGTCTTCAGTGATACTTTTTCGTACTGTCTTGCATAGCTCTATATATTCCACTTTGGAAGTCACATCTTCTTTAGTTGTCCTCATCTCTCTTCTTTTTTGCATCAACATTTTCGTTTTTCCTGATAATTTATTTACATGCAACTTGTTCTTAGACCAAGCTAATCTTGTTGCTGTTTCCATAAGAGCTTTGGTTACTTTTCTGTTAACTTCAGAGATGTCCACTTCTTCCGATGTTAGGCCTTCTAAAGCAGAGAACCTGTTCTTCATTTCCAACTTGAAAATATTATGGTGTTTTTTAAGGTTGGTTATGTCAATAGATTTTGTTTGTCTTATGAGCTTGCCACGTTCAAGTTTAGTGTTGAGGTGCATCTTACATCTCACCAATCTATGGTCACTACCTGTGTTGAACTTGTTTAGCACACTGCAGTCTTCTATGACGAATTTTTTGTTACACATAATAAAATCAATTTCACTTGTCGTCCCATTTGGATGTCTCCATGTCCATTTCCTGTGTGGCTTTTTCTTGAGGAAGGAGTTCAAGATGAAAAACCCTTCTGCCTCTGCAAACTCAACGAGAGTATTTCCACGCTGGTTTCTGTTGCCGTGACCGAATTTACCTACTGAAGTTTCATTCTGTTGCCGTTGCCCTATTTTTGCATTGAAATCTCCCATAATTATTTTCAAGTGCTGCTTTCCTTTATTATTTAGATGACAAATTTCCTCATAAAATTCTTCAATTTCTTCTTCAGGATGACTTGTGGTGGGTGCATAAGTTTGAATAATCTGAGCCTGGTATCTTTTCGAGAGTTGGATAACAAGCCGTGCAGCTCTGTCAGAGGAACTTTCAACTTCTACAACTTTATCCTTCAGTTTCTTGTTTATTATAAATCCAACACCACTAGTTCTGCCAGTATCTGTCCCACGATAGTAGAAGAGATGTCCACTTTTTAGTTCGATGAGATCTTCTCCTTTTCTCCTTACCTCACTTAGCCCCACGATGTCCCACTTGATCCTTTGTAGTTCCTCTTCCAATTCAAGAAACCTTGAATCAGAAGATAGGGAGCGTCCATTGTACGTTGCCAAAGTCAGCATCAGATGGCAGCCTAGTCCGGTCCTCCGGGGATTCTTAGCACCCTCTGCCTTCATGTCGCACTGGCCGCTGCCTTGGCCAGGTACATTCCAGCTGCCGGAGACTGAGGGCCAAATTTAAGTTGTGGAGGCATTTTGGAGGGTTTGGCATAACTCACCACGCTGGCCAAGCGGGTTGGTGAGTGTGGGATAGAATTTCCTCTAATCCCGATGGTATAGTTATACCGCTATTGGCGGTCGTCAGAGCCCCTTTAGTAGGAACAGGATGCACCACGAGAAGGCGGGGTTGACATTTGTCAAGGAGAGGCTGTGATGTTACGCATCACCTGACCTTACATCCCTAAAACGTTATATATATTATTATTAAAACGCGAACACTGCCAGATTAGCTATACGATTTTGAAATGAAACATTTTTCCAGTATGAAATAAAAGCCAGAAGGAATAAACTTGGAATTAACTTACGTTATGTGTTATGCTAACAAAAATTCAAACATTTTGTGTGGAATGTACATATCTGAAGAATATGGGAACGTTGAGTACGAAATTTGTACTTTCCGAAACAAATCTAAACGGGAACGCAACGCTATCAGATGCGCAAGTTTACTCGTTTGAGCGGTCCTCGACTTACAACTTTGACAACGAATGTATTTATTCTTGTTGATTTCAGTTAATTTTCGTAACCTGTGTTAACTCCTTCCTGCTGGCTGCAGGCAGAAATTTGAATGTTGGAAACAACTACAGTGATCTCTTATAAAACGACGAAGAAGCAATGTGATCCAGCAAATCTTTATCAAGCAGATAACGAGAGAAAAAGTTCAACATCATTTCCAAAAGTAAAACTCGCTGTCCCCCAAAAAATATATATACATAAATTTTACTTTCACGCGATATCTTATTTTCCGAAATATTGGGAAATCAAGAAAAATATACAACACTTTGCTTACTTCATTTTTAAAATGAAACCAACATAACTCACCTCCCACCATGCACTGCGTGACATGTAACAAAGGATATTTCCAGTTGAAAAATTACTTTAACGTCTATAATAAAAAGTAAAATTGCAAACAAATCTGGCAAAGCTCAGGAATACCAAAGTTCAGCTTCTCCAGTGGCGATATGGGTGAAACCAAGAAAAGATACTCGTCTATAACTTGTGGATCGCCGACGTAAATCGAAGGAATAATTTGAACATACAGATTAAGTCTTATGCACTACCATGCCCTTTACTGCTAGATCATCAAGGAGATGGAGTCATTTGCTCCTTAGCAAATATTCTAATAAACGATTTACAGTCAAGGTCTCTATTGCTTGAAAAAACAAGCCGGTCCCTATTTGCTTGGCACATTATAAGAGAACTATCTTGTCACATGCTTAAGTTGAAACTGAAGATAATCAATTTGCAATCAAGGTTATGCATACCTAGAGAATTTGAACCAAATAGTGAGTAATAACTTCTTTCTCACTATGAACCTTCCTTTTCACTACTGATTTAATTCATTTCACAGCTGGTTTGTTCCGCGCAAGAAAGATGCTCATATCCGATGAGTTGTGGATTTTCAAGAAATTCGTAATATCGCGATGCTCAAAGGTTTCTCGGGATTGACGGTACGCGCTGGTCCAATCTCCAAGGTATTGCTAGTAGTGCAATGGAAATTAGAATAGATGCCTTTTGAAACAGTTCTAGGAAGTTTTTTACACGATAGAATCTTAACAATTTGTGCTTATTGCATTATGCTGTACACCGTGTTAACGCTTCGTTCCTCAGACATTTTAACTTTCACGTGTTCACGGGGATATAATCTTAGTAGGGATACTGACAATGCCAACAACACAATGTCTGAAATTCTTCTACGGTGAACCCAACAACACACTGAAATCGTGGGCTACCGTTTATATTACAAAATGTCCTCCGTCACGTTTTGTGAAGTAAAATGAAGACACTGTTTTCAGAAAATTTGGCTTTTCCCCCTTCGCCTGTCATGTTATTCACATATTTTATTTCCGCATAATTTAAATTATGGAAAAACGAAAATATTTTACTGACACTATAAAACATGTTTGTTATATACAGCAGCTTCATGGCCATTTGCGAATATGAGCGTTTAGACATTTCCGTCTTCAACTAAATTCAGCTCAGACCGGGACTGAAAACTGGCAACAGGAATGGGCAACGCGCCAGTTTAATGGCTTTGCTCCGCAGCAACATATTTTAACTTAGAAACGAGAGACCACTTTTATCATTCAAACAAGTAGGTGTTCGCTAAATCCGAAACAAGGGGAAAGAAAGTTTCTTGTACAGATCAACATGATAGTCCAATCTTTCCAGAGAAAGTCGGCATTGTAATGTGTTGATATCTCCATATATCTCTGTTTCCAAATCCTTCACATCGTCTTTGCATCGGTGATGCGGCTGCTGCAATTCATTTACCTATAAATGCGTATAATATTTTGTGCTTGCCGAGCTGAATTTAAATTTTATGAGCAGCGTATTATGTATCTTCTAAAGGAAGAGATGTTATTCATGGTTCTACCCTAAAGTGAATACTTTCTAGATACTTCATGACACAGAAAACTTATTTCTATCATTTGAATATGGGAAATCTATGTTTTTAAGTATCGTATTTATAAATTAAGATACATTCATCGTGATTGAAGATTAATTGTAATATTTGAATTATTTCTTTTAGTAATTCTTTAGAAAAAGGAAGTAAATGTATAAAAATTTTAAGAAAATGGTTAGCCTTTACTCAGACAATGAATGAACATATCATGTGCTTCCTGTGTGTAGGTGTTTGGAAGCGATAAAACAAGTAAAATGTTTGTGGAATCGGTGTTTGCTGACAGGTCAATGACAATAATTATTCGGAAGAAATAACAGCTTTTGGAAAGGTTCACGTGTTCTGTGACAACTGCTCTCTTTCTTATAGTAAAAAAATAATGCCTTTGTTCGTACTGTGCGTATATCCCTTGGTAGCATACACTGGTGTGCGAAAATTAAGGAAGCCGAGGAGAAATTAGCATAACAGCGGAACGAGGAGGCAGAACGGACCGAAAGACACTGAGAAGACAGAATAGGGTCCGGTACGGTAGGGCATGCGCATATAGGCAGCATGATTTAGTTGTGGGGGGGGGTGTCGGAAGGGTATAAAGCACACGGGCGGTGTTCACTCAGCAATTCGGTGAAAGTTATTGCACGGTGTACATCGGTTTGAACGACGTCGAGTTGCTGCCACCGTGTGATATGGCCAACAAGCAATCCAGTAGACGACATCTGGATGACTTTACCCGAGGTCGCTTCATTGAGAAGTTGGAAGAAGGTCGAAGTGTGACTATCATGGACGAGGAGTTCGTGATCGCTCACAGCATCGTTTCACGAGCATAGAGAGCATTTCAAACGACAGGAACAGCTGCCCAAAAGTTTAGCAGAAGTTGTCGTCCACGAGCAACCACGGCGGCGGACGACCGGTATATTTTCCTGCAGGCGCGACGAGACAGACGGTAGACAGCGGGACAAATCGCAAGGCACAGGCAACCTACATATGGCCGTCCGTTATTGCGTTTTATCGTGGCCAGGAGGCTGCACTAATGTGGTCTATTTGCACGTCGACCAGTACGATGTGTGCCATTAACGCCTGCTCATCGGAGACGTCGGTTTCTGTGGTGCCGGGAGCATAAGAACTGGACACATCAGCAATGGAGTCGAGTTCTGTGAACGAATGAGAGCCGATTTAGTCTGACGAGCGGTTGTGGACGTATACACATCTGGAGAGAGCAGGGAACACGCAATCATACCTCCAACATTATCGAAAGGAACCGGTTTGGAGGTGGCGGAGTTCTCGTTTGTGGCGGTATCATGCCTGGTAGCCGTACTGACCTCCATATCCTCCAAGGAGGTTTAGTCACTGGTGTCCGCTATTGTATCGAGGTTCTCCTGCCTCACGTGCGCCTGTTTAGAGGTGCTGTGGGACCTGAGTTCCTCTTCATGGACGACAACGATACACCTCAACGTACAGTGGCTGTAGAACAGCTGTTGGAGAGTGAAGATATTCAACGGAAGGATTGGCCCGCAAGGTCCCCGTACCTAAATCCAGTTGAACACGTGTGGGACCTTCTAGGGAGAAGTGTGGCAACACGTCACCAGCAGCCAGACAAAATGATAAGCGAATCGTGGTCAAAGGCACTGCTGGACTGTTTAATAATCGTTTTTCAGAGTTTTATAATTTTGATTTTCCTATGTTCACACCAACACTTGACGTACGAAGACGGAAAGTATAGTTTCGTTTTTCAAGAGCGAAGGGAAAACTTGACCAGCTCTCCCGTATTTAAACACATCTTGGTCATATACTGCGTCATGTTCTTGGTGGCTGGAGATTTCTAAAATTCCCCTGTTTAAATGAAATGTTAGTGAACTGATTAATTGCTAGCTGTTTAAACGTGCAACGCCGAAATTTTGAAATAAAATTGCTTGTTTTACAAAAGACGGAAAATAAGAATTTCCGCAAACTTTGTATTTTCTTAATTCTGTAAAACAAAATTTTCCTCATTATTGAATAATTTTAGATAAAAAAATTATGCTTTCACTTTCTACTTGGAAAATTAAAATTTATAAATTTTCTGCAAGAAAATAACAGGGAGAATTTCAGACAAGATTTTTTTCCTTGAAGCCGTCAGTAATCAGATCGCACACGAGAGATTTTCAATAAAGTACGAATGTTTTATCGACTAGCAAAGCACGGATAAAATCTATCTTCTCTTACATTTTGTTCAGTGTTCATCATCATCATCATTGTCAACCATTATCAATCCACTGCTGGACGAAGGTCTCCCCAAGTTTCCTCCACAACGGTCTGTCTTGTGCCAGTCTCCTCCATGTCACTCCCGCATATTTACGAATTTCATCAACCCATCTCCCATGTGGTCTTTTTCTGGGTCTTTTCCTGTCCCTTGGAATCCAATCTAAAATTTCGGCTGTCAATCTATGGTCTGTCCTTCTGGCAGTATGTCCAGCCCATTGCCATTTCAGGGATTTAACTCTGACCATGATGTCTTCCACTCTCGTCATTTTTCGGATCCACGAGTTCCTCTTCTTATCTCTCCTGGTTATACCAAGCATGCACCTCTCCATGCCTCTTTGAGTTGTCTGCAGCCTTTCTATGTCTCTTTTAGTTAAGGTCCACGTCTCTGCACCATACGTAAGCACTGGAAGGATGCATTGATCAAACACTTTTCTTTTAAGACATAATGGCATATTGCTCTTGAAAATTATGCTGTTTCTTCCAAAAGCTCTCCAGGCAAGTTTTGTACGCCGATTAATTTCTTCATCAATGTGACCCTCACTTGATATCTGCTGTCCAAGATAAACGTACGTGTCTGTTATCTCCAGCTTTTCTCCATCAATCGATAAATCTTCATTTCTTGTAAAAGCATTGAACATCACTTTTGTCTTCTGAAAGTTCATTTTTAATCCCACTTCTTTACTCTTGTCAGCAAGTTCCTGGATCATACTCTGCAGCTCTGATGGGCTAGTTGCAAAAATGACTACGTCATCAGAAAAACGAAGGTGGGTTAGATAATCTCCATTAATCTTTATCCCCTTGTTTTCCCAGCTCAGTGACTGAAAAACACCCTCCAATGTGGCATTAAAGAGCTTCGGAGATATGGTGTCACCTTGTCTCACTCCCTTTCCAATTTTTATGTGTGTTGTATTTTCAAACAGCCTAATCTTTGCACTTGCATTTTCATAGATGTTATTAATAATATTAATGTATGCATCTTGAATACTGCAGGTTTTCAGAGCCATTGTAACTGCTGATGGTTTCACCGAATCAAAGGCTTTTTCATAATCGATAAAAGCCATGCACAATGGAAGTTCATATTCCCTCGCTCTTTCAATTAGTTCTCTCAGCACATGGATATGATCTATTGTGATGTAGCCACTCCTGAATCCAGCTTGTTCTCTCGGTTGAGCCATGTCCAGTGTTACCTTCAAGCGGTGTGAAAGAACTTTAGTAAAGATTTTATAAACTACTGATAGGAGGCTGATAGGTCTGTAGTTTCCGAGATCCTCAATGTCACCTTTCTTATGTAGCAGGATCATTGTAGCGGTGTTCCAATCCTCAGGAATCTTCCCTTCATTAAGGCATCGAGTGAAAATTTGGGAGAGTACTTTTTCGATTTCTCCACTTGCTTCTTGTATGATGTCTACAGTAATTCCATCTTCTCCTGGAGCTTTCCCCCGCTTCATGTTCTTGATTGCATGTGCAACTTCTGCTGGAAGGACTGGAGGAACTCTGGTACTGGTATCTTTCATGATGTCTGGAGTGCATGTATCATCCCTTTCATATAATTTGGAGTAGAAATCTTTCACTCTTGTCAAAATTTCGCCTCTATTTCTTGTTACAGAACCATCTTCTTTTCTCAGTGCCATAATCTGTTTTCTTCCCTTACTGAGATGTCCCTTTGCTATCTTTAGGCTTTGGTTGTTTTCAATTGCTTTCCTCACTAGTTCACAGTTGAATTTTCTTACGTCTTCAGTGATACTTTTTCGTACTGTCTTGCATAGCTCTATATATTCCACTTTGGAAGTCACATCTTCTTTAGTTGTCCTCATCTCTCTTCTTTTTTTGCATCAACATTTTCGTTTTTCCTGATAATTTATTTACATGCAACTTGTTCTTAGACCAAGCTAATCTTGTTGCTGTTTCCATAAGAGCTTTGGTTACTTTTCTGTTAACTTCAGAGATGTCCACTTCTTCCGATGTTAGGCCTTCTAAAGCAGAGAACCTGTTCTTCATTTCCAACTTGAAAATATTATGGTGTTTTTTAAGGTTGGTTATGTCAATAGATTTTGTTTGTCTTATGAGCTTGCCACGTTCAAGTTTAGTGTTGAGGTGCATCTTACATCTCACCAATCTATGGTCACTACCTGTGTTGAACTTGTTTAGCACACTGCAGTCTTCTATGACGAATTTTTTGTTACACATAATAAAATCAATTTCACTTGTCGTCCCATTTGGATGTCTCCATGTCCATTTCCTGTGTGGCTTTTTTCTTGAGGAAGGAGTTCAAGATGAAAAACCTTTCTGCCTCTGCAAACTCAACGAGAGTATTTCCACGCTGGTTTCTGTTGCCGTGACCGAATTTACCTACTGAAGTTTCATTCTGTTGCCGTTGCCCTATTTTTGCATTGAAATCTCCCATAATTATTTTCAAGTGCTGCTTTCCTTTATTATTTAGATGACAAATTTCCTCATAAAATTCTTCAATTTCTTCTTCAGGATGACTTGTGGTGGGTGCATAAGTTTGAATAATCTGAGCCTGGTATCTTTTCGAGAGTTGGATAACAAGCCGTGCAGCTCTGTCAGAGGAACTTTCAACTTCTACAACTTTATCCTTCAGTTTCTTGTTTATTATAAATCCAACACCACTAGTTCTGCCAGTATCTGTCCCACGATAGTAGAAGAGATGTCCACTTTTTAGTTCGATGAGATCTTCTCCTTTTCTCCTTACCTCACTTAGCCCCACGATGTCCCACTTGATCCTTTGTAGTTCCTCTTCCAATTCAAGAAACCTTGAATCAGAAGATAGGGAGCGTCCATTGTACGTTGCCAAAGTCAGCATCAGATGGCAGCCTAGTCCGGTCCTCCGGGGATTCTTAGCACCCTCTGCCTTCATGTCGCACTGGCCGCTGCCTTGGCCAGGTACATTCCAGCTGCCGGAGACTGAGGGCCAAATTTAAGTTGTGGAGGCATTTTGGAGGGGTTTGGCATAACTCACCACGCTGGCCAAGCGGGTTGGTGAGTGTGGGATAGAATTTCCTCTAATCCCGATGGTATAGTTATACCGCTATTGGCGGTCGTCAGAGCCCCTTTAGTAGGAACAGGATGCACCACGAGAAGGCGGGGTTGACATTTCTCAAGGAGAGGCTGTGATGTTACGCATCACCTGACCTTACATCCCTAAAACGTTATATATATTATTATTAAAACGCGAACACTGCCAGATTAGCTATACGATTTTGAAATGAAACATTTTTCCAGTATGAAATAAAAGCCAGAAGGAATAAACTTGGAATTAACTTACGTTATGTGTTATGCTAACAAAAATTCAAACATTTTGTGTGGAATGTACATATCTGAAGAATATGGGAACGTTGAGTACGAAATTTGTACTTTCCGAAACAAATCTAAACGGGAACGCAACGCTATCAGATGCGCAAGTTTACTCGTTTGAGCGGTCCTCGACTTACAACTTTGACAACGAATGTATTTATTCTTGTTGATTTCAGTTAATTTTCGTAACCTGTGTTAACTCCTTCCTGCTGGCTGCAGGCAGAAATTTGAATGTTGGAAACAACTACAGTGATCTCTTATAAAACGACGAAGAAGCAATGTGATCCAGCAAATCTTTATCAAGCAGATAACGAGAGAAAAAGTTCAACATCATTTCCAAAAGTAAAACTCGCTGTCCCCCAAAAATATATATACATAAATTTTACTTTCACGCGATATCTTATTTTCCGAAATATTGGGAAATCAAGAAAAATATACAACACTTTGCTTACTTCATTTTTAAAAATGAAACCAACATAACTCACCTCCCACCATGCACTGCGTGACATGTAACAAAGGATATTTCCAGTTGAAAAATTACTTTAACGTCTATAATAAAAAGTAAAATTGCAAACAAATCTGGCAAAGCTCAGGAATACCAAAGTTCAGCTTCTCCAGTGGCGATATGGGTGAAACCAAGAAAAGATACTCGTCTATAACTTGTGGATCGCCGACGTAAATCGAAGGAATAATTTGAACATACAGATTAAGTCTTATGCACTACCATGCCCTTTACTGCTAGATCATCAAGGAGATGGAGTCATTTGCTCCTTAGCAAATATTCTAATAAACGATTTACAGTCAAGGTCTCTATTGCTTGAAAAAACAAGCCGGTCCCTATTTGCTTGGCACATTATAAGAGAACTATCTTGTCACATGCTTAAGTTGAAACTGAAGATAATCAATTTGCAATCAAGGTTATGCATACCTAGAGAATTTGAACCAAATAGTGAGTAATAACTTCTTTCTCACTATGAACCTTCCTTTTCACTCTACTGATTTAATTCATTTCACAGCTGGTTTGTTCCGCGCAAGAAAGATGCTCATATCCGATGAGTTGTGGATTTTCAAGAAATTCGTAATATCGCGGTGCTCAAAGGTTTCTCGGGATTGACGGTACGCGCTGGTCAATCTCCAAGGTATTGCTAGTAGTGCAATGGAAATTAGAATAGATGCCTTTTGAAACAGTTCTAGGAAGTTTTTTACACGATAGAATCTTAACAATTTGTGCTTATTGCATTATGCTGTACACCGTGTTAACGCTTCGTTCCTCAGACATTTTAACTTTCACGTGTTCACGGGGATATAATCTTAGTAGGGATACTGACAATGCCAACAACACAATGTCTGAAATTCTTCTACGGTGAACCCAACAACACACTGAAATCGTGGGCTACCGTTTATATTACAAAATGTCCTCCGTCACGTTTTGTGAAGTAAAATGAAGACACTGTTTTCAGAAAATTTGGCTTTTCCCCCTTCGCCTGTCATGTTATTCACATATTTTATTTCCGCATAATTTAAATTATGGAAAAACGAAAATATTTTACTGACACTATAAAACATGTTTGTTATATACAGCAGCTTCATGGCCATTTGCGAATATGAGCGTTTAGACATTTCCGTCTTCAACTAAATTCAGCTCAGGCCGGGACTGAAAACTGGCAACAGGAATGGGCAACGCGCCAGTTTAATGGCTTTGCTCCGCAGCAACATATTTTAACTTAGAAATGAGAGACCACTTTTATCATTCAAACAAGTAGGTGTTCGCTAAATCCGAAACAAGGGGAAAGAAAGTTTCTTGTACAGATCAACATGATAGTCCAATCTTTCCAGAGAAAGTCGGCATTGTAATGTGTTGATATCTCCATATAT
Organism: Macrothele yani; assembly: GCA_039090855.1. NCBI lineage: Eukaryota > Metazoa > Arthropoda > Arachnida > Araneae > Macrothelidae > Macrothele > Macrothele yani. The sequence continues at coordinate 35,197,944 of CM077033.1, read as the reverse complement.
CTCTGTTTCCACATCCTTCACATCGTCTTTGCATCGGTGATGCGGCTGCTGCAATTCATTTACCTATAAATGCGTATAATATTTTGTGCTTGCCGAGCTGAATTTAAATTTTATGAGCAGCGTATTATGTATCTTCTAAAGGAAGAGATGTTATTCATGGTTCTACCCTAAAGTGAATACTTTCTAGATACTTCATGACACAGAAAACTTATTTCTATCATTTGAATATGGGAAATCTATGTTTTTTAAGTATCGTATTTATAAATTAAGATACATTCATCGTGATTGAAGATTAATTGTAATATTTGAATTATTTCTTTTAGTAATTCTTTAGAAAAAGGAAGTAAATGTATAAAAATTTTAAGAAAATGGTTAGCCTTTACTCAGACAATGAATGAACATATCATGTGCTTCCTGTGTGTAGGTGTTTGGAAGCGATAAAACAAGTAAAATGTTTGTGGAATCGGTGTTTGCTGACAGGTCAATGACAATAATTATTCGGAAGAAATAACAGCTTTTGGAAAGGTTCACGTGTTCTGTGACAACTGCTCTCTTTCTTATAGTAAAAAAATAATGCCTTTGTTCGTACTGTGCGTATATCCCTTGGTAGCATACACTGGTGTGCGAAAATTAAGGAAGCCGAGGAGAAATTAGCATAACAGCGGAACGAGGAGGCAGAACGGACCGAAAGACACTGAGAAGACAGAATAGGGTCCGGTACGGTAGGGCATGCGCATATAGGCAGCATGATTTAGTTGGGGGGGGGTGTCGGAAGGGTATAAAGCACACGGGCGGTGTTCACTCAGCAATTCGGTGAAAGTTATTGCACGGTGTACATCGGTTTGAACGACGTCGAGTTGCTGCCACCGTGTGATATGGGCAACAAGCAATCCAGTAGCGACATCTGGATGACTTTACCCGAGGTCGCTTCATTGAGAAGTTGGAAGAAGGTCGAAGTGTGACTATCATGGACGAGGAGTTCGTGATCGCTCACAGCATCGTTTCACGAGCATAGAGAGCATTTCAAACGACAGGAACAGCTGCCCAAAAGTTTAGCAGAAGTTGTCGTCCACGAGCAGCCATGGCGGCGGACGACCGGTATATTTTCCTGCAGGCGCGACGAGACAGACGGTAGACAGCGGGACAAATCGCAAGGCACAGGCAACCTACATATGGCCGTCCGTTATTGCGTTTTATCGTGGCCAGGAGGCTGCACTAATGTGGTCTATTTGCACGTCGACCAGTACGATGTGTGCCATTAACGCCTGCTCATCGGAGACGTCGGTTTCTGTGGTGCCGGGAGCATAAGAACTGGACACATCAGCAATGGAGTCGAGTTCTGTGAACGAATGAGAGCCGATTTAGTCTGACGAGCGGTTGTGGACGTATACACATCTGGAGAGAGCAGGGAACACGCAATCATACCTCCAACATTATCGAAAGGAACCGGTTTGGAGGTGGCGGAGTTCTCGTTTGTGGCGGTATCATGCCTGGTAGCCGTACTGACCTCCATATCCTCCAAGGAGGTTTAGTCACTGGTGTCCGCTATTGTATCGAGGTTCTCCTGCCTCACGTGCGCCTGTTTAGAGGTGCTGTGGGACCTGAGTTCCTCTTCATGGACGACAACGATACACCTCAACGTACAGTGGCTGTAGAACAGCTGTTGGAGAGTGAAGATATTCAACGGAAGGATTGGCCCGCAAGGTCCCCGTACCTAAATCCAGTTGAACACGTGTGGGACCTTCTAGGGAGAAGTGTGGCAACACGTCACCAGCAGCCAGACAAAATGATAAGCGAATCGTGGTCAAAGGCACTGCTGGACTGTTTAATAATCGTTTTTCAGAGTTTTATAATTTTGATTTTCCTATGTTCACACCAACACTTGATGTACGAAGACGGAAAGTATAGTTTCGTTTTTCAAGAGCGAAGGGAAAACTTGACCAGCTCTCCCGTATTTAAACACATCTTGGTCATATACTGCGTCATGTTCTTGGTGGCTGGAGATTTCTAAAATTCCCCTGTTTAAATGAAATGTTAGTGAACTGATTAATTGCTAGGTGTTTAAACGTGCAACGCCGAAATTTTGAAATAAAATTGCTTGTTTTACAAAAGACGGAAAATAGGAATTTCCGCAAACTTTGTATTTTCTTAATTCTGTAAAACAAAATTTTCCTCATTATTGAAGAATTTTAGATAAAAAAATTATGCTTTCACTTTCTACTTGGAAAATTAAAATTTATAAATTTTCTGCAAGAAAATAACAGGGAGAATTTCAGACAAGATTTTTTCCTTGAAGCCGTCAGTAATCAGATCGCACACGAGAAATTTTCAATAAAGTACGAATGTTTTATCGACTAGCAAAGCACGGATAAAATCTATCTTCTCTTACATTTTGTTCAGTGTTCATCATCATCATCATTGTCAACCATTATCAATCCACTGCTGGACGAAGGTCTCCCCAAGTTTCCTCCACAACGGTCTGTCTTGTGCCAGTCTCCTCCATGTCACTCCCGCATATTTACGAATTTCATCCACCCATCTCCCATGTGGTCTTCTTCTGGGTCTTTTCCTGTCCCTTGGAATCCAATCTAAAATTTCGGCTGTCCATCTATGGTCTGTCCTTCTGGCAGTATGTCCAGCCCATTGCCATTTCAGGGATTTAACTCTGATCATGATGTCTTCCACTCTCGTCATTTTTCGGATCCACGAGTTCCTCTTCTTATCTCTCCTGGTTATACCAAGCATGCACCTCTCCATGCCTCTTTGAGTTGTCTGCAGCCTTTCTATGTCTCTTTTAGTTAAGGTCCACGTCTCTGCACCATACGTAAGCACTGGAAGGATGCATTGATCAAACACTTTTCTTTTAAGACATAATGGCATATTGCTCTTGAAAATTATGCTGTTTCTTCCAAAAGCTCTCCAGGCAAGTTTTGTACGCCGATTAATTTCTTCATCAATGTGACCCTCACTTGATATCTGCTGTCCAAGATAAACGTACGTGTCTGTTATCTCCAGCTTTTCTCCATCAATCGATAAATCTTCATTTCTTGTAAAAGCATTGAACATCACTTTTGTCTTCTGAAAGTTCATTTTTAATCCCACTTCTTTACTCTTGTCAGCAAGTTCCTGGATCATACTCTGCAGCTCTGATGGGCTAGTTGCAAAAATGACTACGTCATCAGAAAAACGAAGGTGGGTTAAATAATCTCCATTAATCTTTATCCCCTTGTTTTCCCAGCTCAGTGACTGAAAAACACCCTCCAATGTGGCATTAAAGAGCTTCGGAGATATGGTGTCACCTTGTCTCACTCCCTTTCCAATTTTTATGTGTGTTGTATTTTCAAACAGCCTAATCTTTGCACTTGCATTTTCATAGATGTTATTAATAATATTAATGTATGCATCTTGAATACTGCAGGTTTTCAGAGCCATTGTAACTGCAGATGGTTTCACCGAATCAAAGGCTTTTTCATAATCGATAAAAGCCATGCACAATGGAAGTTCATATTCCCTCGCTCTTTCAATTAGTTCTCTCAGCACATGGATATGATCTATTGTGAAGTAGCCACTCCTGAATCCAGCTTGTTCTCTCGGTTGAGCCATGTCCAGTGTTACCTTCAAGCGGTGTGAAAGAACTTTAGTAAAGATTTTATAAACTACTGATAGGAGGCTGATAGGTCTGTAGTTTCCGAGATCCTCAATGTCACCTTTCTTATGTAGCAGGATCATTGTAGCGGTGTTCCAATCCTCAGGAATCTTTCCTTCATTAAGGCATCGAGTGAAAATTTGGGAGAGTACTTTTTCGATTTCTCCACTTGCTTCTTGTATGATGTCTACAGTAATTCCATCTTCTCCTGGAGCTTTCCCCCGCTTCATGTTCTTGATTGCATGTGCAACTTCTGCTGGAAGGACTGGAGGAACTCTGGTACTGGTATCTTTCATGATGTCTGGAGTGCATGTATCATCCCTTTCATATAATTTGGAGTAGAAATCTTTCACTCTTGTCAAAATTTCGCCTCTATTTCTTGTTACAGAACCATCTTCTTTTCTCAGTGCCATAATCTGTTTTCTTCCCTTACTGAGATGTCCCTTTGCTATCTTTAGGCTTTGGTTGTTTTCAATTGCTTTCCTCACTAGTTCACAGTTGAATTTTCTTACGTCTTCAGTGATACTTTTTCGTACTGTCTTGCATAGCTCTATATATTCCACTTTGGAAGTCACATCTTCTTTAGTTGTCCTCATCTCTCTTCTTTTTTGCATCAACATTTTCGTTTTTCCTGATAATTTATTTACATGCAACTTGTTCTTAGACCAAGCTAATCTTGTTGCTGTTTCCATAAGAGCTTTGGTTACTTTTCTGTTAACTTCAGAGATGTCCACTTCTTCCGATGTTAGGCCTTCTAAAGCAGAGAACCTGTTCTTCATTTCCAACTTGAAAATATTATGGTGTTTTTTAAGGTTGGTTATGTCAATAGATTTTGTTTGTCTTATGAGCTTGCCACGTTCAAGTTTAGTGTTGAGGTGCATCTTACATCTCACCAATCTATGGTCACTACCTGTGTTGAACTTGTTTAGCACACTGCAGTCTTCTATGACGAATTTTTTGTTACACATAATAAAATCAATTTCACTTGTCGTCCCATTTGGATGTCTCCATGTCCATTTCCTGTGTGGCTTTTTCTTGAGGAAGGAGTTCAAGATGAAAAACCCTTCTGCCTCTGCAAACTCAACGAGAGTATTTCCACGCTGGTTTCTGTTGCCGTGACCGAATTTACCTACTGAAGTTTCATTCTGTTGCCGTTGCCCTATTTTTGCATTGAAATCTCCCATAATTATTTTCAAGTGCTGCTTTCCTTTATTATTTAGATGACAAATTTCCTCATAAAATTCTTCAATTTCTTCTTCAGGATGACTTGTGGTGGGTGCATAAGTTTGAATAATCTGAGCCTGGTATCTTTTCGAGAGTTGGATAACAAGCCGTGCAGCTCTGTCAGAGGAACTTTCAACTTCTACAACTTTATCCTTCAGTTTCTTGTTTATTATAAATCCAACACCACTAGTTCTGCCAGTATCTGTCCCACGATAGTAGAAGAGATGTCCACTTTTTAGTTCGATGAGATCTTCTCCTTTTCTCCTTACCTCACTTAGCCCCACGATGTCCCACTTGATCCTTTGTAGTTCCTCTTCCAATTCAAGAAACCTTGAATCAGAAGATAGGGAGCGTCCATTGTACGTTGCCAAAGTCAGCATCAGATGGCAGCCTAGTCCGGTCCTCCGGGGATTCTTAGCACCCTCTGCCTTCATGTCGCACTGGCCGCTGCCTTGGCCAGGTACATTCCAGCTGCCGGAGACTGAGGGCCAAATTTAAGTTGTGGAGGCATTTTGGAGGGGTTTGGCATAACTCACCACGCTGGCCAAGCGGGTTGGTGAGTGTGGGATAGAATTTCCTCTAATCCCGATGGTATAGTTATACCGCTATTGGCGGTCGTCAGAGCCCCTTTAGTAGGAACAGGATGCACCACGAGAAGGCGGGGTTGACATTTGTCAAGGAGAGGCTGTGATGTTACGCATCACCTGACCTTACATCCCTAAAACGTTATATATATTATTATTAAAACGCGAACACTGCCAGATTAGCTATACGATTTTGAAATGAAACATTTTTCCAGTATGAAATAAAAGCCAGAAGGAATAAACTTGGAATTAACTTACGTTATGTGTTATGCTAACAAAAATTCAAACATTTTGTGTGGAATGTACATATCTGAAGAATATGGGAACGTTGAGTACGAAATTTGTACTTTCCGAAACAAATCTAAACGGGAACGCAACGCTATCAGATGCGCAAGTTTACTCGTTTGAGCGGTCCTCGACTTACAACTTTGACAACGAATGTATTTATTCTTGTTGATTTCAGTTAATTTTCGTAACCTGTGTTAACTCCTTCCTGCTGGCTGCAGGCAGAAATTTGAATGTTGGAAACAACTACAGTGATCTCTTATAAAACGACGAAGAAGCAATGTGATCCAGCAAATCTTTATCAAGCAGATAACGAGAGAAAAAGTTCAACATCATTTCCAAAAGTAAAACTCGCTGTCCCCCAAAAAATATATATACATAAATTTTACTTTCACGCGATATCTTATTTTCCGAAATATTGGGAAATCAAGAAAAATATACAACACTTTGCTTACTTCATTTTTAAAATGAAACCAACATAACTCACCTCCCACCATGCACTGCGTGACATGTAACAAAGGATATTTCCAGTTGAAAAATTACTTTAACGTCTATAATAAAAAGTAAAATTGCAAACAAATCTGGCAAAGCTCAGGAATACCAAAGTTCAGCTTCTCCAGTGGCGATATGGGTGAAACCAAGAAAAGATACTCGTCTATAACTTGTGGATCGCGGACGTAAATCGAAGGAATAATTTGAACATACAGATTAAGTCTTATGCACTACCATGCCCTTTACTGCTAGATCATCAAGGAGATGGAGTCATTTGCTCCTTAGCAAATATTCTAATAAACGATTTACAGTCAAGGTCTCTATTGCTTGAAAAAACAAGCCGGTCCCTATTTGCTTGGCACATTATAAGAGAACTATCTTGTCACATGCTTAAGTTGAAACTGAAGATAATCAATTTGCAATCAAGGTTATGCATACCTAGAGAATTTGAACCAAATAGTGAGTAATAACTTCTTTCTCACTATGAACCTTCCTTTTCACTACTGATTTAATTCATTTCACAGCTGGTTTGTTCCGCGCAAGAAAGATGCTCATATCCGATGAGTTGTGGATTTTCAAGAAATTCGTAATATCGCGGTGCTCAAAGGTTTCTCGGGATTGACGGTACGCGCTGGTCAATCTCCAAGGTATTGCTAGTAGTGCAATGGAAATTAGAATAGATGCCTTTTGAAACAGTTCTAGGAAGTTTTTACACGATAGAATCTTAACAATTTGTGCTTATTGCATTATGCTGTACACCGTGTTAACGCTTCGTTCCTCAGACATTTTAACTTTCACGTGTTCACGGGGATATAATCTTAGTAGGGATACTGACAATGCCAACAACACAATGTCTGAAATTCTTCTACGGTGAACCCAACAACACACTGAAATCGTGGGCTACCGTTTATATTACAAAATGTCCTCCGTCACGTTTTGTGAAGTAAAATGAAGACACTGTTTTCAGAAAATTTGGCTTTTCCCCCTTCGCCTGTCATGTTATTCACATATTTTATTTCCGCATAATTTAAATTATGGAAAAACGAAAATATTTTACTGACACTATAAAACATGTTTGTTATATACAGCAGCTTCATGGCCATTTGCGAATATGAGCGTTTAGACATTTCCGTCTTCAACTAAATTCAGCTCAGACCGGGACTGAAAACTGGCAACAGGAATGGGCAACGCGCCAGTTTAATGGCTTTGCTCCGCAGCAACATATTTTAACTTAGAAACGAGAGACCACTTTTATCATTCAAACAAGTAGGTGTTCGCTAAATCCGAAACAAGGGGAAAGAAAGTTTCTTGTACAGATCAACATGATAGTCCAATCTTTCCAGAGAAAGTCGGCATTGTAATGTGTTGATATCTCCATATATCTCTGTTTCCACATCCTTCACATCGTCTTTGCATCGGTGATGCGGCTGCTGCAATTCATTTACCTATAAATGCGTATAATATTTTGTGCTTGCCGAGCTGAATTTAAATTTTATGAGCAGCGTACTATGTATCTTCTAAAGGAAGAGATGTTATTCATGGTTCTACCCTAAAGTGAATACTTTCTAGATACTTCATGACACAGAAAACTTATTTCTATCATTTGAATATGGGAAATCTATGTTTTTTAAGTATCGTATTTATAAATTAAGATACATTCATCGTGATTGAAGATTAATTGTAATATTTGAATTATTTCTTTTAGTAATTCTTTAGAAAAAGGAAGTAAATGTATAAAAATTTTAAGAAAATGGTTAGCCTTTACTCAGACAATGAATGAACATATCATGTGCTTCCTGTGTGTAGGTGTTTGGAAGCGATAAAACAAGTAAAATGTTTGTGGAATCGGTGTTTGCTGACAGGTCAATGACAATAATTATTCGGAAGAAATAACAGCTTTTGGAAAGGTTCACGTGTTCTGTGACAACTGCTCTCTTTCTTATAGTAAAAAATAATGCCTTTGTTCGTACTGTGCGTATATCCCTTGGTAGCATACACTGGTGTGCGAAAATTAAGGAAGCCGAGGAGAAATTAGCATAACAGCGGAACGAGGAGGCAGAACGGACCGAAAGACACTGAGAAGACAGAATAGGGTCCGGTACGGTAGGGCATGCGCATATAGGCAGCATGATTTAGTTGGGGGTGTCGGAAGGGTATAAAGCACACGGGCGGTGTTCACTCAGCAATTCGGTGAAAGTTATTGCACGGTGTACATCGGTTTGAACGACGTCGAGTTGCTGCCACCGTGTGATATGGCCAACAAGCAATCCAGTAGACGACATCTGGATGACTTTACCCGAGGTCGCTTCATTGAGAAGTTGGAAGAAGGTCGAAGTGTGACTATCATGGACGAGGAGTTCGTGATCGCTCACAGCATCGTTTCACGAGCATAGAGAGCATTTCAAACGACAGGAACAGCTGCCCAAAAGTTTAGCAGAAGTTGTCGTCCACGAGCAACCACGGCGGCGGACGACCGGTATATTTTCCTGCAGGCGCGACGAGACAGACGGTAGACAGCGGGACAAATCGCAAGGCACAGGCAACCTACATATGGCCGTCCGTTATTGCGTTTTATCGTGGCCAGGAGGCTGCACTAATGTGGTCTATTTGCACGTCGACCAGTACGATGTGTGCCATTAACGCCTGCTCATCGGAGACGTCGGTTTCTGTGGTGCCGGGAGCATAAGAACTGGACACATCAGCAATGGAGTCGAGTTCTGTGAACGAATGAGAGCCGATTTAGTCTGACGAGCGGTTGTGGACGTATACACATCTGGAGAGAGCAGGGAACACGCAATCATACCTCCAACATTATCGAAAGGAACCGGTTTGGAGGTGGCGGAGTTCTCGTTTGTGGCGGTATCATGCCTGGTAGCCGTACTGACCTCCATATCCTCCAAGGAGGTTTAGTCACTGGTGTCCGCTATTGTATCGAGGTTCTCCTGCCTCACGTGCGCCTGTTTAGAGGTGCTGTGGGACCTGAGTTCCTCTTCATGGACGACAACGATACACCTCAACGTACAGTGGCTGTAGAACAGCTGTTGGAGAGTGAAGATATTCAACGGAAGGATTGGCCCGCAAGGTCCCCGTACCTAAATCCAGTTGAACACGTGTGGGACCTTCTAGGGAGAAGTGTGGCAACACGTCACCAGCAGCCAGACAAAATGATAAGCGAATCGTGGTCAAAGGCACTGCTGGACTGTTTAATAATCGTTTTTCAGAGTTTTATAATTTTGATTTTCCTATGTTCACACCAACACTTGACGTACGAAGACGGAAAGTATAGTTTCGTTTTTCAAGAGCGAAGGGAAAACTTGACCAGCTCTCCCGTATTTAAACACATCTTGGTCATATACTGCGTCATGTTCTTGGTGGCTGGAGATTTCTAAAATTCCCCTGTTTAAATGAAATGTTAGTGAACTGATTAATTGCTAGCTGTTTAAACGTGCAACGCCGAAATTTTGAAATAAAATTGCTTGTTTTACAAAAGACGGAAAATAAGAATTTCCGCAAACTTTGTATTTTCTTAATTCTGTAAAACAAAATTTTCCTCATTATTGAATAATTTTAGATAAAAAAATTATGCTTTCACTTTCTACTTGGAAAATTAAAATTTATAAATTTTCTGCAAGAAAATAACAGGGAGAATTTCAGACAAGATTTTTTTCCTTGAAGCCGTCAGTAATCAGATCGCACACGAGAGATTTTCAATAAAGTACGAATGTTTTATCGACTAGCAAAGCACGGATAAAATCTATCTTCTCTTACATTTTGTTCAGTGTTCATCATCATCATCATTGTCAACCATTATCAATCCACTGCTGGACGAAGGTCTCCCCAAGTTTCCTCCACAACGGTCTGTCTTGTGCCAGTCTCCTCCATGTCACTCCCGCATATTTACGAATTTCATCAACCCATCTCCCATGTGGTCTTTTTCTGGGTCTTTTCCTGTCCCTTGGAATCCAATCTAAAATTTCGGCTGTCAATCTATGGTCTGTCCTTCTGGCAGTATGTCCAGCCCATTGCCATTTCAGGGATTTAACTCTGACCATGATGTCTTCCACTCTCGTCATTTTTCGGATCCACGAGTTCCTCTTCTTATCTCTCCTGGTTATACCAAGCATGCACCTCTCCATGCCTCTTTGAGTTGTCTGCAGCCTTTCTATGTCTCTTTTAGTTAAGGTCCACGTCTCTGCACCATACGTAAGCACTGGAAGGATGCATTGATCAAACACTTTTCTTTTAAGACATAATGGCATATTGCTCTTGAAAATTATGCTGTTTCTTCCAAAAGCTCTCCAGGCAAGTTTTGTACGCCGATTAATTTCTTCATCAATGTGACCCTCACTTGATATCTGCTGTCCAAGATAAACGTACGTGTCTGTTATCTCCAGCTTTTCTCCATCAATCGATAAATCTTCATTTCTTGTAAAAGCATTGAACATCACTTTTGTCTTCTGAAAGTTCATTTTTAATCCCACTTCTTTACTCTTGTCAGCAAGTTCCTGGATCATACTCTGCAGCTCTGATGGGCTAGTTGCAAAAATGACTACGTCATCAGAAAAACGAAGGTGGGTTAGATAATCTCCATTAATCTTTATCCCCTTGTTTTCCCAGCTCAGTGACTGAAAAACACCCTCCAATGTGGCATTAAAAGAGCTTCGGAGATATGGTGTCACCTTGTCTCACTCCCTTTCCAATTTTTATGTGTGTTGTATTTTCAAACAGCCTAATCTTTGCACTTGCATTTTCATAGATGTTATTAATAATATTAATGTATGCATCTTGAATACTGCAGGTTTTCAGAGCCATTGTAACTGCTGATGGTTTCACCGAATCAAAGGCTTTTTCATAATCGATAAAAGCCATGCACAATGGAAGTTCATATTCCCTCGCTCTTTCAATTAGTTCTCTCAGCACATGGATATGATCTATTGTGATGTAGCCACTCCTGAATCCAGCTTGTTCTCTCGGTTGAGCCATGTCCAGTGTTACCTTCAAGCGGTGTGAAAGAACTTTAGTAAAGATTTTATAAACTACTGATAGGAGGCTGATAGGTCTGTAGTTTCCGAGATCCTCAATGTCACCTTTCTTATGTAGCAGGATCATTGTAGCGGTGTTCCAATCCTCAGGAATCTTCCCTTCATTAAGGCATCGAGTGAAAATTTGGGAGAGTACTTTTTCGATTTCTCCACTTGCTTCTTGTATGATGTCTACAGTAATTCCATCTTCTCCTGGAGCTTTCCCCCGCTTCATGTTCTTGATTGCATGTGCAACTTCTGCTGGAAGGACTGGAGGAACTCTGGTACTGGTATCTTTCATGATGTCTGGAGTGCATGTATCATCCCTTTTCATATAATTTGGAGTAGAAATCTTTCACTCTTGTCAAAATTTCGCCTCTATTTCTTGTTACAGAACCATCTTCTTTTCTCAGTGCCATAATCTGTTTTCTTCCCTTACTGAGATGTCCCTTTGCTATCTTTAGGCTTTGGTTGTTTTCAATTGCTTTCCTCACTAGTTCACAGTTGAATTTTCTTACGTCTTCAGTGATACTTTTTCGTACTGTCTTGCATAGCTCTATATATTCCACTTTGGAAGTCACATCTTCTTTAGTTGTCCTCATCTCTCTTCTTTTTTGCATCAACATTTTCGTTTTTCCTGATAATTTATTTACATGCAACTTGTTCTTAGACCAAGCTAATCTTGTTGCTGTTTCCATAAGAGCTTTGGTTACTTTTCTGTTAACTTCAGAGATGTCCACTTCTTCCGATGTTAGGCCTTCTAAAGCAGAGAACCTGTTCTTCATTTCCAACTTGAAAATATTATGGTGTTTTTTAAGGTTGGTTATGTCAATAGATTTTGTTTGTCTTATGAGCTTGCCACGTTCAAGTTTAGTGTTGAGGTGCATCTTACATCTCACCAATCTATGGTCACTACCTGTGTTGAACTTGTTTAGCACACTGCAGTCTTCTATGACGAATTTTTTGTTACACATAATAAAATCAATTTCACTTGTCGTCCCATTTGGATGTCTCCATGTCCATTTCCTGTGTGGCTTTTTCTTGAGGAAGGAGTTCAAGATGAAAAACCTTTCTGCCTCTGCAAACTCAACGAGAGTATTTCCACGCTGGTTTCTGTTGCCGTGACCGAATTTACCTACTGAAGTTTCATTCTGTTGCCGTTGCCCTATTTTTGCATTGAAATCTCCCATAATTATTTTCAAGTGCTGCTTTCCTTTATTATTTAGATGACAAATTTCCTCATAAAATTCTTCAATTTCTTCTTCAGGATGACTTGTGGTGGGTGCATAAGTTTGAATAATCTGAGCCTGGTATCTTTTCGAGAGTTGGATAACAAGCCGTGCAGCTCTGTCAGAGGAACTTTCAACTTCTACAACTTTATCCTTCAGTTTCTTGTTTATTATAAATCCAACACCACTAGTTCTGCCAGTATCTGTCCCACGATAGTAGAAGAGATGTCCACTTTTTAGTTCGATGAGATCTTCTCCTTTTCTCCTTACCTCACTTAGCCCCACGATGTCCCACTTGATCCTTTGTAGTTCCTCTTCCAATTCAAGAAACCTTGAATCAGAAGATAGGGAGCGTCCATTGTACGTTGCCAAAGTCAGCATCAGATGGCAGCCTAGTCCGGTCCTCCGGGGATTCTTAGCACCCTCTGCCTTCATGTCGCACTGGCCGCTGCCTTGGCCAGGTACATTCCAGCTGCCGGAGACTGAGGGCCAAATTTAAGTTGTGGAGGCATTTTGGAGGGGTTTGGCATAACTCACCACGCTGGCCAAGCGGGTTGGTGAGTGTGGGATAGAATTTCCTCTAATCCCGATGGTATAGTTATACCGCTATTGGCGGTCGTCAGAGCCCCTTTAGTAGGAACAGGATGCACCACGAGAAGGCGGGGTTGACATTTGTCAAGGAGAGGCTGTGATGTTACGCATCACCTGACCTTACATCCCTAAAACGTTATATATATTATTATTAAAACGCGAACACTGCCAGATTAGCTATACGATTTTGAAATGAAACATTTTTCCAGTATGAAATAAAAGCCAGAAGGAATAAACTTGGAATTAACTTACGTTATGTGTTATGCTAACAAAAATTCAAACATTTTGTGTGGAATGTACATATCTGAAGAATATGGGAACGTTGAGTACGAAATTTGTACTTTCCGAAACAAATCTAAACGGGAACGCAACGCTATCAGATGCGCAAGTTTACTCGTTTGAGCGGTCCTCGACTTACAACTTTGACAACGAATGTATTTATTCTTGTTGATTTCAGTTAATTTTCGTAACCTGTGTTAACTCCTTCCTGCTGGCTGCAGGCAGAAATTTGAATGTTGGAAACAACTACAGTGATCTCTTATAAAACGACGAAGAAGCAATGTGATCCAGCAAATCTTTATCAAGCAGATAACGAGAGAAAAAGTTCAACATCATTTCCAAAAGTAAAACTCGCTGTCCCCCCAAAAATATATATACATAAATTTTACTTTCACGCGATATCTTATTTTCCGAAATATTGGGAAATCAAGAAAAATATACAACACTTTGCTTACTTCATTTTTAAAATGAAACCAACATAACTCACCTCCCACCATGCACTGCGTGACATGTAACAAAGGATATTTCCAGTTGAAAAATTACTTTAACGTCTATAATAAAAAGTAAAATTGCAAACAAATCTGGCAAAGCTCAGGAATACCAAAGTTCAGCTTCTCCAGTGGCGATATGGGTGAAACCAAGAAAAGATACTCGTCTATAACTTGTGGATCGCCGACGTAAATCGAAGGAATAATTTGAACATACAGATTAAGTCTTATGCACTACCATGCCCTTTACTGCTAGATCATCAAGGAGATGGAGTCATTTGCTCCTTAGCAAATATTCTAATAAACGATTTACAGTCAAGGTCTCTATTGCTTGAAAAAACAAGCCGGTCCCTATTTGCTTGGCACATTATAAGAGAACTATCTTGTCACATGCTTAAGTTGAAACTGAAGATAATCAATTTGCAATCAAGGTTATGCATACCTAGAGAATTTGAACCAAATAGTGAGTAATAACTTCTTTCTCACTATGAACCTTCCTTTTCACTCTACTGATTTAATTCATTTCACAGCTGGTTTGTTCCGCGCAAGAAAGATGCTCATATCCGATGAGTTGTGGATTTTCAAGAAATTCGTAATATCGCGGTGCTCAAAGGTTTCTCGGGATTGACGGTACGCGCTGGTCAATCTCCAAGGTATTGCTAGTAGTGCAATGGAAATTAGAATAGATGCCTTTTGAAACAGTTCTAGGAAGTTTTTTACACGATAGAATCTTAACAATTTGTGCTTATTGCATTATGCTGTACACCGTGTTAACGCTTCGTTCCTCAGACATTTTAACTTTCACGTGTTCACGGGGATATAATCTTAGTAGGGATACTGACAATGCCAACAACACAATGTCTGAAATTCTTCTACGGTGAACCCAACAACACACTGAAATCGTGGGCTACCGTTTATATTACAAAATGTCCTCCGTCACGTTTTGTGAAGTAAAATGAAGACACTGTTTTCAGAAAATTTGGCTTTTCCCCTTCGCCTGTCATGTTATTCACATATTTTATTTCCGCATAATTTAAATTATGGAAAAACGAAAATATTTTACTGACACTATAAAACATGTTTGTTATATACAGCAGCTTCATGGCCATTTGCGAATATGAGCGTTTAGACATTTCCGTCTTCAACTAAATTCAGCTCAGGCCGGGACTGAAAACTGGCAACAGGAATGGGCAACGCGCCAGTTTAATGGCTTTGCTCCGCAGCAACATATTTTAACTTAGAAATGAGAGACCACTTTTATCATTCAAACAAGTAGGTGTTCGCTAAATCCGAAACAAGGGGAAAGAAAGTTTCTTGTACAGATCAACATGATAGTCCAATCTTTCCAGAGAAAGTCGGCATTGTAATGTGTTGATATCTCCATATATCTCTGTTTCCACATCCTTCACATCGTCTTTGCATCGGTGATGCGGCTGCTGCAATTCATTTACCTATAAATGCGTATAATATTTTGTGCTTGCCGAGCTGAATTTAAATTTTATGAGCAGCGTATTATGTATCTTCTAAAGGAAGAGATGTTATTCATGGTTCTACCCTAAAGTGAATACTTTCTAGATACTTCATGACACAGAAAACTTATTTCTATCATTTGAATATGGGAAATCTATGTTTTTTAAGTATCGTATTTATAAATTAAGATACATTCATCGTGATTGAAGATTAATTGTAATATTTGAATTATTTCTTTTAGTAATTCTTTAGAAAAAGGAAGTAAATGTATAAAAATTTTAAGAAAATGGTTAGCCTTTACTCAGACAATGAATGAACATATCATGTGCTTCCTGTGTGTAGGTGTTTGGAAGCGATAAAACAAGTAAAATGTTTGTGGAATCGGTGTTTGCTGACAGGTCAATGACAATAATTATTCGGAAGAAATAACAGCTTTTGGAAAGGTTCACGTGTTCTGTGACAACTGCTCTCTTTCTTATAGTAAAAAATAATGCCTTTGTTCGTACTGTGCGTATATCCCTTGGTAGCATACACTGGTGTGCGAAAATTAAGGAAGCCGAGGAGAAATTAGCATAACAGCGGAACGAGGAGGCAGAACGGACCGAAAGACACTGAGAAGACAGAATAGGGTCCGGTACGGTAGGGCATGCGCATATAGGCAGCATGATTTAGTTGGGGGGGGGGGGGGGTGTCGGAAGGGTATAAAGCACACGGGCGGTGTTCACTCAGCAATTCGGTGAAAGTTATTGCACGGTGTACATCGGTTTGAACGACGTCGAGTTGCTGCCACCGTGTGATATGGGCAACAAGCAATCCAGTAGCGACATCTGGATGACTTTACCCGAGGTCGCTTCATTGAGAAGTTGGAAGAAGGTCGAAGTGTGACTATCATGGACGAGGAGTTCGTGATCGCTCACAGCATCGTTTCACGAGCATAGAGAGCATTTCAAACGACAGGAACAGCTGCCCAAAAGTTTAGCAGAAGTTGTCGTCCACGAGCAGCCATGGCGGCGGACGACCGGTATATTTTCCTGCAGGCGCGACGAGACAGACGGTAGACAGCGGGACAAATCGCAAGGCACAGGCAACCTACATATGGCCGTCCGTTATTGCGTTTTATCGTGGCCAGGAGGCTGCACTAATGTGGTCTATTTGCACGTCGACCAGTACGATGTGTGCCATTAACGCCTGCTCATCGGAGACGTCGGTTTCTGTGGTGCCGGGAGCATAAGAACTGGACACATCAGCAATGGAGTCGAGTTCTGTGAACGAATGAGAGCCGATTTAGTCTGACGAGCGGTTGTGGACGTATACACATCTGGAGAGAGCAGGGAACACGCAATCATACCTCCAACATTATCGAAAGGAACCGGTTTGGAGGTGGCGGAGTTCTCGTTTGTGGCGGTATCATGCCTGGTAGCCGTACTGACCTCCATATCCTCCAAGGAGGTTTAGTCACTGGTGTCCGCTATTGTATCGAGGTTCTCCTGCCTCACGTGCGCCTGTTTAGAGGTGCTGTGGGACCTGAGTTCCTCTTCATGGACGACAACGATACACCTCAACGTACAGTGGCTGTAGAACAGCTGTTGGAGAGTGAAGATATTCAACGGAAGGATTGGCCCGCAAGGTCCCCGTACCTAAATCCAGTTGAACACGTGTGGGACCTTCTAGGGAGAAGTGTGGCAACACGTCACCAGCAGCCAGACAAAATGATAAGCGAATCGTGGTCAAAGGCACTGCTGGACTGTTTAATAATCGTTTTTCAGAGTTTTATAATTTTGATTTTCCTATGTTCACACCAACACTTGATGTACGAAGACGGAAAGTATAGTTTCGTTTTTCAAGAGCGAAGGGAAAACTTGACCAGCTCTCCCGTATTTAAACACATCTTGGTCATATACTGCGTCATGTTCTTGGTGGCTGGAGATTTCTAAAATTCCCCTGTTTAAATGAAATGTTAGTGAACTGATTAATTGCTAGGTGTTTAAACGTGCAACGCCGAAATTTTGAAATAAAATTGCTTGTTTTACAAAAGACGGAAAATAGGAATTTCCGCAAACTTTGTATTTTCTTAATTCTGTAAAACAAAATTTTCCTCATTATTGAAGAATTTTAGATAAAAAAATTATGCTTTCACTTTCTACTTGGAAAATTAAAATTTATAAATTTTCTGCAAGAAAATAACAGGGAGAATTTCAGACAAGATTTTTTTCCTTGAAGCCGTCAGTAATCAGATCGCACACGAGAAATTTTCAATAAAGTACGAATGTTTTATCGACTAGCAAAGCACGGATAAAATCTATCTTCTCTTACATTTTGTTCAGTGTTCATCATCATCATCATTGTCAACCATTATCAATCCACTGCTGGACGAAGGTCTCCCCAAGTTTCCTCCACAACGGTCTGTCTTGTGCCAGTCTCCTCCATGTCACTCCCGCATATTTACGAATTTCATCCACCCATCTCCCATGTGGTCTTCTTCTGGGTCTTTTCCTGTCCCTTGGAATCCAATCTAAAATTTCGGCTGTCCATCTATGGTCTGTCCTTCTGGCAGTATGTCCAGCCCATTGCCATTTCAGGGATTTAACTCTGATCATGATGTCTTCCACTCTCGTCATTTTTCGGATCCACGAGTTCCTCTTCTTATCTCTCCTGGTTATACCAAGCATGCACCTCTCCATGCCTCTTTGAGTTGTCTGCAGCCTTTCTATGTCTCTTTTAGTTAAGGTCCACGTCTCTGCACCATACGTAAGCACTGGAAGGATGCATTGATCAAACACTTTTCTTTTAAGACATAATGGCATATTGCTCTTGAAAATTATGCTGTTTCTTCCAAAAGCTCTCCAGGCAAGTTTTGTACGCCGATTAATTTCTTCATCAATGTGACCCTCACTTGATATCTGCTGTCCAAGATAAACGTACGTGTCTGTTATCTCCAGCTTTTCTCCATCAATCGATAAATCTTCATTTCTTGTAAAAGCATTGAACATCACTTTTGTCTTCTGAAAGTTCATTTTTAATCCCACTTCTTTACTCTTGTCAGCAAGTTCCTGGATCATACTCTGCAGCTCTGATGGGCTAGTTGCAAAAATGACTACGTCATCAGAAAAACGAAGGTGGGTTAAATAATCTCCATTAATCTTTATCCCCTTGTTTTCCCAGCTCAGTGACTGAAAAACACCCTCCAATGTGGCATTAAAGAGCTTCGGAGATATGGTGTCACCTTGTCTCACTCCCTTTCCAATTTTTATGTGTGTTGTATTTTCAAACAGCCTAATCTTTGCACTTGCATTTTCATAGATGTTATTAATAATATTAATGTATGCATCTTGAATACTGCAGGTTTTCAGAGCCATTGTAACTGCAGATGGTTTCACCGAATCAAAGGCTTTTTCATAATCGATAAAAGCCATGCACAATGGAAGTTCATATTCCCTCGCTCTTTCAATTAGTTCTCTCAGCACATGGATATGATCTATTGTGAAGTAGCCACTCCTGAATCCAGCTTGTTCTCTCGGTTGAGCCATGTCCAGTGTTACCTTCAAGCGGTGTGAAAGAACTTTTAGTAAAGATTTTATAAACTACTGATAGGAGGCTGATAGGTCTGTAGTTTCCGAGATCCTCAATGTCACCTTTCTTATGTAGCAGGATCATTGTAGCGGTGTTCCAATCCTCAGGAATCTTTCCTTCATTAAGGCATCGAGTGAAAATTTGGGAGAGTACTTTTTCGATTTCTCCACTTGCTTCTTGTATGATGTCTACAGTAATTCCATCTTCTCCTGGAGCTTTCCCCCGCTTCATGTTCTTGATTGCATGTGCAACTTCTGCTGGAAGGACTGGAGGAACTCTGGTACTGGTATCTTTCATGATGTCTGGAGTGCATGTATCATCCCTTTCATATAATTTGGAGTAGAAATCTTTCACTCTTGTCAAAATTTCGCCTCTATTTCTTGTTACAGAACCATCTTCTTTTCTCAGTGCCATAATCTGTTTTCTTCCCTTACTGAGATGTCCCTTTGCTATCTTTAGGCTTTGGTTGTTTTCAATTGCTTTCCTCACTAGTTCACAGTTGAATTTTCTTACGTCTTCAGTGATACTTTTTCGTACTGTCTTGCATAGCTCTATATATTCCACTTTGGAAGTCACATCTTCTTTAGTTGTCCTCATCTCTCTTCTTTTTTGCATCAACATTTTCGTTTTTCCTGATAATTTATTTACATGCAACTTGTTCTTAGACCAAGCTAATCTTGTTGCTGTTTCCATAAGAGCTTTGGTTACTTTTCTGTTAACTTCAGAGATGTCCACTTCTTCCGATGTTAGGCCTTCTAAAGCAGAGAACCTGTTCTTCATTTCCAACTTGAAAATATTATGGTGTTTTTTAAGGTTGGTTATGTCAATAGATTTTGTTTGTCTTATGAGCTTGCCACGTTCAAGTTTAGTGTTGAGGTGCATCTTACATCTCACCAATCTATGGTCACTACCTGTGTTGAACTTGTTTAGCACACTGCAGTCTTCTATGACGAATTTTTTGTTACACATAATAAAATCAATTTCACTTGTCGTCCCATTTGGATGTCTCCATGTCCATTTCCTGTGTGGCTTTTTCTTGAGGAAGGAGTTCAAGATGAAAAACCCTTCTGCCTCTGCAAACTCAACGAGAGTATTTCCACGCTGGTTTCTGTTGCCGTGACCGAATTTACCTACTGAAGTTTCATTCTGTTGCCGTTGCCCTATTTTTGCATTGAAATCTCCCATAATTATTTTCAAGTGCTGCTTTCCTTTATTATTTAGATGACAAATTTCCTCATAAAATTCTTCAATTTCTTCTTCAGGATGACTTGTGGTGGGTGCATAAGTTTGAATAATCTGAGCCTGGTATCTTTTCGAGAGTTGGATAACAAGCCGTGCAGCTCTGTCAGAGGAACTTTCAACTTCTACAACTTTATCCTTCAGTTTCTTGTTTATTATAAATCCAACACCACTAGTTCTGCCAGTATCTGTCCCACGATAGTAGAAGAGATGTCCACTTTTTAGTTCGATGAGATCTTCTCCTTTTCTCCTTACCTCACTTAGCCCCACGATGTCCCACTTGATCCTTTGTAGTTCCTCTTCCAATTCAAGAAACCTTGAATCAGAAGATAGGGAGCGTCCATTGTACGTTGCCAAAGTCAGCATCAGATGGCAGCCTAGTCCGGTCCTCCGGGGATTTTTAGCACCCTCTGCCTTCATGTCGCACTGGCCGCTGCCTTGGCCAGGTACATTCCAGCTGCCGGAGACTGAGGGCCAAATTTAAGTTGTGGAGGCATTTTGGAGGGGTTTGGCATAACTCACCACGCTGGCCAAGCGGGTTGGTGAGTGTGGGATAGAATTTCCTCTAATCCCGATGGTATAGTTATACCGCTATTGGCGGTCGTCAGAGCCCCTTTAGTAGGAACAGGATGCACCACGAGAAGGCGGGGTTGACATTTGTCAAGGAGAGGCTGTGATGTTACGCATCACCTGACCTTACATCCCTAAAACGTTATATATATTATTATTAAAACGCGAACACTGCCAGATTAGCTATACGATTTTGAAATGAAACATTTTTCCAGTATGAAATAAAAGCCAGAAGGAATAAACTTGGAATTAACTTACGTTATGTGTTATGCTAACAAAAATTCAAACATTTTGTGTGGAATGTACATATCTGAAGAATATGGGAACGTTGAGTACGAAATTTGTACTTTCCGAAACAAATCTAAACGGGAACGCAACGCTATCAGATGCGCAAGTTTACTCGTTTGAGCGGTCCTCGACTTACAACTTTGACAACGAATGTATTTATTCTTGTTGATTTCAGTTAATTTTCGTAACCTGTGTTAACTCCTTCCTGCTGGCTGCAGGCAGAAATTTGAATGTTGGAAACAACTACAGTGATCTCTTATAAAACGACGAAGAAGCAATGTGATCCAGCAAATCTTTATCAAGCAGATAACGAGAGAAAAAGTTCAACATCATTTCCAAAAGTAAAACTCGCTGTCCCCCAAAAAATATATATACATAAATTTTACTTTCACGCGATATCTTATTTTCCGAAATATTGGGAAATCAAGAAAAATATACAACACTTTGCTTACTTCATTTTTAAAATGAAACCAACATAACTCACCTCCCACCATGCACTGCGTGACATGTAACAAAGGATATTTCCAGTTGAAAAATTACTTTAACGTCTATAATAAAAAGTAAAATTGCAAACAAATCTGGCAAAGCTCAGGAATACCAAAGTTCAGCTTCTCCAGTGGCGATATGGGTGAAACCAAGAAAAGATACTCGTCTATAACTTGTGGATCGCGGACGTAAATCGAAGGAATAATTTGAACATACAGATTAAGTCTTATGCACTACCATGCCCTTTTACTGCTAGATCATCAAGGAGATGGAGTCATTTGCTCCTTAGCAAATATTCTAATAAACGATTTACAGTCAAGGTCTCTATTGCTTGAAAAAACAAGCCGGTCCCTATTTGCTTGGCACATTATAAGAGAACTATCTTGTCACATGCTTAAGTTGAAACTGAAGATAATCAATTTGCAATCAAGGTTATGCATACCTAGAGAATTTGAACCAAATAGTGAGTAATAACTTCTTTCTCACTATGAACCTTCCTTTTCACTACTGATTTAATTCATTTCACAGCTGGTTTGTTCCGCGCAAGAAAGATGCTCATATCCGATGAGTTGTGGATTTTCAAGAAATTCGTAATATCGCGGTGCTCAAAGGTTTCTCGAGATTGACGGTACGCGCTGGTCAATCTCCAAGGTATTGCTAGTAGTGCAATGGAAATTAGAATAGATGCCTTTTGAAACAGTTCTAGGAAGTTTTTTACACGATAGAATCTTAACAATTTGTGCTTATTGCATTATGCTGTACACCGTGTTAACGCTTCGTTCCTCAGACATTTTAACTTTCACGTGTTCACGGGGATATAATCTTAGTAGGGATACTGACAATGCCAACAACACAATGTCTGAAATTCTTCTACGGTGAACCCAACAACACACTGAAATCGTGGGCTACCGTTTATATTACAAAATGTCCTCCGTCACGTTTTGTGAAGTAAAATGAAGACACTGTTTTCAGAAAATTTGGCTTTTCCCCCTTCGCCTGTCATGTTATTCACATATTTTATTTCCGCATAATTTAAATTATGGAAAAACGAAAATATTTTACTGACACTATAAAACATGTTTGTTATATACAGCAGCTTCATGGCCATTTGCGAATATGAGCGTTTAGACATTTCCGTCTTCAACTAAATTCAGCTCAGACCGGGACTGAAAACTGGCAACAGGAATGGGCAACGCGCCAGTTTAATGGCTTTGCTCCGCAGCAACATATTTTAACTTAGAAACGAGAGACCACTTTTATCATTCAAACAAGTAGGTGTTCGCTAAATCCGAAACAAGGGAAAGAAAGTTTCTTGTACAGATCAACATGATAGTCCAATCTTTCCAGAGAAAGTCGGCATTGTAATGTGTTGATATCTCCATATATCTCTGTTTCCACATCCTTCACATCGTCTTTGCATCGGTGATGCGGCTGCTGCAATTCATTTACCTATAAATGCGTATAATATTTTGTGCTTGCCGAGCTGAATTTAAATTTTATGAGCAGCGTACTATGTATCTTCTAAAGGAAGAGATGTTATTCATGGTTCTACCCTAAAGTGAATACTTTCTAGATACTTCATGACACAGAAAACTTATTTCTATCATTTGAATATGGGAAATCTATGTTTTTTAAGTATCGTATTTATAAATTAAGATACATTCATCGTGATTGAAGATTAATTGTAATATTTGAATTATTTCTTTTAGTAATTCTTTAGAAAAAGGAAGTAAATGTATAAAAATTTTAAGAAAATGGTTAGCCTTTACTCAGACAATGAATGAACATATCATGTGCTTCCTGTGTGTAGGTGTTTGGAAGCGATAAAACAAGTAAAATGTTTGTGGAATCGGTGTTTGCTGACAGGTCAATGACAATAATTATTCGGAAGAAATAACAGCTTTTGGAAAGGTTCACGTGTTCTGTGACAACTGCTCTCTTTCTTATAGTAAAAAAATAATGCCTTTGTTCGTACTGTGCGTATATCCCTTGGTAGCATACACTGGTGTGCGAAAATTAAGGAAGCCGAGGAGAAATTAGCATAACAGCGGAACGAGGAGGCAGAACGGACCGAAAGACACTGAGAAGACAGAATAGGGTCCGGTACGGTAGGGCATGCGCATATAGGCAGCATGATTTAGTTGGGGGTGTCGGAAGGGTATAAAGCACACGGGCGGTGTTCACTCAGCAATTCGGTGAAAGTTATTGCACGGTGTACATCGGTTTGAACGACGTCGAGTTGCTGCCACCGTGTGATATGGCCAACAAGCAATCCAGTAGACGACATCTGGATGACTTTACCCGAGGT
This sequence comes from Macrothele yani, assembly GCA_039090855.1. NCBI lineage: Eukaryota > Metazoa > Arthropoda > Arachnida > Araneae > Macrothelidae > Macrothele > Macrothele yani. Next base: position 35,174,174 of record CM077033.1, on the reverse strand, counting down.
CGCTTCATTGAGAAGTTGGAAGAAGGTCGAAGTGTGACTATCATGGACGAGGAGTTCGTGATCGCTCACAGCATCGTTTCACGAGCATAGAGAGCATTTCAAACGACAGGAACAGCTGCCCAAAAAGTTTAGCAGAAGTTGTCGTCCACGAGCAACCACGGCGGCGGACGACCGGTATATTTTCCTGCAGGCGCGACGAGACAGACGGTAGACAGCGGGACAAATCGCAAGGCACAGGCAACCTACATATGGCCGTCCGTTATTGCGTTTTATCGTGGCCAGGAGGCTGCACTAATGTGGTCTATTTGCACGTCGACCAGTACGATGTGTGCCATTAACGCCTGCTCATCGGAGACGTCGGTTTCTGTGGTGCCGGGAGCATAAGAACTGGACACATCAGCAATGGAGTCGAGTTCTGTGAACGAATGAGAGCCGATTTAGTCTGACGAGCGGTTGTGGACGTATACACATCTGGAGAGAGCAGGGAACACGCAATCATACCTCCAACATTATCGAAAGGAACCGGTTTGGAGGTGGCGGAGTTCTCGTTTGTGGCGGTATCATGCCTGGTAGCCGTACTGACCTCCATATCCTCCAAGGAGGTTTAGTCACTGGTGTCCGCTATTGTATCGAGGTTCTCCTGCCTCACGTGCGCCTGTTTAGAGGTGCTGTGGGACCTGAGTTCCTCTTCATGGACGACAACGATACACCTCAACGTACAGTGGCTGTAGAACAGCTGTTGGTGAGTGAAGATATTCAACGGAAGGATTGGCCCGCAAGGTCCCCGTACCTAAATCCAGTTGAACACGTGTGGGACCTTCTAGGGAGAAGTGTGGCAACACGTCACCAGCAGCCAGACAAAATGATAAGCGAATCGTGGTCAAAGGCACTGCTGGACTGTTTAATAATCGTTTTTCAGAGTTTTATAATTTTGATTTTCCTATGTTCACACCAACACTTGATGTACGAAGACGGAAAGTATAGTTTCGTTTTTCAAGAGCGAAGGGAAAACTTGACCAGCTCTCCCGTATTTAAACACATCTTGGTCATATACTGCGTCATGTTCTTGGTGGCTGGAGATTTCTAAAATTCCCCTGTTTAAATGAAATGTTAGTGAACTGATTAATTGCTAGCTGTTTAAACGTGCAACGCCGAAATTTTGAAATAAAATTGCTTGTTTTACAAAAGACGGAAAATAAGAATTTCCGCAAACTTTGTATTTTCTTAATTCTGTAAAACAAAATTTTCCTCATTATTGAAGAATTTTAGATAAAAAAATTATGCTTTCACTTTCTACTTGGAAAATTAAAATTTATAAATTTTCTGCAAGAAAATAACAGGGAGAATTTCAGACAAGATTTTTTTCCTTGAAGCCGTCAGTAATCAGATCGCACACGAGAGATTTTCAATAAAGTACGAATGTTTTATCGACTAGCAAAGCACGGATAAAATCTATCTTCTCTTACATTTTGTTCAGTGTTCATCATCATCATCATTATCAACCATTATCAATCCACTGCTGGACGAAGGTCTCCCCAAGTTTCCTCCACAACGGTCTGTCTTGTGCCAGTCTCCTCCATGTCACTCCCGCATATTTACGAATTTCATCAACCCATCTCCCATGTGGTCTTTTTCTGGGTCTTTTCCTGTCCCTTGGAATCCAATCTAAAATTTCGGCTGTCCATCTATGGTCTGTCCTTCTGGCAGTATGTCCAGCCCATTGCCATTTCAGGGATTTAACTCTGATCATGATGTCTTCCACTCTCGTCATTTTTCGGATCCACGAGTTCCTCTTCTTATCTCTCCTGGTTATACCAAGCATGCACCTCTCCATGCCTCTTTGAGTTGTCTGCAGCCTTTGTATGTCTCTTTTAGTTAAGGTCCACGTCTCTGCACCATACGTAAGCACTGGAAGGATGCATTGATCAAACACTTTTCTTTTAAGACATAATGGCATATTGCTCTTGAAAATTATGCTGTTTCTTCCAAAAGCACTCCAGGCAAGTTTTGTACGCCGATTAATTTCTTCATCAATGTGACCCTCACTTGATATCTGCTGTCCAAGATAAACATATGTACCTGTTATCTCCAGTTTTTCTCCATCAATCGATAAATCTTCATTTCTTGTAAAAGCATTGAACATCACTTTTGTCTTCTGAAAGTTCATTTTTAATCCCACTTCTTTACTCTTGTCAGCAAGTTCCTGGATCATACTCTGCAGCTCTGATGGGGTAGTTGCAAAAATGACTACGTCATCAGCAAAACGAAGGTGGGTTAGATAATCTCCATTAATCTTTATCCCTTTGTTTTCCCAGTTCAGTGATTGAAAGACATTTTCCAATGTGGCATTAAAGAGCTTCGGAGATATGGTGTCACCTTGTCTCACTCCCTTTCCAATTTTTATGTGTGTTGTATTTTCAAACAGCCGAATCTTTGCACTTGCATTTTCATAGATGTTATTAATAATATTAATGTATGCATCTTCAATACCGCAGGATTTCAGAGCCGTGGTAACTGCTGATGGTTTCATCGAATCAAAGGCTTTTTCATAATCGATAAAAGCCATGCACAATGGAAGTTCATATTCCCTCGCTCTTTCAATTAGTTCTCTCAGTACGTGGATATGATCTATTGTGCTGTAGCCACTCCTGAATCCAGCTTGTTCTCTCGGTTGAGCCATGTCCAGTGTTACCTTCAAGCGGTGTGAAAGAACTTTAGTGAAGATTTTATAAACCACTGATAGGAGGCTGATAAGTCTGTAGTTCCTGAGATCCTCAATGTCACCTTTTTTATGTAGCAGGATCATTGTAGCGTTGTTCCAATCCTCAGGAATCTTCCCTTCATTAAGGCATCGAGTGAAAATTTGGGCGAGTACTGTTTCAATTTCTCCACTTGCTTCTTGTATGATGTCTATAGTAATTCCATCTTCTCCTGGAGCTTTCCCCCGCTTCATGTTCTTGATTGCATGAGCAACTTCTGCTGGGAGGACTGGAAGAACTCTGGTACCTTTCATGATGTCTGGAGTACATGTATCATCCCTTTCATATAATTTGGAGTAGAAATCTTTCACTCTTGTCAAACTTTCGCCTCTATTTCTTGTTATAGAACCATCTTCTTTTCTCAGAGCCATAATCTGTTATCTTCCCTTACTGAGATGTCCCTTTGCTATCTTAAGGCTTTGGTTGTTTTCAATTGCTTTCCTCACTAGCTCACAGTTGAATTTCCTTACGTCTTCAGTGATGCTTTTTCGTGTTGTCTTGCATAGCTCTATATATTCCACTTTGGAAGTCACATCTTCTTTAGTTGTCCTCATCTCTCTTCTTTTTTGCATCAACATTTTGGTTTTTCCTGATAATTTGTTCACATGCAACTTGTTCTTAGACCCAGCTAATTTTGTTGCTGTTTCCATTAGAGCTTTGGTTACTTTTCTGTTAACTTCCGAAATATCCACTTCTTCTGATGTTAGGCCTTCTAAAGCAGAGAATCTGTTCTTCAGTTCCAACTTGAAAGTATTATGGTGTTTTTTAAGGTTGGTTATGTCAATACATTTTGTTTGTCTTATGAGCTTGCCACGTTCCAGTTTAGTGTTGAGGTGCATCTTACATCTCACCAATCTATGGTCACTACCTGTGTTGAACTTGTTCAGCACACTGCAGTCTTCGATGACGAATTTTTTGTTACACATAATAAAATCAATTTCACTTGTCGTCCCAATTGGATGTCTCCATGTCCATTTCCTGTGTGGCTTTTTCTTGAAAAAGGAGTTCAAGATGAAAAATCCTTCTGCCTCTGCAAACTCAACGAGAGTATTTCCACGCTGGTTTCTGTTGCCGTGACCGAATTTACCTACTGAAGTTTCATTCTGTTGCCGTTGCCCTATTTTTGCATTGAAATCTCCCATAATTATCTTCAAGTGCTGCTTACCTTTATTATTTAGATGACGAATTTCCTCATAAAATTCTTCAATTTCTTCTTCAGGAGGACTTGTGGTGGGTGCATAAGTTTGAATAATCTGAGCCTGGTATCTACTCGATAGTTGGATAACGAGTCGTGCAGCTCTGTCAGAGGAACTTTCAACTTCTACCACTTTATCCTTCAGTTTCTTGTTTATTATAAATCCAACACCACTAGTTCTGCCAGTATCTGTCCCACGATAATAGAAGAGATGTCCACTTTTCAGTTCAATGAGATCTTCTCCTTTTCTCCTTACCTCACTTAGCCCGACGATGTCCCACTTGATCCTTTGTAGTTCCTCTTCCAATTCAAGAAGCCTTGAATCAGAAGATAGGGAGCGTCCGTTATAGGTAGCCAAGGTCAGCATCAAATGGCAGCCTAGTCCGGTCCTCCGGGGATTCTTAGCACCCTCTGCCTTCATGTCGCACTGGCCGCTGCCTTGGCCAGGTACATTCCAGCTGCCGGAGACTGAGGGCCAAGATTTAAGTTGTAGAGTCATTTTGGAGGTGTTTGGCCATAACTCACCACGCTGGCCAAGCGGGTTGGTGAGTGTGGGATAGCATTTCCTCTGATCCCGATGGTATAGTTATACCGCTATTGGCGGTCGCTAGAGCCCCTTTAGTGGGAACAGGATGCACCACGAGAAGGCAGGGTTGACATTTGTCAAGGAGAGGCTGTGATGTTACGCATCACCTGACCTTACATCCCTGTTCAGTGTTATTTAAGGGTATATCTAGATAAATTGCAAGGTTATTATATATCTCTTTAGGTTGAGCCACTTCGGATACGAGCTACTATCGGCTGGCGAAATGACATCGTACTATGAACAAAGCAGCTAGAAGGGAAAGCCATCGCCGCTGACTGCTACGGCTTACACGTTAGCAAGGAATGGAAATAAACGCGAAAGAAAATGTTTTTAAATACTAGTAATTTCAAACTTCAAAGATTAACATTATTATCAGTGATCTGTTATTTCCTCTTTCGTGAATTAATTAATTTTGAAAACAAAATAAAATAACTTTTGTATAAAGAAATGTAAGGGCGTTGCTGTAAACAAACATATTGCTGGACTTCGTAGTTCCGTAGTTCGCAGGAAGTTATATTTACAAAAACTTATTGTCAGTGCGAAAGTAAATTTGTAAAAATCCAAGCTATTTAAAATGTAGCCTTTCGATTTTTTCCGCATCAAGTAGTCCCGTTAGCGGGCTAAACAAACAAGAAGTAAATACGTTATTCATCATTCAGCATTTCATTTTTGCAAAATAAATCTTATTGTTGTTCACAGAATTCCAATTAGTAGCCTTCAAATACAAACACAAATTCGCAAGAAACTTTCGCTTTTCAATTTATTTTAACAGGTGGAACTAAAGCATAAAAAGCTATCAAAAATATATAATGCTATTGCAATGGCAGGCAGAATTTAAATGAAAACGAAAATATGGCTTATGATAGTGTGCCACGGTCCGTCCCTGCCTAAATCTTCCTTCTAACCCAGGCTCTCTCAAATCCACAGAAAGGGACTGCCTTAAGTTAAGCTGGCATGCTATTTAGCTACTGACAGCACACAAAAATATTAACATATCTTTTTGAACTCAATTGCTTAAATTAGATTGAGTATCTCAAATTTAATACAGAGGAAAAAGTTATAGGATTTAACAGATATGGCTCGCAATATAATTGCTTTACGAATGTCATCCGTTACCCCGTGCACATGTTTTTTGTCATAAAGCAAACTACGAATCTAGTTTTCTGTAAATATTTTACGTCAGACTTTACTCACGTCAGCTGCCACTTGTGAAGCTGAGTTATTCAGACATTCAAGCAAATCCCTCCAAGTATATGCAAGTTTGTTATTAAGGAACTTATTTTGCACTATTAATTTGGTGCACTCAACATTTAATCTTCTTTTATTTCTTATTTCCAGTGACCTTATCTTTGTCATCAGAAGTTAAACATCAGCGGAAGATGATGACGTAATATCAGTTGACACAGATTTATCAATTTTGTTTTCTTTGGAGACACATTGCGAAAGGTTTCCAATGCTCGTTTTCTTACTTCACGTCCATTTAATCTATTTGCTGCAGGACTAACATTCAGAACGCTAGGAATGGAAGATGGCGATTCATGAGGATTAGCAGTTATATTACGCTCATGGCCACTTTGAGCTGGAAGATTGACTATAGGTGCAGCATTTGCTTTCAATTTCCTTCTGCCAGGTAATCCAAGTAATTCTAATTTTAAGTCGCGAACATAATTGTCAACAGTAAAATGTTTCGAGCAAATTCTTGCATTTTTAACTTTACAATTTTCCTTTCGTTTACATTTTAGTACCCAGAGTATTTCCAAATCAGGATTTGCAGTAAAATAATGTAAATAATATCCGAACCTTGAGTCTTCCTACTGTAGGATAAACATCCTGCTATTGCATATACAGGCATATTGCGCTACACTGATATAGGACAATAATATGCACAACTGATGTTGGAAAATAGCCAGTAATGAAGTATATTAACCAATTATGACGAAAAGTAATGAATTGCAAAATATCAACAGGCCGATTCAGCGAAGCGAAATGCTTTTCAAGGCATGTGAACGAGATTAAACCCGCCTAGATTACTTAATAATTATAAAGTATATTTACAAATTATGAAGACGCAGTAATTGCAAAACATCCACACGGGTCTATTCACCAAAGTAAAATACTTTTTCATCTAATAACCTTGTTTTTTTTAAGAACGTGAACGAGCTTGAGTTTGCATTGACAAGCCAAAGATTCTGTGCGGCGTCGTTATCGGCTTGGTTATCTGGTGTCGCGGTTGGCGGCAGTTGCTCAGAGTGTCACGTCATGCGCAAATCCGAGAAAACGGAGACTGCAACTGCACATTGAAATGGCGCCCTCCTGATAAATTGCATACTTCCTGTTGCGAGTGGTCACTCTCGTGCAGGCTCCCACCCCCTCAGTTGGTTGTCCGCTCTGTGTGGAATTATGAAAAATACAGAAGGAACCACTCTTATTGTTAACTTAAAGTCATAAGAGATAAAGAATACACTTTTCCTCTCTGTTTAATAAAAAAATGTGTGTTTGAATGAAAATTTTAGGAAAAAAAATAAGTTTCCTATACAATTCTTTAATAGTCCCTCATGCGTCGGCCTTTTGTAAGAGTCGGACATGAGGTAAAAATTTAAAAAACAGAAGTCAGTGTTGATGCTGTCAAATATCAGGGAAATTTAAAGCCGAAGGAGCCGCTTGATGCCGATACTTCAAATTGTATACAATAGTAGCGGTCAGACAGGAGATATGCGATAAAAGAAAACCGTATATGGGATCAAATAGCAAGGAGTAAAGAAAGTTCGCTTCGAGGTGGGAGTGATATTAACTGACAATGTTCCGAATTTTAATGTCGCAGTTTTATCACTGGTCAAGTTCTTATTCATTAATGTGCAATGATATCGAAATAAAGAACCTTTAAAAATAAGGGCAAAATATCAAGGCTACCTGGGGTAAAATTTAAAAACAAAACTCAGAAAACGTTTTTTAACTGAAATATTTTTTTAATTATCCAGATTGAACATTGTCTTGCCCTTTTCGTCATTTATCAGCTAACGTTTTTTAAAGTTGAAAGCTTTGTAAGTGTTACAGAGCATCGATTTTTTTTAATTCGTTTTTACTCAATTAGTCACTCGTATAAACTCAGGAGTGGATCGCTCAGAAATGTTTTTCCAATAATAATCTCAGTTTAAATTGCAAAATTATGTAGCCTTCTACGTTCCTCACCATATGGCAGGTTTAGAGAAAATAAACTGGTATTTCATTGCAATCAGAAGATTGCTTTTTGTGTGATATCTTATTTCCTGCCGAAATTCACCAGCTATTTTCTTTATTATGTCCTACACATTTGATTCAAAATGGAAATCTCAATAAAAGTTTTAAACTTCACTTTGAGAAACTAACTTTCTCACAATATTATCATAATTTTTATATATTTTTATACGATTACACTATTTTGAACGTAAAATGAAATAGTGGTCAACAGAATCCTTTACGTGTTCAGCAAATGTTGACCTAGCTCCAGGGAAACGAGGTTACGTCGGTGGAGTGTTCATGTAACCATTCGGATACAATTCGGGAGAGATGGCACGGTACTTTTCTTGTTGCAGGATGAGGTCCTCAGTGGGATGCTGAAGATGCACAAACTGGAGCAAATAGTCATCAGTAATACCCCGGTAACGTCGACCTGTGAGGGACGGTGTCACACGTACCATGGTTCCCATTTTAGTCCACGTAAATAGTCCCAGACGAGAGTTTCACTTCACCATCTTCAAGAGTACATTGCTGTCAAAAAAGGTACATCGCGTCATGTGATTTGTGCCGTACTCGTATCCTGCTATCCGTATGTACTAACATGAGTCTCGACTCATCAGTCCAGGCAACATTTTACCGCATGTCAAGGGTCCAGAGGTGATGATCTCGCGCCCATGCAAATCTTTGCACTCTGTGATGTGCGGTCAGCAGCGGTACCCCCGTGGACGATGGCTTCTGTAAAGGAGGTCCTGTTGCAAGTAGATAATACCTCAAGCCATACCTCCTGAGTGGTCCACTTAGAACTACAGGAATTGGAGGCACTTGAATCCTACGCTATTAACCAATCAATATAGATCTTGTCCCATCCGGCTACCACATGGTTCGCTCCATGATCATTTCTCTCAAGCACGTACTTCACTTCATTTGTGGTTACGGAAATCGGTATTAGACGATCCCTGTGCTTTAAAAATGCCGAGGGTTTTTTTCCTGGAACAGTAATTCTCGTAGGATAGTTACAAAGAATTTGAGAGAGAAATGGTCTGTATTTTATAAAATAAGCATAGCCTGTCTGAATTTCTTACGTCATTAAACTTCTTTACCTGAAAATGAGAGGACCATCTGACGTATTCTGATATATCTAGAAGAAATCTTACTGCTATAATTAATTGTTTTTCGTTCAACCTTATATTCCATACAGACAAATCAATTTCATTTGAATGAATAAAACGATTTTCTAAACCGAAATTAAAAAAAAAAAGTCTATCAAAAAATAATGAAATGACCAGAATATGACAAATTAATTATTCATGAGGAATAAAAGAGAAAAATATGCTGATGGGATCGGGGGTAAGGTATAGTATTAAACCACAAATGCAGTTGTACTGTTAGGTATATGTAAGGAAAATGCAGTCCAATGAACTTTTAAGTAATTTTTTCAGAAATATATTTTATTAAAATTAGTTTCTCATCGGGCTCAAAAAAGAGAGGACATCACAATTCATGAAACGTTCGGTTATATCATGAAATGGAAGGCAGAAATGCAAAATAAAGGCAATGCAGAATCAGCTTACGCCTTCATTCTTATGGAGTTCAACTGTTAAAGAACCTCACAGGCCGAATTTGAAAAACTCCCAATGAGCATTTCTGTACATAGCTCATAGAATTTCTAATTACCCAGGAAAAATACAGAAAAAATTTCTCGAACTACTACGTGTATTCGTCCGAGGCCGTGACAAGAGAATTTGTTCAGGTTTGACATCGTGTCATTTTGGTAAAGTGAAAAACGTTCTTTCTGATTTTGGATGTTCTTTTTATGCACTTCCTAACCTACCTTTAGTAAGTTTAGAGGGATACACTCATGTCGTACTTAGTAATACTTCTTGGTTTGCATTGTGCTTACTTAATAGTTTAGCCAACTCTCCTATGTTTTTTTTAAGAATAAGTGCCTTTTTTGCATTTTTTTATTGGAAGTTTAACGACACACCATGAGCAACTCAATGGGCTATAAGTAGTTGCCTGTCTCTAATTTAGGACCACTGGTTCTAAGGAAGGTAGAGTAACAGTGCCGTAAGACAAACACAACATCCATGCCTCACTGGGATTCGAACCCGGACCCATATCAGACGAATAATTAGAAGCCATCACTTACACCACTGTGCCAACGGGGTGAGGGTGGGAGTGGGGGCTCTTGCATTCGGTGTGTTACTACGCGGTAGTTCCTTAACCTTCAGTCATTTCCATATTGTGGGCCTCCCGTCACGAGGCACATTTATCGGTTATAACTATGTCGTAAAGAGGAATAACCCTGCAATACAATTAAGTGAAAAGCAGCGTCAGTAACTGAACGGTCCGACAAGCGTGCATAACCTGGTCTACAAGTTCCGACAGTCTACTCGTGTGCCTGTTCTCAATGCTTGTTTTCAAAATTTACACATGGCTGGCTGCCAGGAACATCGAAAATGGACCTCAGCATATTGGCGTCACATTATGTGGACAAATGAATTCCGTTTTCAGCTTTACCTCATTGAAGAGAAGGTGGGCGTTTGACACGTACTACATCGCCGACATGACCTTAGCGAATCTTGAGCCCCATGGTCTGTTACAGCAGAAAAATGCGCCACCCCAGCGTGCAGCAACCGCCCAAGCATTTCTAAGGTGGCTCCTAAGGTACCCGTATTAAAACTCTGGGGGTGCTCTCTGTGATGCCGTTGAGTAGGACATAAGACCCTTGGATCTTAGACCAACGTCCCCTGAGAGGGGGGGGTGATTGTATACAATGTTTTTACATGATCAATAGCCAGGGCTACCTCCAGAAAACCTACGGCATCTGGTAGAGTCTTGGCGTGTATAAGCTGTTATTCGTGTTAGAGGGCTAGCGTGCTATTAGGTAGGTATCTCGGATGTTTGTCCATTCAGTGTATAACCTAACTAAGCAACTATCAAATATTTAATAACACCATAAATTTCGCTTGGAATTAGAAGCGTTAAATATTTACTTTTTTTTATTTTAAAAAATGACCTTTATAAATTTTTTACTACAAGCGTCGTAACAATTCTTCAATAACTGCTTATGATCCATACAGTTTTCTGGAAATTTATCGAAATTGTATATTGTGCAGTATAATGTCTTCGAAATGTATTTTAAGAAAACTTAGTTTTAAGGCTGTATGTGAAGACATTTATAATTCAGTGTTCCAGAAAGGTTGCAATTGCAGCCTACACTAACGAAAGGACAGGTTAAAAATTCCTCTACTTGAATACCATATATGATCCGTAAATGTGACCTTCTGAATAACCCTGCAATATAATTAAGCCGCATTGAAAACGCCACTGAGATCCGTAAGAGCTGCTTCGAAAAACGGCTGACATTTCCCGAGCGAACGAGACAAATTCCATCAGCTCAAAAACAGGGTTTTAATTGTGGAACAGTTGCACGTTTCTGCTCTTGGCTTCCCTGCAAAATCAGGAATCGGTGATTTAGTAACTTGCTTTAAGTCGAGTAATATGCGGCGACCACAAAGCAGGATCGATTGCTTAAGCATGCGCCCTCCCACCAGAATAATCTTTTGGTAACAATTTTTTTTGTGATTAGAACTTAAGCAATAAGATTTTTTTATCAGTTTATATCAGTAAGAGACCACAAATAAAAATTAATACTCTCAACGAACTTTCCAATTGTGTATGTTGTATATTTTGTTTTAATACACGGTCGAGTCACATTATTGTTACCACCAGCTAATATCCAGAGTAAACGTGGTGTGCAACCGGGACAGCAACTAGATGGACTAGGAGTGATTCAATAAGGTGCTGGCAGGTATATCACAGGAATGTGAAGTCATGCTGACTGCAGTGCAGCTGCCAGCTCAAATGCTGAAGGCAACTCAAAGAAGCATGAAGAGGTGCATGCTTGGTGTAACCAGGAGAGATAAGAAGAGGAACTCTTGGATCCGAAAAATGACAAGAGTGGAAGACATCACGATCACAGATAAATCCCTGAAATGGCAATGGGCTGGACATACTGCCAGAAGGACAGACCTACGATGGACAGCCGAAATTTTAGATTGGATTCCAAGGGACAGTAAAAGACTCAGAATAAGAGCACATGGGAGATGGGTGGATGAAATTCGAAAATATACGGGAGTAACATGGAGGACTCTAGCACAAGACAGACCGTTGTGGAAGAAATTGGGAGACTTTCATCCAGCAGTGGATTGCTAATGGTTGATAATGATGCATTGAATCCCTACATAAGTTTGTAGCAAAAGATCATTAGCTGTGCCCTCTGGCTCTGGATTTCATCTGGGTTTTACGAGACTGCTCTGAAGTTTTTTATTTTAAAGAATAGAATCATATTTAATTTTGCCCCTAACGTTTTAACAGAGTGCAGTTGCTTTATCAAACATCGTAAATGAGCTAGGAAGCTCCGGTAATCATTTAAAAGAAGTTAAGGGTGTTAAGACTTGAACAACAGATTACATGAGAGAAACTGATGAAAAGTACAAACTAGGCGCATTGCGCGGTTCACTTGTAAAACAGCACGCAAATGAGCAAGTTTACCGTAAACCAAATTCCTATATCAAATGAGTTGTCTTGAGTCATTTCATAACACGAATAGTTAACCAAGTTTAAAAACGTCAAAGTAAGACGGAAGCTACATACGACTTGAATTCATAAGCCAGTATATTATCACTTAGGCAGTAAGCAAACTTAAGGATAAATAATATTCGATATAAAACAATGTCAGCAATCAAAGCATCCTACACGCTAGACAGCTCTCATTTCGAGTCAAACTACATCATTTCCTAAAGTACTAACTTTGAAATTGAGTATTCATGTATGAAAGGTAAAGGTGAAATATACTTCTACATTCTTTCAAGATTTATTTTCTCAAGCTATATAAGTGTTTAATTATTCCTGCCTCTATGGAATATTCTTTCAAACACACGCAGACACACACTCGCTGGCGCGAGCCCGGCGCCTTTTTGTGTGTGTGTGAGAGAGTCTTTTCCCTGACTTTATACAGAATTCCTTAAATTTAACTTGTCGCCAAAATAATATAATTGCTTGAAAAGAACGACGAGGAGTAATTTATAATACGCTCACAGGGTGTATGAGTATCCACATAACATTCTTCCTTAAATACTGGACTCAACAATTTCCACGTCTCTTGAAATTCCGTTACGCACCGAAAGAAACACTCTCGGTCCGAATTTGAATCATTGGGACTGAAATGTTCTTAATATCTTAACTATATTCGTTATTTTCTTCCTTAATGTTTCGATATTTAGATTACAATGACAGTTTTAATACGGTAAATTTCTGTTCAAAGCTCTACGCTTTTCCAATCTGGATAAAAATATAAAGATAGGTAAACACTACTAACGAAACTTTCAAACCGTGTTTTAACACTTTAACAGCAGCTGTTGTTAAAGAGCTTAAAGACAGCAGAGTGTTGAACGGAAAATGTAATTTATTTTAAATAAATTAAATATTTGTTCTTTTTAAAATATAACCGATCATTTAAAGTGTTTTCAAATTTTGAGCACTCATACCTACTTCAAACAAAGAACTTTTAATAATATATTGAAAACAAAAAATAATTTTACAAATGCAAACAAATGTTTTTGTATTGTGTTCCATTTTGTTACCACCTGTTGGAGGTGGATTACTCTGCTGCTTGCGATGGGTGGATGAAATTCGAAAGTATGCGGGAGTGACATGAAGGAGACTGGCACAAGACAGACCGTTGTGGAGGAAATTTGGGGAGACCTTCGTCCAGCAGTGGATCGATAATGGTTGACAATGATGATGATGATGATATATCCAATGCTAGTGTATTTGTATATATGCCCCATAGAGTCACATTATTGTGACCATAAGTTGCTTGGAGTGTGATGCTGCTGCCGGTAAGTATCTAAGATAGCTTATAACTTCATTTCTTAACGGAAAACCGCATACGTCTTACATTCTAATTTTTTTATTGTTGTTCCTCACTATTCTATTAGGGCACCATGTTCCCGCTTCTCCGCTCTCTTCTATTTTCAAAATGTTTATTCATTTTTTCAGTGGTAACAAAACGTAAATTTCCATCATGGGGAAATTACAGATGGAATTAACTGGAAAAATTCTTCAGTCGATCTAGAAACAAGCGGTTCTTAACGTTTTTTTTCTCGTGAAATGCTATGTCAAACGAGCATTCGTTTTTGTTGATTTAACCAAATGTCCCTGATAGCTATATATTTTCTTCTATAATTTGTACTGTAATGTAATATGGGTTTTAATGAAAACGCATCTATATAAAACGTTGCTTAAAACCCGCATATTGGATAATTTTCTTGGACATTACCAAAATATTCATCGCACTCACTGGTAAATTATTGCAAATAAAATATATTCATTTCAGACGACAATTCGTAATTTCACTCAGAAAATCTAAGCTGACACTGCGGTACAGTGGTCTAACATGTGGCTTCTGATCATTCCTCCCAGGTAGATTTGGGTTTGAATCCCAGCTGTGACATGGTTGGTACTCTTTTAATGGGTATTTTCCGTTCCCTAATATCAGTTCCTTTAAAGTGGGGACGACCGATACTTTATTGAAGTCAGTTCTGTTCTCATCTTGAAATCAAAAACAGTTAGCCATTGCCTCATCAATACAGGTATCAATGACACATTTTTAGTGGCACACCGAAATTAACACCTAGCCTTTTCAGGTATGTGGCCTTTAAGAAATAAGGTTTTGAAGATAGCAGCGGTTAGAGCAGATGGCCTCATTTCTAACATAATATAGCGTACCGGTTCCAGCAAAACGCGATCATCTGACGTTTCACACCGCTGTGTTTCTTTTCCTTCAGGTATATTGCTTTCTATGAACAGTTCGAAAATTTATATCCGCTTTGTTCACATTTTAAATGCTCAAAACCTTTCGCAGTAGTCAGTAATTTCGAATCACCTGATTTCACTTCATCGCCTATTAATTTAAAATACATATTTTGAATAAATCTAAATGTTTCGTTACGCCTGCTGGGCGCTTTATATTTTAAAATACTATTGGCTAAATATGTACACTGAAGAGCAATTGAATTAGAGACAGCTGGCGTTATGCAAATGTTGCGCTGTGGGCGGCCATGTAAACGGAAACGACATGACGCATGTAGCGATCCGTCAATATAAGGAGTGATACGACGGGAATCAGTAAGAGTCGGACGAATTATGGGTAAGACGAAGAATCTAAGCGCATTTGGTCGTGGGCAAATTGTCGGGGCCCAACGAATGAATCACTCCATCTCGGAAATCGTTCAGGCACCGGGATTTTAACGAGCCACTGTGTTACGGGTGCACCGTTAGTACATCGAATACGGTAAAACCATCCCTGCAAGAGCCAACTGCCGTGGACAACAGCTTGTAGATGAGCAGGGTCATCGTCCGCTACCTCGCATTGCAACAGCAGATAGACGGGCTAAAGTACAAGAAATCACTCGGCAATTTAACACTGGTTCACAAAAACGTGTAAGCAGCCACTCCATACAAACCACCTCCTCGCTATGGGTTACAGAAGCCATCGTACCACGAGGGTACCGCTGCTGACCGCACATCACAGGGTGCAAGGATTAGTATGGAAGCGGGAACATTGCCACTGGACCGTAGACATGTGAACAAATGTTGCCTGGTTTGATGAGTTGAGATTCACGTTGGAACATGCGGATGGCAGGATACGGGTACGGCGCAAACCACATGAAGCGATGAATCCTTCATGCCAGCAGGTTATTCTTCAAGCTGGTAGGGGTGGCATTCTCAAGGGGGGACTGTTTACGTGGACTGAAATGGGACCCCTGGTACGTGTGACATCATCCCTCACAGGTCAACGTTACCGGGATATCCTGGATGACCAATCGCGCCCGATTGTGTGGTTTCAACATCCCATTGGGGACCTCATCCTGCAACAAGACAATGCACCTTGCCATCGCTACCGAATTGTATCCGAATGGTTGGATGAACACTCCCCCGACATGACCTCGCTTCCTTGGATAGCTATGTCACCTGACCTCAATCCCATCGAGCACATCTGGGATGCCATCAAGAGAGATGTTCGAGGCCCTGACCCTCCCCCCCCACACTTCATCAAATCTTCGTGAACTGTGGGAGCTTGTTCAGGGGTCGTGGATCCGTATAGCTTCCCAAGGCTTCCAGTGTCTTGTCGAGTCCATGCCGAGACGAATCGCCGCCGTCATCAGGAGGAAAGGTGGTGCTACACGTTACTAGACAGGTATCTCTAATTCAATTGCTCTTCAGTGTACTTCTATATATTGCAACATCTGTACTTCATATTATATTTAATGATTTGTGACGCTTTGTTTTGGTATATTATTCGTAAAGTATTATTATATAAAACCAGATTCACGTTGTTCTTTTTTGTGTCAATTAAACTTAATTCTATCAAACATAAAATGGTAAACCTGTAGTAAGGATTCAAAATTTACTGTCGCAGAATGGATATAAAACTTACCAAGTTTTCGCTCATCAACCAGATGGCTTTTACAAGGAAGGTAGACAGCTAACTGCAAACTGGATAACAGAACATTTCAACTATTTGAACACGGTGACTGAATTAGACATTAAATGATTTTACGTAAATGTGATAATTCGAAGAAACGAGGTCACTGTTTCTTATATGAAACGTGCTACGGTTACCTTGAAATAAAGTAAAAAGTAATTTAAAATTAAGTTACTTAACGGATCAGATGAATGATAACGAGTCTAGCGTTCTTTCCTTTGCTTTGGGAAAGGAAATCTGTGTTTGCATGATAGTTACACAGGTGTCTCCATCAGGCTTGGCATCCTCTATCCGTTATCTCATTTTGTAGTACTGGGGATTTGGATCATTGTAGCGCTGGAACGTGTGATGTGGATGTGCGATGATGAAACAGTTCATAACACTTCAGCAGGTATTATATTAAAGGTGTAAGAATCTTGCAGAGTTTCAACATCACGTTCTTTTTGTGATAGAACGAGAAAAAAAAACATTACTATCTCTTCTAGATAGCTCCGGGGATATACATTTATAACACACAAAGGTAAGGGTTGAAGCGCAATGAGTTTAATAAATAGTTTTCTTCGTCTTAGAAACCTTTATAGCCAGATGCTTTGGTTTAGCGTTAAATATTCAACCTGTATATTTTGCTTCTTACATGCAGTGAATGGCAGCGTTATCACAACCTAGTTGAACTACAAAGCACATAAACATGACAAATATTCGCTTCAGGTACAGTCTATGTGCGTTCCAATGCTGGTTTCCTCTTATCCGCAGCTAGGACAAGTAAATGCAATGGCTGGCAAACATTTTCTTCTGTTACATACATTCTTGTCATTATGAGCATTACCCCATAATACTAGTTTAATGCTAGACACGAGCAGGCATGCAAATAATACTCTACATATACATACATACATATCACAAAGTGGTTCTCTGAGGTTCAGAAGTTAGCTCCACAAAGAAATACGAACAACCAAATATGTTTAATTGATTATTTATTTACCTAGTGTTGCCGTATAACTTCTCCGTTTTCAGCGATCTTGTGAAACAACTCGGGCTTAAGTGATATCCTTCACTCGACGTACACAAGACCTTTTATACTTCATTCTCATGCAGACAGTTCTGAATCTGATCCTCCCTAGACTTCCTTGGCCTTCCTCTGCCTTTCCTTCCGGCCATTTGGGCTAAAATATATGTTTAGTAAGCATCACATCACTCATGCTTTCCACATGACCAAACCACCGAAGCATATTACTCTTCACCTTTTTAACAACATTTTGCTTTAATTACACAACCGCAACACGTCTTCATTTTCCACACGATCAGAACGTGTTTTGCCACAAAGCCACCGTACGTAACGCATTTCTCCCGCATGTAAACGAGTCCTATGTTTCTTCTGCAGTATCCAGGTTTCACTGCCATACATCAGAGTCTGAACAATTACAATCTCATACAAGCCATGTGGAGCAGTCTTGAGAACCCATCATTTTTTGGAAATCTCCCTTAGCCGCTATGACCTTCCATGAAGATTTCACTTCCTTAGTAATTTCACCTGTACATATGCAGTGTTTAAAATAAGAATACTTTTTATGTATACCTGCAATCCTCTCGAAACCTCTATTCAACACATTTCTTGTGGAGTAGTTTCCAGGAGTATTTTATGTTCAACAGAACGTGAGGGAATTTTATTTGTTCCAAATTGAAAATATAACGTAATCTAACATGTTAAAAGTTGAACAACTATCGGTGTGATTGACTTTTAAAACGAAACACATGGTCTAAAGATGAATTTCAGATGAAAATAAGTTTCACAAATATGCCAGAACTACGCATGATGCAGGAATGTGTAAAAACGTGCTGGCATATATCGGCCGAGGTGTGAAACGACAACATATGGTCTCTGTATCGATCCTGAAATTTTACTATTTTAGCTACACCTTAAGGTATCTTCAGTGTTAAGGTGTCTTCACTATCGCTAGCGTTGCGTTTTTACTAATTTCAGATATTGTCTCCCTTTTCATCTCCCTAATCGCCTGGAGAGAATTAAATCGGTTGAGTAGATTGATTGAAATCTGCTCGATGAATATCTCAAAAGTGGGCAGAAAGCAAGTTGAACAATTGCCCCTAATCACCAAAAGTACTGATTTACCTTAAACTTCATTCTTCAAAGTTGTCATTTATGGGACTGATTGTCTTAATTTGTTTCTGACCGATTACCTGCAAAAGGGTTATAACGGTGTCATCGTACCTGAGAATCGAGAGAGAGACCATGTATGAGTCACTTGCTCTTGCGCAATGACATGATATAGGACTGGCCCATTCCCATCATGGATAATATGTATAACAGCGGACTAGAAACAAGCAGTTATCAGTAGCGCAGGCTTATTTTTGGCACTGCCTCGAGGAGAGGGTAAAAATTAATTTGGAGGATTTCCTAAAACGCGGCAGCTATGTGAACATTTAGGTTTGAGGAGTGAGTGCAGAAATATCTCGACACCATTTGTTTCAGGCACATGGACCGCTTAATTGGTAAATAAACTCCAAAAACTTGCCCTTTCGATTTATGTGCTTAGAGGAAGTCTCTGTATCAAGTATTTCCATCCAGTATATCAAAAATTAATTATGATGAATTGGTTGGAAATTATGTTTAATGCATGATGAATAACAGAATTATCTTGTCTACCCATACAATTGTCCAGAGTTTGAAAATATCTTTTAAACTTGTCACGTTTAATCATAATTAAAATATTACATTTCACCAAAAGTAGTGATACTACTATGTTGGATATCAGCGCTTTTGGTGCTGATACCCAACATAGTGGTATCAGTAGTAGTATCACATACTACTATGACACCAAAAGTACTGATACTACTATGTTGGGTGACACCTCCGTGCCTGATAGCACGGAGGTGTCACGCAACATAGTGAATCATCCCAAAACACGTGGCACACAATATGGTATGGTCGGAGAAAACGATGACTCAATCCAAAACATGTGGCACAGAAAATGGCATGGTCAGAGAAACGATGACTCATCTCAAAACACGTGGCGTGCAAAACATAGCCGGAAAGAACATGTGGAAAGAAATGGCTGCGACTGACGTCATGATTGACCACATCCGTCCATGCAGCAGCACGAGGACCGCTGTGGGCACACCGTGGAGAGCACTTGGGCCGCAGTGGGCTGGACCGTGGGAGCACGTTTGGCGTAGGTAGCCGTGGGAAGCTTCCTTTGTGATCAAAACCCCCATTTCCTACTAATAAAGCTGACAGTAGGTTCGCCTACAAGCGAGGACAAACCAAAGTATAGTTTAGTCTGTTTTAAAACATTGTTGTGAAATTTAAGCACGTATAAAAATAAATACTGCTCATTAGACATAGACTTCATTTTAACAGCTAGCAGTCTTTTTTTTAAATATATATATATACATATCAAATACAAAAATTCTTGTGAGTATTTTTCAAACTCTTCTCAACCGAGGCTAACCCCTCGCCGAAACCATCTTGTAGAATAATATCAATTTTTAAAAAATTAATTAATACAGACATTTAATGTGGACCAGGAACATCAAACAAAGATCTTCGCTCTTTCCACGTTTATAATCTGGAGGACACTGGGTTCGAATACCGGTGGCGACCAATGAGAATTTTTCCGTGACTCACTTATAAACGTGGAAAGAGCGAAGATCTTTGTTTGATGTTCCTGGTCCACGTCAAATGTCTGTATTAATTATTCATTCGCCTTCTAATTTTTTCTTCAGTTGCTGCTTACGATCTTTGGTGAATCCCCAGCATTGTGCGGGGCTCCAAGAAGCAACCTGCCAAATTGGCTTGGCAGTTAGCGTGTGTGAGTCTGGAGGAATTCGAGGCAGCTGTGGTGTAGCGGAAGCATATCCGACGCGTAACTGGAAGACCCTGGGTTCGACTCCCGGTGGCAGCCAATGAGAATTTTCCCGTGGCTCACTGATAAACGTCGAAAGAGCGAAGATCCTTGTTTGATTAACAAAATTACATTAAGTTTGAGTAATTTTCCCACAGGACAGAAAAGAACTGTTATCTCCATTCTAATTTTAAGATTCAGAAAATATAGAGAAACCCAAGATGATTTTGGACTGAGTTTCAACAATTTTGTGAAATTAAAGTACTTTAAAGATAGCATCCCTAATACTTCAACGCCTTTCACAACATATATTTTGGAAGTAGGAATATTTTCGCTCCAAAGAAACAAGGAACTTGCTGCATGATCCGGTATATTGCGCAGGTTCTGACTTACGTAGAATACCTGCACAGAGTGTTTTTCATTAACGGAACGTATTTGCTGAAAGAAAATTCAATCACGATTTTAATTTAGCTTTCATAAGTATTAATTGAATTCCCAATCTGTGCGTCCGGTGGAAAAGTTTTCATGGCAAATTCATATAATCTTCATAAATATTGTTATTATTATGTCTCGCTAAATACGCTTTTTAATTTATTTAGGACCCTGATATTTGAATATTCCAGGAAAATGAATAAAAGAACTGCTCCACATCCCTCTGTATTTTTAGCGTATGCAGATATGTCAAATTAGATCACAAGTTTTATAAATAAATGCTGGTTATTAGGCACATGATTTATTTAGCCAGGTTACAGTATATTTTTTCTAAAGGTAAGTATATATATTATTGACAAACACCAATTACTGCAAAACCATTGCCTTTCAAATTCTTCTGAACAGAGGAAAATGCCTCAAATTAAGTAAACTATCTTAAATTTGATTAAATTTCGCATAGGTCTTAAGTGTGTTATAATTTTTTATGTAAAATATATTTTGTACATGACTGCGCATTTTTTAACAATACAGTATAAGTTATTTCGGCAATTTTTTGGCAGTCTCCCTTTTTGTAAGTCTACTGCAGAACCAGAAACGGGCTTATCAATTTAATCGTATGATAATGATGCAAAAATTTCTAAGAAATGAAGGCAGAAAAGAGTTACAGATTTTCTTGTACTTAGTAACGTAACTGCCATTATATCAGTTAGGTTTCAGGTGAATTAGGTAAATGGACGCTTTCAACTTGAGAGCTTGGAGTTACATGATAAATATATTCTCACAAGTACAAACACATTGGTAGGGGATATTTCTAAAAAAACGCTTCTAAGATACTAAGATTTATAGTTACTTCTAGAAGTAATCATGACCCCTCTCAAAATGCAGCGAACATTGAAACAACACTATTATATGAACAGTAACTTCTAACTCTTCAATGCAATTATAAAAGACCCTAAAACTGATTTGACTCACTATCAACTACACATTCCTGTTATGTCATTAGAAAGCAGAACTCCGAAGATCAATACCGCAATTTAAATAATAGTTTCAAATTTCAAACCGTGACGTGGCCTACATTTTAAAAAGCTCGAAATATAACATGTTATATACAGGTTGTAAAAACAATACTGAGGTTCAATTCGTTAGATTAAATAACTTTTCCATATACATTCACACTCTAATTTAGAGTGAAACTTAAGAGAAAATGCATTCATGTTTTCATATGAACCGAGTTTACATAATTACTACTTAACTTTCCTACACGAATCGCAGCAAAATCGTTTTGCCCAATGTAATTATGCATTTATCTATTTTCTACATTTCGCGCTTTACCGTTTTGGCGACACATGAAACTGTGCAGAATCTATATTTTTTTTATTACATCCCACATTTTTTTTTTCGTTTTGTTCTCCACGCGAATGTACGGTACTCCAGAACGAATATATAGTACATCTACATAAAGGTATTCGTGCTGCAAATATTATATTAGAATTAACGACTTCCGTCTAGTTGCACGATAAAATAAGTTAAAACTACTTTAGTTAAACTTTATTAAAAACGCTGACACACATGAAGCCTTTCGGGCATTACTATACGGCCATCTTCAGATGGTAAAATTAGACCGTACATCCAAGTACATAGCACAGGTAAGAGTCCAGAATCAAAAGAATTTACATATCAATCTTAAGATTATGGTCACGGTTAGAAGTCTCTAGTTCCCGATCATGTGACTGGGTGAAATATATGTTGCCACGGTCCTGGAATGTCACGAGGCGAGCTGTCATTACAATAGGAGTCGCCCAAATGGTAAATGTGCAGGATCTCCAAGTTAGCCTGAGTAGAAGCTGAAGAGACAATTATTGCCTCGTTCATTCCATTGTGGAACGTAGCCATGTTTACAGTTTTTGCTAGAGCCGTGAACAAGTCCCCCTGTTTCAAATCATTTTTACGTTCTTTCAAACGTAACACTTGGTTTCTCCGAGTGGAGCCTATGTAGAAGGAAGAAGGCAATGATGGGTCCAGTTTTCGCGGAGGTACTTTATGAACACTATATCTTTGTCCTTCTTAAATTTGCCACGGTGAGAACGTACAAGAGAAAAATATTTCGGGTCCGAATCCCAATTCCCAATTGCAGTCGCTTACTAATATTTCCAAGAATTGGGGTTAGCCATGGATGAAAGTCCACTGAACCAATATATCTTGTGATAGATGTTTCGGAGTTTAGGACGGTTTCATATGTTCTCAGGGTTTTCTTAATTACATTCTGAACTCGGTAACCAGGGTATCTAAAGTTCTTGGTTAGGTTTTTAATGAAGGAAAGTTCGTGAGTCATAGCCTGTTGAGAATACCTATGGGTTTGAGCTCGGTTAATCAAAAAAGAAATTCCGGCTAGTTTATAGTTCTGAGGATGATACGAACCAAACTGTATTAAGATAGGGGAGGTAGTGGGTTTTCGAAATACAGAAAATTAAATGTTATTAGACAGAGGGTCCCTACAAAGTTTTAAATCCAGAAATGGAAGAGAAAAGTTAGTTTCCAGTTCTATAGTAAAAGAGATAGAAGAAAAGATTGAAGACAGATGAACAGCACATGCTTCCAGTTCTTTAATTGTATGTGGCCAGAGAAGGAGTACATCGTCGACATACCTCATATAGAGTAGTTGAACCTTTGGATGTTCTGCTAAAATCTTGTCTTCGATGTACTGGAGAAGATATTCTGCCAATATCTGAGCTAGTGGAGATCCTATAGGTGCTCCCTGAGGTTGTTGATAGATTTGTCCCTGGAACTTGCATCCTTCTTTCCCAACATTCCTGTGGATGAAGTTCATTCACTTATTGAAAGATAATAAATAGAATCGGAACAGATCCCCGCTTCAGAAATTTCTTGTTATTGCAGCTCTTAGGCTTATTCGTAAACGAACCTACTTCCAGTTTCAGGGACAAATCTATCAACAACTTCAAGGAGCACCTATGTAATATCCACAAGCCCCCCTATTAGCAGAATTTCTTTTCGATGACAAGGTTTTAGGAGAACATCGAAAGGTCCCACTCCTCTATATGAGGTATGTCAACAATGTACTCCTAAATTTTATATTTAAGAAATAAAACTCATGAAGTTTTCGTTAGATATCTGTAACTTCGGATAATAAACGTTTAGCGCCAAATTTTCTTCTTTTAACTGTCTATATTTAGAGATTGTTTTTTCACCATTGCATAGGTTTATTTGAAAACAATTTCCTAGAATATCGGAACAAATGTCTGTTATTTTGGTATTCAGCACAGTGCTTATGCTCTCCTCTTTGTCTTTGAGTACGGTGACTCTTGGGAATCATATTTTCGACCTACTTGACCCCGGAAGTTTATTTCATTTCATGAATCACTCTTCTGTGATAAGAAATGTTCTCCTAGGCGAATGCTGGACTTTTACCGTCCCAAACATAACGTGCTGTTCCGCTCATGCTGTCAATACCAACACACTGATACATCGCTTTTTGCCACTTTGCGTGATGTGACATCTCCGTGTCTTATGACATGTGAATAAATATACGGATCTACGCCGTGACCGATGACCTAGTCAGCGCATGAAAATCTCCTTGGGCACACTTTAAAAGATAGAAACATACACGACATGTTCTTAAATATCAGCCATCATTTTGCAGTATCATTAATTACATTTTATTTTGTTTACATTCACCCTAAATATTGATGAAAGAAAATCCTGGTCTTCATAAATTAAGGAAAACTATATTCGCGGTGTCACAAAAAATACATGATGCATTCCGTAGTTAAGGGCATATAATTAACTATGCAGTTATAAAGTATGTCTGCAATATTACGCTGTCACCACGGTAAAACGTTTTCTATTAACAAAAGGGGTAAAACGTTTTCTATTAACAAAAGGAAAAATTGTGCTTCCATTTCTTTGAGAAATGTTGAATACATGCTAGTTAAACCTCAAGATGACAAAGGAAATACGTTTTCCTCTGCAAAACATACTCACCCCCCCCCCCCCCGAAAAAAAAAGTACGAAGCACCGAGGTCGCGATGAAAATAATTGATATGTTCAACGTACCTGGGCAGGATAGGAAATGCTAGCATTTCCAGAAAAGTTGGATCATTTGTTTGGAGACAAAACCTACACGATTGATACAAGTCAGTTCGTTGCACCGTCGCCTACGCTTTTGATACAAACGGCTACCCGGAGTATCATATACGCACAGTGTTTACGGACGCTTCCTATTGGAAACCTTTGCACACAGTTCGGACACCTGCCAGATACTGTCTAAATTGCGACCGGTTCTCCGATATTCTAGGATGGGCGAAAGTGGCGTCCCATCATGTCCCAAACATTTTAAATCTGTAAGATGGAGGGAGATCGGGCTCTGCGTGGAAGGGGGAGCCATTAAGGCTGCAGTCTTTGAGAAGCTGTTTTTTGTGTGTGGATAGGCATTATCGTGTCGAAACATTTCTCGGTGATTCAGCAATAAGAATGGCATCATAACAGGTCGTTTAATGTCGTCGACGTAAAGCCGAGCCGTGAGGATGGCATATACTACCAAGGATGTACCGGTATCGTACGAAATGGCTGCCCTAACAGTCTTTTCCGGTGTGTGAGCTGTGTGCCGTTCCACGGTAAAGGCAGGATCCCTGCGCTGGCGTAACCTCCACAGATACGTAAGTGCTAGTCAACGTCGTGCAGGCAAACCGTGACACATTACTGAAGACAATACAACGGCAGTGGACGTATCCTACGTTGATGCGGCTCGGCACCACTTAAACAGGTGCCAGCAACGCTCTCTCGTCAGTGATAGGCAGTAGATGGGCGGCGTCGAATATAGTATTCTTGCCCTAAGTTGTACGCCAACGAACCAGATCACAACTTCCGTAACTGCAGACAACGGAACAGGGCTACGAATGGTTGAGAGCGAAGAATTTGGTTCTTTTCGTGCGGCACTAACAATCGCTCGATCCTTGCGTTCTGTGGTTGCCCTCGGCATTCCACTGTTTGCGTATCGCCAAATTGCCTCGCCCATCCGACCCAAGTGATTGGTGTTGCGGCGATTTGTGCACCGGGCCTCTCTTTCACACTCGCTGAACTGTTCGTATCGTACACAGATCCGATCAATGCATCCTCTTAAGGCTTTCTTTGAATGAGTGTTAGCGTTAATTTTCAGCAAAAAATGGCACAAATTATTAATCATATGGCGTGGCCTTTATGTCTTGAGGAACTGTCCCAGTTGTTGACGTCAGCGGATCACTGCAGACATCGCCATATCCAGAATGGAAGCGGTCTCTCGTTGGGTTCACAATGAAAAGACAAAATACGCGTTGTTACCTTTTAATCAATTATGTTGTTTGGGGTGGAGCTCAGAAGGTAGGTGGAGTTTCATAGCTCAGATTGAAGGGTCTTCTGCTAAGGTACAAATTTTCTCTTCAAAAACAGAACGTACAGTAGGATTTAAGATGATTTATGGGAGACAAGTTTCTAGTCTAACTTTTGGCACCATTTAATTATTTCTATTTGGCCTAAATAATTAAACCAAAATCTGCGAGAAATGGGAAATTTCTTTTCTTACAGACAGAAATACTAATACACTAACTTATCCCGCCATCTAACGGCCAAATTAGAATACTTTCGAGTAAGATAATTTGAATTTTAAAAAGAGTTCTAACAATGCTTTCGGAAAATTATTGTGTCATATATTAGCTAAGGGATGTAAGGTCAGGTGATGCGTAACATCACAGCCTCTCCTTGACAAATGTCAACCCCGCCTTCTCGTGGTGCATCCTGTTCTCACTAAAGGGGCTCTGACGACCGCCAATAGCGGTATAACTATACCATCGGGATTAGAGGAAATTCTATCCCACACTCACCAACCCGCTTGGCCAGCGTGGTGAGTTATGGCCAAACCCCTCCAAAATGACTCCACAACTTAAATCTTGGCCCTCAGTCTCCGGCAGCTGGAATGTACCTGGCCAAGGCAGCGGCCAGTGCGACATGAAGGCAGAGGGTGCTAAGAATCCCCGGAGGACCGGACTAGGCTGCCATCTGATGCTGACCTTGGCAACGTACAATGGACGCTCCCTATCTTCTGATTCAAGGCTTATTGAATTGGAAGAGGAACTACAAAGGATCAAGTGGGACATCGTGGGGCTAAGTGAGGTAAGGAGAAAAGGAGAAGATCTCATCGAACTGAAAAGTGGACATCTCTTCTACTATCGTGGGACAGATACTGGCAGAACTAGTGGTGTTGGATTTATAATAAACAAGAAACTGAAGGATAAAGTTGTAGAAGTTGAAAGTTCCTCTGACAGAGCTGCACGGCTTGTTATCCAACTCTCGAAAAGATACCAGGCTCAGATTATTCAAACTTATGCACCCACCACAAGTCATCCTGAAGAAGAAATTGAAGAATTTTATGAGGAAATTTGTCATCTGAATAATAAAGGTAAGCAGCACTTGAAAATAATTATGGGAGATTTCAATGCAAAAATAGGGCAACGGCAACAGAATGAAACTTCAGTAGGTTAATTCGGTCACGGCAACAGAAACCAGCGTGGAAATACTCTCGTTGAGTTTGCAGAGGCAGAAGGGTTTTTCATCTTGAACTCCTTCTTCAAGAAAAAGCCACACAGGAAATGGACATGGAGACATCCAAATGGGATGACAAGTGAAATTGATTTTATTATGTGTAACAAAAAATTCGTCATAGAAGACTGCAGTGTGCTAAACAAGTTCAACACAGGTAGTGACCATAGATTGGTGAGATGTAAGATGCACCTCAACACTAAACTTGAACGTGGCAAGCTCATAAGACAAACAAAATCTATTGACATAACCAACCTTAAAAAACACCATAATACCTTCAAGTTGGAACTGAAGAACAGGTTCTCTGCTTTAGAAGGCCTAACATCGGAAGAAGTGGACATCTCTGAAGTTAACAGAAAAGTAACCAAAGCTCTTATGGAAACAGCAACAAAATTAGCTGGGTCTAAGAATAAGTTGCATGTAAATAAATTATCAGGAAAAACGAAAATGTTGATGCAAAAAAGAAGAGAGATGAGGACAACTGAAGAAGATGCAACTTCCAAAGTGGAATATATAGAGCTATGCAAGACAGTACGAAAAAGTATCACTGAAGACGTAAGAAAATTCAACTGTGAACTAGTGAGGAAAGCAATTGAAAACAACCAAAGCCTAAAGATAGCAAAGGGACATCTCAGTAAGGGAAGAAAACAGATTATGGCACTGAGAAAGGAAGATGGTTCTGTAACAAGAAATAGAGGCGAAATTTTGACAAGAGTGAAAGATTTCTACTCCAAATTATATGAAAGGGATGATACATGCACTCCAGACATCATGAAAGATACCAGTACCAGAGTTCCTCCAGTCCTTCCAGCAGAAGTTGCACATGCAATCAAGAACATGAAGCGGGGAAAAGCTCCAGGAGAAGATGGAATTACTGTAGACATCATACAAGAAGCAAGTGGAGAAATCGAAACAGTACTCGCCCATATTTTCACTCGATGCCTTAATGAAGGAAAGATTCCTGAGGATTGGAACACCGCTGCAATGATCCTGCTACATAAGAAAGGTGACATTGAGGATCTCGGAAACTACAGACCTATCAGCCTCCTATCAGTAGTTTATAAAATCTTCACTAAAGTTCTTTCACACCGCTTGAAGGTAACACTGGACATGGCTCAACCGAGAGAACAAGCTGGATTCAGGAGTGGCTACAGCACAATAGATCATATCCATGTGCTGAGAGAACTAATTGAAAGAGCGAGGGAATATGAACTTCCATTGTGCATGGCTTTTATCGATTATGAAAAAGCCTTTGATTCGGTGAAACCATCAGCAGTTACAATGGCTCTGAAAACCTGCGGTATTGAAGATGCATACATTAATATTATTAATAACATCTATGAAAATGCAAGTGCAAAGATTAGGCTGTTTGAAAATACAACACACATAAAAATTGGAAAGGGAGTGAGACAAGGTGACACCATATCTCCGAAGCTCTTTAATGCCACATTGGAGGGTGTTTTTCAGTCACTGAGCTGGGAAAACAAGGGGATAAAAATTAATGGAGATTATCTAACCCACCTTCGTTTTGCTGATGACGTAGTCATTTTTGCAACTAGCCCATCAGAGCTGCAGAGTATGATCCAGGAACTTGCTGACAAGAGTAAAGAAGTGGGATTAAAAATGAACTTTCAGAAGACAAAAGTGATGTTCAATGCTTTTACAAGAAATGAAGATTTATCGATTGATGGAGAAAAGCTGGAGATAACAGACACGTACGTTTATCTTGGACAGCAGATATCAAGTGAGGGTCACATTGATGAAGAAATTAATCGGCGTACAAAACTTGCCTGGAGAGCTTTTGGAAGAAACAGCATAATTTTCAAGAGCAATATGCCATTATGTCTTAAAAGAAAAGTGTTTGATCAATGCATCCTTCCAGTGCTTACGTATGGTGCAGAGACGTAGACCTTAACTAAAAGAGACATACAAAGGCTGCAGACAACTCCAAGAAGCATGGAGAGGTGCATGCTTGGTGTAACCAGGAGAGATAAGAAGAGGAACTCGTGGATCCGAAAAATGACAAGAGTGGAAGACATCATGATCAGAGTTAAATCCCTGAAATGGCAGTGGGCTGGACATACTGCCAGAAGGACAGATCATCGATGGACAGCCGAAATTTTAGATTGGATTCCAAGGGACATGAAAAGACCCAGAAGAAGACCACATGGGAGATGGGTGGATGAAATTCGAAAATATGCAGGGGTGACATGGAGGAGACTGGCACAAGACAGACCGTTGTGGAGGAAACTTGGAGAGACCTTCGTCCAGCAGTGGATTGATAATGGTTGACAATGATGATGATGATGATGATATTAGCTAAAGATAGTTTTCATTTGTGCTCAAAATTTATAACACTACAAAGTAATTATCTTCGAGAAAATGTGTACACAAGAATTTTATTGCAGACATAGGATAGAATTTCTCTTACACTCATTCAAAGACAGAGGCCTACGGAAAGTTCCAAAGACGACTCTTGGGCTGTGCAGGACTTACGACAGCGTGCAGCTAAACCGACATAATGATCCTCACAAAATGTCGAATGCTTTGGATGCATTTAGTCGAGCTTTCTTCAGAAACCACCTGCGTTGTTGAATTGCTGCCATACCATTAAATCATTCTGGGTTGATAATCAAGTCCCCTACCTCCTGGTTTTGATACTGGCACGTTACGAATCATCCAACCGCATGCCGCCAAACGGCATCTAATTCAAGATTATATCTGTGGTTTTCTTATTGCAGGATAAACGCACTGGCCAGCCAGATAAAAGAGGAAAACATATTCCTGAAGCGTGCGAATTAAAAATAACTTGTTATGAAATGTGTTTAGAAACTACGAAGAAAAGTAAGGAATATATATGTTTTCAAATTATGAACTAATGCAGGTAAGACAAAATTATTCTCAGATTTATTCACTGAATAGGAACAAGAAACTCATGTGAACGATCTTTCTCACCGCAGAGTATTGCGTCGGTGTCGTGCTGCACGCGTGACAAAAGTTGAGATCTCACATTGCAGCCCCATGTCATGTGGCAACACACAAACTTCTTAGTTTTCGATGCCGTCTCGCTGTTCCAGCAACTTTCATGCTACTTCATTTGAAAGTACAGAAAGTACTCCACTCTATATATAAAACTTATTATTTAAAGTTTTTACTGCTTGTAAATATAGAGTTCGAAAACAAAGCCATGTGTAGTGTACTTTGCCATAGCACTAGCCTGTTGGAAGACCACATTTCGGCAAAATAATGAATAGAATGATTTAAAATGAATAATTTCTTAAAGTCATTTCTTTCCTTAATTCCGGGAGCAAAGAGCATGAAAATCAAAATGTGTGATTTAGCGCAGTTTCCTATTAAAGGGTACACATTTATTGTTGACAGAAACCCTTGCATCTCTTGAAACAATGATCGGAGAATGGTATACAATACTAGGCAGGAGAAATGAGCGAACTGTAAATTAGAAGTACATCAAAATAAAAATGAAACCAGCAAATATTTAAAGGTTAATGGCAGTTATTCGTGGAGCGCTCTAGTATCGCTTCAAAATTAAAAAAACAGTGCTAAGACTACTGTGCAATCATGATGGCTGGCAATTCTTATTTGCTCTCGTGCGTTCGTTTTGTAGCCTAAGCTCGTAAATTCTTTTGACATAAGGATTTAATTAGTTGGTGTTTTTTCGCGGTAAGATTTTTAACTGCTAGGGGTTATTTGATGAAATTTCTAGGGTGCTTGTAAAAGCACTTAGTAGTGTGAAACGTAGGAATTGCTTCCAATGTCGAGATGGTGTTTCGTTACTCAGTAAATATCTATCCGAGTGGTTTTGTCTTACCGTTTTCTGCAATGGAGGTTTCTGAAGAAGAACATCTCAAATACTTTTTTCAGCTATGTAATCCCGTAAAATTGGGACGCGGTTCTTTAGTCGTCATGTTCCTTTTAATATCGTCATGATTTAGAGAGCATTTGCCATACATTCAAGTGTAATTTAACAGAAGGGAATGAAATATCATTCCACAGACCACATTTTGCAATATTTATTCCGACAAAATGTCATTTTTCTCAGAAAACGTTTTTATGGGGTTGATTCCCATCATCTTCCTGGAGAGGAAGTAAATACATTTGATTTGTTTTTCTAGATAAAGAGCTTTTGATTAGAGAAGAAACAAAACTTCCCTTTCGGAATATACATGTATAAAGCAGGGTTGCGATACACGTTCCAGTCGATCATTTTAAGACTTGGCAAAATAGTACGTGTTACTATATTTCACGTAGCCTCACAGATGGTAACATATTTGCGCTTACGCCTCATTGTACAGAGCGCGCCTGTGATAGAATCATAGCCAAATGTCAATGTTTTTTGTCGTAGCTTTTTAATCGCAGATATATTAATTTAATACAATTTTTCAAAAATATCACTATTTCTGGTTTTGTTTTGGTATCCTATCGTCAAAGCATATGCGCTGCGAATTATTTCGTACCACTTTGTTTTTTTTAATTGAATTCATTACGTTTTCGTTTACGGTTTTTACCCTCAGTGTATTTTTTTCTTTAAATATTGCACTGAGTTTAGGTTTTCTTAACTCACCTATATCGGGTATGACGGAAAAGTGCTTTTCCTGTTGAGTTTTAAAATGATGACATTAATAAGAGGGATAAGTTTATGGTTATTTAGCCATTAATTTCGTCTTAATGCCAATGATTGTAAAAAATTACACTATACAGTAATATATTGCAGAAATAAAATTAATATAATTAAAAATAATTATTACATTGTTCAAAATTTTATGTTTTGTGGGACACTGAAGAGTTTTAGTCCTCCATTAAAATATAATAAAATCCTGATGTGATTATTATATTGTAACAGGGGGACGATTTCCCGTGGACACAGGGCCAGCGCTAGTACCGTGTCGAACCGGTACTAGACATTGCGGCCAGCGCTAGTACCGCGTCGAACCGCCTCGTGCTAGAATACACGTGGTGGTAAAGTTCAGCTTGGATTCAAAACGACGCCGTATGTTATCTTGGGATAGATTGTCCTACACTTATGACAACTGACGCTCTAAATCAGGACCACTGGGACATGCAGAATACTTTAATCCCCCCTGGTTCCACAAGTGTTCGATAGGCGGGAGTTCAAGCGATCTGGCAGGCCTATGACCTAGACAGTCCTTGAAACCCGAGCCGTGAGCAGACGTGCGTTACCTTGTTGATATTGGCCCCAAGCCACCCCTTTAGGAAAGGCATCACACGTTGACAGCACAGCGCCCTGTACATAGCACTGGGCTGTCAACGTCCCTCGGATCACTGCGAGGGAAGTCCGGCTGCCATACGCGACGGCTCCCAAGACCATCACGCCTGCAGTTCAGAACGTGTGCTGCTGGACAGTGTGATTGGGATTGTAGCACTCCCCTGCGATCATCCACACTCTGAATCGGTGGTTGTCCGTTCCCATGCAGAAGGGTTCTTCGCTGAAAACTATACGTCGCCAGTCCGTAGAATTCCACGTTGTTTGCTGCTGACACCATTGCAATTGATGCGGACGATGATCAGGCGTTAATGGCAGAAAACTTTCTTGACGTCAAAAGTGTAGATTCGCCTCTTAAACACATCTCGAAATTGTTCTGGCAGACACAGCAGTGATTCGTACAGCCACCACATGTCTGTGGACATTCGACAAGTACGTCGTTGCATCTTTGTGTGCCACACTCACGATACCACGGTCCTCTCTGCTGGTGGTGTGTCTGGGTCGTGTTGTTCGAGTCAGCCGTGTCTGAGTGCTTTCCCGTGTCCATTGCTATAACACGATCGCTCCGTTCTGTCCTTCCGGGCCATATGGCGGCCGATTCGGCCCGTCGGTCACCTTGCTGCTCTCACCCCAAAGATATGGCCTCGTTCAAACTTCGTCAATTTTACTTACGCAAATCTACTGTGGTTCCTAGGTATGTCGATCGCTGAGGAATCTTATCTAGCACATCGGCACAACTGTGAAGTCCCCTGAGCGGCGCCTAATAAGCCCCATGAATTGCAATTGCAGCCCAACCCTTAGACGCCCGGTCATACGGAACCGCACGAATCTATAATCATTTGCGTCAGCCCTCCCCATAGCTATTCGCCCAGTTTTGCCTTATTCGCACAGTTTTTTCATGGTGCGTGGATTTTTATGGCAATGAGTGTACAAGGTAAGACGACACAGGCTAAAATCGTATTAAAAAAGTCTTCAATTTAAAGAATCTTTGAAAAAGTTCAGTCAAAGATATTTGAAATCCAAGTTTGAAACAAAAATATTACGGATCTTCACCCGAAGTAACAGAACCTGAAATATATATTTTACTCAATATACTGTTTACGAGTATACAAGATAAGTTGCAAAAAAATAAAATAGTAAAAGTCTTCAAATCTAAACAATTTTGAAAAACTTTCAGTTACCATATATCAATATCAATCATTTCCTCGCTACCCTGGGTGGATCCACTTCAAATTGTGCAGATACAAATTTGAGAAATTGTCAAAGAAGCTGATTTAGCCATTAAATTAATAAAACAAAAAAAACAAAAAAAAAACAAGAAAGATGACACCGAATGTTCGGGTGTACTAAGCACGTCTTTTGAATCCGTTCTGACGCAAATTAAATTTATCAAAGCTATTTAGATTCAATGGAACCGGTATGGAAAATAATAGGACGAAATAAGTTTTTCAATCAGGTTTTTAAACCCTCAAATATTGCTGTAAATGGAATCGTGAACTTACGCCCTCTGGTTGCAGCCTTGGGCGTTAAGAAAAATATGAATTTATATGAGAATCATTTCGCACGGAAAACGCTCTCCAACAGTGAAAGAAATTTTCCAAACGGACTCTTAGAAATAGACATATCGAAATAAATAAGATATGAGTCTACGCTCCCTGGCGGGAAAAAACATGCATTATTTTAAGAAAAAAATATTCTCAAATGTTTTTTTCGTTTCGCACAGTATACGTCCACGAAAGAATGTCTTCAGTCAAATTTTCAGGAGCTCAGAATTTGCTGCAAATACATAAGCAGAAATTAAAACTCATGCCCCCTGGTGGCCAAACCATTCTTTACTAAATATTAGAAATTATATGAAAAAAAAAATCCATCAGGTGTTGTACGTGATACAGGAAGAATTTTTCAAATCGGAGTTTTAGAAGCAGAAATAACGCAGAAAACGCAATTTACCTTTGCGCCCCAAGCGTTAAGTCTATGATTTACTTCAAAATTTTGAATTTATATGGAAAACATTTCGCATCACAAACACTATCCGACAAAGAAGGAATTTTTCAAATCGGCATCCTAGAAGTAGAGATATTGACAAAAATATGATATACATCTAAGCCACCTGGCGGAGAAAACATGTAATATTTTAGGAAGAAAATATTCCGAAAAGGTTTATTGACATGAGTGGCATCCGTCCACTAAAAATGTTTTTCAATATAGATTTTAGAAGCTCATATTTTATTTCAAATAAATCAGAAGAAAAAAAACCCTTACGCCCCCTGGTGGCCAAAGTATTTTTAAAAAAAATTGGAACTTTTGTGCAAAAGATTTTCCATCAGAAACTGTATCCGACAAAGAAAACATTTTAGAAATTGGAGTTTTAGAAGATAAGCTATCGGGGAAAACGTAATTTTGTTTAACGCCCCCTAGCGGAAATTGCCTGCGTAATTTGAAAAGTAAATATATCTAAAATACTAATCAACATAAATGGAATCGAAAGATAACATAATTTTTTCAGGCGGATGTTTAGAGCAGATATGTGGAGTAAAACGTATTTTTAAATTCGACATCTCCCTTTACGCCATATAGCGGCGAAATTGTACATCGTAAAACAAAAAAAAAAATGAAAGATCATCATTCGCATATTTCAAGCTTCCGAAGGCAAAAATAATATTTCAATTCGGTTTAATAGTTGCAAAAATATCTTGTTTATATGCGGACGTACGAACGGACGAACCGTTAATGGAAGCACAACCTTTTTTTTACAAAAGATATAACCAATAAAACGATTTTTTAATAAATCATATATTATTAATAATGTACTCCTAGTTATTTAAACAATGATTTCGATATTTATAGTCAAAATACTTTCTTCATCTCACTTATTTTTTTACAGATATCCATAAGCATATGTCAGATAATGACAACCTTCTGCTAAGCATTGTATTTGATCATCTTGTGTAATAAATCTAGCTGCTCATTTATAATTATAGCAATTTTTTTCTTGTACGGATACATCACACACGTGAGGTTCACCAAAGACTACTTTAGCGTAAGGAGATAATTCGATTTCTTTGCTGAACTCAAAAGCGGAAATTACTGGAAAGTTGTTTATAAAGCCCTGATAGGAAGGATAGGAGACAGACATAGTGCAGTATTTCAGGCTGAACTTATTTTTTGTGGAAGGTAGTAACCATGGACTGCCGTTTTACCGCTGCTCGTAGGCACGATCGGCATGATCGGAATTCAGGTCTCAGTGTAGCACAAGTCATTATAAAGGAAGCATACGCCATTTTACTAAAAAGCTTGAGTAAATGTCTTGCTACATATAGCAGTCCTAGTTGTTTGACTAAAGGTAATTTTAAACACGTGAAATATAGAGATTGTAGTAGAAAGTTTTAATAATTGATCTTGTATGTAAAATAAAAAAACAATTACAGCGTTTCCTACCTTTTTTCCCATTGTTTTCTGATCACATGCATTTCTGCGTAGCTGCGGTCGATTTTTATTAGTCCTCTGTTACACTGAATCTGTGTTTTTAGAAGAAAATGACATTTTCTTGCATTTATATGACTCGCAAATTTAAGAAACTACGATAAATTCTCACTAGGATTGTGTATTTGAGCTCAACTTGAGGGAACAGCCGTGTTTTGTAAACTCAAAAATAGAACGTTTCAACAATTTGAACGCGATGAGTTAACATGACAATAAACGAACAGGCGTTTATATAATAATTCATTCAAATGCACCAGGCGTTATGATACTTCGGGAATACCACGTTTACAATGCTCAATTCCCCCACAGTTTGAATTTACCTTCGGTGTAATCTTTAATGGTAAATTTCCAGTGACATGAAGGTAGAAATCCATAAACTCCACACGACGAAGTCCAGTGTGACGTGCCTGCTCCGCAAGACGCACACGACATAAAGACAGATAGCAGCGATTACGAAGGTCTGCGTAGCTCAGTTAGTAGAGCGACTTATTCCGGAATAAGGGGACCCGGGTTCGATTCCCGGCGTGGACCAAAAATGACGGAGAAATTCACTTCGTTATAATGGCGCCCGAACTTTCCGGATGACACGGCCGTTCAAGATCTCGCAATGTGTGATGTTCTTAACACTCCGCGAGATAGGAAAAAATAGGAGAATCCCTTATCCAGCGCTTCGAAAAAAATAAAAGTGTGTGATGTTGCATTCCACACACTAGATTGACTGGGAGTTCTCAAGTGCACGTTCTACAGCGGATGGCTGCCTACGACGATTCATGGTCACTGCTGACCCGTGGGCCATTGCCCTCGGCCCTCTTTCGGGGAGGGGGGGGTTCTGACGTGCCTGCGTCGCAGGACGCACACGACATGAAAAAGGCAGATAGCAGCGATTCAAACGTATGCGTAGCCCAGTTGGTAAAGCGACTAATTCCGGAATGAGGGAACCCGGATTCGTTTCCCGGAGTCGACCAAAAATGACGGATAATTTTTTTTTGTTATACCAGTTGTTGTCTGAATATTGGTATGACTAAATATTGAAATTTAATCAACATGATAGAAAGTAAGGTTTCCATCTACATCCCCTTTATTCATTTCCGTAAGCCTATCTAAAGGCGGCTGGCAAAGTAACACATGAGACGAAATATGTAGTTCTAAAGAAACTAGAAAGTATAAATATAATTTTAATCAGAATATAAACTGAACATAGAAGCATTGTTATTCTTAAAGTCAGTCATCAGTTTTTCTAAATATTGAATATCGATTAATTAAAACCGTAAAGAACTTCCATCCACATTAGGTAACAGGCCGCTAGTATTTTCAGAGATCTCAATGAGACGGTATATTTTGTGAATATCTGTATTAATTTGGGGAGGACAATCTCTACAAATCTTAAAGCAAATTTTGCAAAATGACACGTAAAACATTGTTATGGATTTTTCCAAAGATTTAAACAAAAAACTATTTTCTTTGCGCATCTCTTTCTTTTTCTAAATATTCTACAAATACTTTAAAATGGATAATTTTATCTTGGATAAAGTACTCCTTCATCAGCAAATGTTTTGTTTGATATTCTGAATTGTTTCATTTTTATCTTTCCCCTATAACTGGAGATTTAAATTTATTGAAGTGGCGGCACATGTCGCTCTAAACAAAAAGCTTTAGTAAGATTTTATCAACAGTCATTAAGTACAAAACATGTTGTGCTTTAGATCATTCTTATTCTGCAATAATACAACGACTGCTGATTTCAATTCCAATAATATCTCCACTACCCTTCAATTTCTTAACCACTGTACGTCATTATGCAACAAAATATCGTTGTGTTCAACACATAAGTTGGCAAAGATTTGCCTGAACAGTGTGTGTTAAAGGGTTGAACTGGGACGAAAAAGAAATAATTTAATTAATTACTTGATCCATCGTGAATTTAAGTTGAATTTGCTATTTAGCGAAAAAAATAGTCTGGTGAATCAAGCAATCGACACGTTGAATGTTAGGGACAGTACGTTTTAATCTACAAACAAATCCCTTTTAATTACCGACCATGACAAAAGCGCCGTCACTAACACCACAAATACTTTTGTGCAAATCAAGTCCATTAGAATTTAAAAAAAATTACAACCCTAATTCAAATATCAACGCCAGTAGTCGTTTCAAGAAGTGGAATTAAACGTAACCGTTCCTATCAAAATATCCCGCCGTCAGAAAACCCCATATATTCGGATATTTTGTTAATGTCTGTTGATCCGTCAAGGCCATCTGTTATGAAATCGCATTTATTTTTTTAAAGTCTCTTATCAAAGTTCCAAATGAATTTCCACTTAGGTTTCCATACTACGCGATGTAGTGTCATTTGAAAGAGGAACATGTTTTATTGTACTAAATAACTTTACACTTGGCAATTTCGTCACACGTTTTGCGCACGCCTTCAACAATATCAGCATCAGATAAAGGTTTCTAATGCCTCAATAGTATCCACGTAACCTTCAGAGAAGTAAGATGAGAGTTTGTTCGCTGAGTTTTATTTATATCTTTTAGAAGAGGGGATTTCATATAGCTTGCACTTAAAGAATATATTTCAGTTTTCCTGTTGTAAATATTTTCACTTTCTGATCCAGGAGAAAACGTCTCGGTAAAACTAGCCTGTTTAGCCTGTAGTGCCATCTCATATTGTAAGCTTTGTATAAATACACCATTAAGTTGCATACTAGGCATAAAGGAACAACCCCTTTTCTCTGTGTTAAAGCAAACAAGTCCCGTGACTGTTAAACTCCCGATTTTAATCGTCAAATTTTCTCTTCTTTAACATTGAGAATGACATTTTGAACCATCACAATAATTAGATCTGTTGTGTTATCAACATCTCTCGGAGTTTTAACGAGGTCGTGTAATAGGGCTACGAGAAGGTGGATTTTCTTTCCGCAATATTGCAGAACGACTTGGCAGGAATGTAGCCATTGTACATGATTGTTGGCAGCGGTGGTCAAGGGAAGGTACTGCTTCAAGAAGACCGGGTTCCGGCCTGCCACGTGGCACTACTGACAGGGAAGACCGCCGTGTACGGCGTATGGCCGTGGCGCATCGTACTGCGTCTGCGGCAGCAATTCGAGCTCCAGTTGTCACCACAGTGACACCACGAACTGTTATAAATCGGTTAGTTGAAGGACAGCTCCGAGCTAGACGCCCTGTAGCATGCATTCCACTTACTCCAAACCACTACCGATTGCGACGTCAGTGGTGTCAAGCTAGAACTCACTGGAGGACGAAGTGGAGATCTGTTGCGTTTTCTGATGAAAGCCGGTTCTGCCTGTGTGCCAGTGATGGGCGTGTGTTGGTTAGAAGGAGGCCAGGGGAGCGCCTGCAACCAACCTGTCTGCGGCCGAGACACACTGGACCTACTCCTGGAGTTATGGTCTGGGGAGCAATTTCCTATGACAGCAGGAGCACTCTCGTGGTTATACCACGCAACCTGACGGCACAGTTGTACGTCGGTCTGGTGATTCAACCTGTTGTGCTGCCATTCATGAACAGCATTTCAGGGGGTGCTTTTCAACAGGATAACGCTCGCCCGCATACCGTTGTTGTAATCCAATATGTTCTACAGAGTGTCGACATGTTGCCGTGGCCTGCTAGATCACCAGATCTTTCTCCAATCGAGCATGTATTGGGCATCATTGGACGACAACTCCAGCGTCACCCCCAACCATCATTAACCGTCCCTGTATTGACCGATCAAGTGCAACAGGCATGGAACTCCATCCCACAAACTGACATCCAGCACCTGTACGACACAATTCATGAACGTTTGCGTGCTTGCATTCAACATGCTGGCGGTTACACGGGTTGTTAATGTACCAGCATTTTACATTTAAAATGGCTCTTTTCGCGCTTACATTAAGCTGTGATCTTGAAACCTTAATCAATTAAATATGTTACCTATACAAATATATTGCCGCCATTTCATCCCTCTACAACTATTTTTATCTTGGTGTTGGGATTTTTTTCCGTCAGTGTATATGAAAATATGAAACATAAGATAAAAGTTGAATTGGTGAACCTTTCCAGGTTTATCTGAGTAACTTGAGATACAATTTAGATTTAAGTGAGCAACTACAAGATACCAAATTTTGGCCTTGTCTTTTAGTTAGAGGATTTTTCCTGATCTTCAGCAAATGTATGTTTCACTTTCCGATGTTTTTCTCTATCCACTTGGGAGCTTGTTTACTTACAAATTTCCCAGGGGATGGTGCCTGCTTACTTTGAAAGCTATGATGTCTTGAAGGTGCGAAAGTGCGAAATTGATTTAGTGAAAATGCATTGTGCAGTATAAAACAGAACGAAAGATAATACAAATGGCTACGAACGCATGCAGAAACAAAGTTTTGACTCTCAAGGCTGTTCCAATTATTGAATGGCCAAGGGAGTTTGACTTGTTTTCTGTGAATTAATCTCTGAGACCGTCGATCTCTAAACCCTCTATCACTCTTCACCTTCAGCAAAGAGGTATAGATTGATTTCAAAGATCCCAGCGAGGCACACTAAGTCATGTGTTCCATGTGGTACTTTGATCTTTGAAGACAAGGATTCTTGAAAATCATAAGCCTAGGTTGCGTAACGATGGCAAGAAATATCGAAACAATGATTATTCAATATCCTTCAGCTATTTCAGCTCAACGAAAATCCTGCGCTTTATTTTGATGAAAAGAAACAACATCTGATTTCAGTAAAAGTAGAAATAGCACTACCCATTGTGGAACAGAAATCAACTAAATTTTTACAACTAAATATTTTTTATTCAGTTAAATTAGGAATGAGGAAAACGTTATTTATTAGTCTTCCATTTTTTTTTGCTTTATCAGCCAACGGTAAGAGTATTTCTGTGCTGAAACCCATGGAAATTAAATAGTTTTGCGTACTGGGGACAGTTATAAACAGAGAAATTCTTTTATTCACTAAAAGTCCGAAATTATACGGTATGAATATGCTCAAAACTCCGGATATTATCAACACCAGATTTCCTTCCGTTTCATTTGTTTCTCTTAAAGGTGATTGCTGAATTAATACAATGTTCCTGTGTTTTAAGTGTAAACGCTATTAATATTATATGGCTTTATAGAAGTGCTCTGAAGATCAGTAGTTCCTTACAAAGTCACAGAATGCAAACTTAGACAATCGAAAAAAATACTATTGTAAGAATGATTGGATTCAACAATTTTGCTTGAAATTTTCATTATATTCTTTTTACAACAAGATACGTCTTTACAGAAAATAACATTTTTTCTGAATCAATTCGAATATGACTTGAATTCAGAATACGAACCCTCATATAAATTTCAGGGTTAATATGATATGTGTCTTGCAAAAAAACCGCGAACCGCTAAATATTTTATAGAGTGCAGAAAATGAAAACAGGTTTTTAGTTCGTTACAATATACAATGCTTTAATATTATTTATCTAGTTTAATTAATTTATGGACACCTGAATTTCTACGAATCATCTCTATTCATAAAAAGATATAGTTCTGTATTTTTAAACCTTTTACTAATATGGCGGCTCTCATTCTTCATGAAGTGATCTCTGAAAGTGTTTTCCAAATACATTCTGATATGCTTCAACCTGGATTTGAAAGTAGTGATCAGTTAACTTGAGTTTGTTTAGCACCATTTGCTTTCTCGAAGCGGAAAGTGCAATTTCACATCCTTCATGTGCTGCAGGCCAGGACTCTGAGCTAGACAGTTTAACTTTTCCACACCCATGTCTAAAATCCACTGCAAAATAATGCAAGCCGTATGACATTGTGCATTGTACTTCTGATAAAGTTATAGACATACTCCAAACAACTTCTACAGTGTTGGTAATTTATAATTTGCTAGCATTAATTGTTTTGTACAAAATGAATCATGTGCTCAAGCCTAACTTCGAAGAAAACACCCATACCATTTGGCCGACTCCACAACATTGATCAGGACTTCCACGCCCTGGACGATCCAGATGATCCGAGATATTCTCTATAATGTTTAATTCAGTGAACTATGTTGGCCAGGTCAACGTCCCAAGGTAAAACAAAGCAAAAAAATACATCTGAATAAAAGCGATCAACATGATGCATTTTCCTGCTAATAAATTTTGAACGAGCCTCATACTACTGCAACAATTTTTTTATGTCGCTAGAGCAGTTTTATTTGAAAAGTCGAGGTAAAGGCCCGCATTTATGGTTTCGGTCAAGAACACTAATGGGACAAAACGGAACCACGAAAATCTGAAAAATAACATCTCGCTGCTTTCATCAAACTGGATATGCGCTGGCATTCGTTACACTAAGGGACATTCATTTGACTTTATACTGATAAGTCAAACCGAACCACAAGTTTGTATTGCACTTTGATCCAAGGTAACTCCTCTTGAACCAAGCTAACGAGCGCGTGGCACTTTTCTAAGTGACTAACAACATATGCGTTGCTTCTTGAATGTAACACATGTCGTTTAATGTCCGGAGCAATGTGCGGGTGCCAGTATAAATTTCAGCATCTTGCATGTAGTTTGCCGGATTTAAAAAAAAACTTGATTTGCGTTCTAGTGGTAGAATCATTTTTCAAACATTTTGTCAAGTTGTGTATCTGTGCTGCACTGCAGTAAAATATACACTTAAAATCATTTAAAAATAAACAAACTTCATGAACATGTTTGTGTAAGTGCCTAAACTGAGGCATACGTTTGATCATACTTTAAATCTCGTAAGGTCCTAAATGACTTTGTGCTCATTTTCTGAAAATGAATTTGCATATTGTCCTTTAAATGAAAACAAGCCAATAAGCATTGCAAATTGCCGAATAAATTTATCTGACAGCGTCGTCACAAACGTATTAGGCACATCTTTGTAATGTTATGACGCAGTGAAATTCGGCGCGCGATCGCGCTATGACGGAAACGGTTGGCCTTTGTACAGGACCTCGTGCAGGTATTCGGTCGAACCAGTCAGGATTGAAGTAACGAACGATGAACAGAGAGCGGGGTTTCCGTTTTCAACTGCGTAAGGTGCCGGGAGTACAGACAGGAAATCATTGCCGCATGAATAACGTGTATGCAAACTGAGTGTCTTTGTCACTTGTTGAAGACTGGAGTAATAGGTTCCGAGATGCGTGGTCATCGTTGATTGCTGATTCGCGTCCATGGCAAGCAGTCCGTGTGATCATCGGCGTTTCCGTCGCTGAAGTGGGTAGTCTCATACCGGGAGACACAAGAGCCCCGTTGAAAAAACTTGCCGAGATAGGAAACAGTGAACAGAGCGTGACACTGTTTTACAGGATCATTTGCAATACCAGAAGATCAGCGGGCAGTGAGTGCCACAATTCTTGTAACTCTAAGTCACAGAAGAACAGATTCGGCATACAGCCCGCAGACTTTCAATTTCCGAGAAGCTGAATAAGCATCTGCGAAGTCACAGATTTTACCCAGATGAAGAGGTGCAGGATGCTGTTCGTTAATGTTTACACCGAAAACCCACCGCCATTTACGTAGGAATGGAACGTCCAGTTTAGGGGCTATCCATAAAATACATCCGAGATTTCAGGGGAGGAGGGTGGGGTTCTGACAATCGGACCAAATGTGACATGGGGGAGGTTTAGTAATTCTGACGTCCAGCGATAAAAAAAAATTGTGGATAGTATTCCTCCGTTTTGTTTTGTCTTTTTAGCACATCTTTTGTAAAAAAAAAAGATCT
The DNA here is from genome assembly GCA_039090855.1 of Macrothele yani. Classification (NCBI taxonomy): domain Eukaryota; kingdom Metazoa; phylum Arthropoda; class Arachnida; order Araneae; family Macrothelidae; genus Macrothele; species Macrothele yani. Next base: position 35,130,544 of record CM077033.1, on the reverse strand, counting down.
TGCTAAGGTTATCGGTCTGTCTGTTCAACTGTACACACCATATCTCTGCAACTAATAGTCCAATTTGAAAAATTATTTTTGCTTTAGGAAGTTTTAGTTGAGTGAATGATTATCCTTTATTTGTTTTTTTTTACCATCTAATATTTTACTGTTAGAGGGCGTAAATTCAAATGACATCGAATTCAAAACACATTGTATTTCATATATTTTCTTCTAAACATCCAATTCCATTCGGGTCGAAGTTCATTTCAATTCCATTCGTGTCGAAGATTATTTTAAACATAGTAACTTTTCCAAGTTACGCATAGATTCTGCGCTAGGGAGCGTAAAAGTGAATTGCTTTAAAAATCTCCGATTTGAAAAATTTTCCTTCCGTGAACACAGTTCGTGATGCGAAATATTTTGCATATAATTTCTAATTTTTGGTACAAAATGGCTTGACCATGATGGGGCGTAAGTGTTGATTTCTGCTTCTGATGTATTTGCAGCCAAATTTGAGCTTCTAAAATCTCGATTGAAGAAATTCTTTAGTGCACCGATTCTACTCGGAATGTTATCTTCCCGAAATTATATGTCGTTCTTCCGCCAGGAGGCGTAAAAATATCTCCTGCTTTTTTTTTTCAATATCTCTGCTTCAATGGTCCTATTTGAAGAATTTCTTATTTGTTGGACAGAGTTTCCGGTGCGACATGTTTCTAATAAAATTTTAAAATTTTCAAGTAATTCATTGAAGTTCCTCTGTATGGAGTAAAACTAAATTGCACTTTCCCCGATATCTCTGCTTCTAAAACTCCTATTTGAAAAATACTTCCAGCACCGGATACAGCTGCTGATGGGAAAATGTTCTGTTGTAATTTCTAATTTTTTATAAAAAATGGTTTGGCAACCAGGGAGCATAAGCGTTAAATCTCTGCTTCGTATATGCAGAAAAAAATATCACATTCTAAACACTCGATTAAAAAAATTATTTCGTTGATCGATACCGCTTATGTCGATAAGTATTTGAGAAATTTCCTTATTAAAATAATGCACTGTTTCTCCATCAGAGGACGTAGATGTCTCTCTTGTTTCAGCCAATATCTCCGCCTCTAATTTTCAGATTAAAATAAATCCCTCTTTGTTATACAGCGTTTCCGGTATAAAATGTTTCTCATATAATTTCAAAATATTCATGTAATGCATAAACTTTCTGCTAGGAGACGTAAAGAGAAGTTCAGTTTTTCTCAAATATTTCCGCTTCTGGAACTCCGATTTGAAAAATTCTTTCTGCACCGGATGCAACTCCTGATACGAAATGTTTTGCATATAATTTATAATATTTGATAAAGAACGGTGTGGCCACCAGTGAGCGTAAGAGTTAATTTCTGCGTCTGATTTATTTGCCGTAAAATTGAGATCCTGAAAACCCGACTAAAAATTTATTTCGTGGACCGTTACCTCTCACATCGAAAAACCTTTTTAAAAGACTTTCTCTTTAAAATAATTCATGCTTTTACCGCCAGGCGCATGTCTTATATTTGATGATATCTCTGCTTCTCAGTGCCCGTTTTGAAAAAATCTTTCTTTGTTGGAGAGCGTTTTCTCTGCGAATTGCTTCGGACATAATTTAAATTTTTTCTTCTTGCACACGTCTGCCACCAGAGAGCGTCAGATGAAGATTCCGTTTACAGCAATATCTACGGGATTAAAAACCCGACTGAAAACTTCTTTCTTCGGTCAGATACTACTAGATTCTATACCGGTTCCATTTATTTTGAATAGGTTTGCTAAATTTCATTTTCAGCAGAACGGATTCAAAAAACGTGCTCATTACATCTGAAATTTGGTTCCATCTTTCTTGTTTATATTTTGTTAGTTAAAAAATGATATGGCAAATTTCAGATTTCTGATGATATTTAGCTAAATCAGAATTTTAAGTTCTCGTATTTGTACTAACAAATCTATTGTGTTCTGCAGATGGTATGATCCAGAGTGTTGCAACCTAGAATGCATGCGTTCATCAGTAGATTTTTATATCAAAATGATAAAGTTCAGGAACATCTGAGAATAAATTAATGCCTAAATAATAAATATTTTCTGAAAAAAACTGTAAATATACGGAAGATTCCTTTAAAAAATTACAAATTTTCTTTCTGTTGCTCAAAGGACTTCTAAAAGCAGTCGTCAAAAAAAGGGGCTTGGGGGGATTTAGGACGTATGTTTTAGGGGGAGAGGTGTCAACAATCAAGCAAAATGTGCCATGGGGAAGGGGGACTCTAAAAATAGTAAAAAATCACCAACGAACTTTATGGACGGCCCCTTAACAGTTGCATAACTGGCTTAATGCCAACGGGTATGGTTTCATGTTTTCATTGGAATGACCCTTATCTTTTAAAAGCAAATTCACTAAAAAGAGAGAAAGAGTTTTGTTTCTTTCATTTATACATCATGTCCGACTTTTACAAAAAGGCCGACGCATGAGAGACAGTTAAAGAATTATTAAGGAATCTATTACTCTTTTACCTTATTTTTCCATTCAGAAAAACATTCATTCATTCTTTTCGTAAACTAAAATGTTTAATAGTTATTTATTTATCCTTTTTTGAATTTTGTTTTAACTTTAAGAGAGGATAATTTTTTAATAGCCAATTTCACTTACTTCATACACTTAGGAAGGGGTCCACGATAAAGGTATTTCAAATAAAAAAATTAGTAAAAATTAGACTACACAAAATATCTTTTTTAAATTACTAAAACATAGGAAAGTGCTGTAACATGATAGTACAGGATATACAAAAGATGTAGATGAAAACATAAATGGATCCAATTTTTTAGTTTTAATAGTACTAATGATTTTATTTGTAATTTATGGTTTCCATTATGGTTTAATGATTCACTTAATACTTTATAGTATTGGACAGTAAAATGTTACAACCTTTGAACTATAGGCAAAATCGATTTACTACTAAATTTTAATTTATTTAATACAATACCAAAAAGAAGTCAAAAACAATTTTAATGCATGTATTTATGTATGTTTGACTTATTTATAGTTTTCAGTTTTATTGCATTTCACATTGTAACTACTAATATTTTAATTTTAAATACCTTATTCTATAGTTTTATTAAGCACTCTGTTTCCTTTTTTGTATATTATTGGGGCCAGTGTTTTCCATTTATTGAACGTTTTTTGAGATCATAATGTTTGGTTTCGAACTCTAGTAGTTTTCTAAGGTCACATTTAATAACTATTTTGATTTGCTGAGCATTTTTTGCTTTTTGTGCATAAGACAAAGCATATCTGTTTTTCCATATGTTATAGTTTGTAATTGCTAATAGATGCTGAATTACTACATTTTTGGGTTCAGTGCAGTCTAAAGGTTCATGATACAAAATTTGATGGACTGTGAATTTATGACTATAATTTGAATATTGTTGTAATCAATCCAAGATATACTATGCAAAATTACAATCAACAAATAGATGTTGAAGTGTCTCCTCCAAACCACAGTAATTACAGTTAGGATTCGGTACCAATTTTATTCTATAAAACCATTTTTTGTCGGTATAATATTAAGTGAAATTTTGAAAAGTAACTCTCTGATATGAGTTCCTGGTTTTATTTTAGATTGTTTTATTCAAATATTATTTACTATACTAGACTGCAGCGTATCTTCTGATTTCGAAGGACATTTTTTCATTTAGTGCTAAATATAATCTGTGTATTTTATTATCATGAATGATATTTTTAGGGATGGATATGTCACCTGTATCTTTCCTTCTCGAACTGATAATTGAGGACTTAGAAATGAAGAAAATGAACTACATTTTTTTTAATTTAATATTTATATTTTTATAAAATAATTTTACTGAAAGTTCTCATTAATTTTGTGATCGGACACAGGATCATATGCATTAAAAAGGGTAAAGAATGAATGGATTTTTCCATATAAAAATCATGGAATACGTACTAAAACATTAAGGTGTGCATTTTTATATTTATTCATGTATCTTCAAAAAAATACTACGAACTTAGAAACGACTTTCAGAATGTTAATACTATGATTAATACAAGAAGTAATAATTTATTCTTAAACATACCTAATCATAAGTTATAACTGATACAATTAATAGACCAAAACTTACTGAATTATATATTTTCATAAACACTCTTTTTTTGTTGCAATAGGCCACAATATATTTTTTTAAGTGAACTGCTAAGCTTTGACGTTTGTTTTCGAAAAGCAGATTTATGCCCAAAAATCTATCTAAGGAGAAAGATTTAATTTTACAATATTTGTAGTATTTTTTTATTACTGGAACTTGTGATAACAGTTCATATTTATCGCTTTGATTAAATTATTAACAATTTTCAGTTTCGGAAACACAGAGTGTGCATTTAAAACAGCTCTCAGTATCCCTTTTAATGTTTCTCCAATTTTATCGGGGAATATGGAAATTGTATTTTCAACTTCTTTTGCTGATCCTTTTGCATAACTTAATAAAATGTCTTGAGGTAAAGCTCCACGTTTATCAAAAAAGTGACCCTTGACCATTCTTAGGATCATTTTTTCAAGCGACATAACAGAATGGGTTCCCTTATTAGAAAAAAATTACAGATTAATTTCACTATTTAATGAATGTACAACACTGCATACGGATAAGAAATCATTTTCACGAAATGAAGTGTATTCCCAATGCCTATACCTTTCTAAAAGGGGGGAAGAAATGTCCGTGATTGGAATTGGAGCAGAAAATCATTTCCCAAGAAAAGTATTTAAAATATTTTAGAAAACGATATCCTTAAAATCCTTTCCCAATCAAAATGTTACTATTGGACAGAAAGCATTGTTTTTTAACTGTGACTTGAAAAGTGCTCAAGTAGGGTATGTTAAGATAGCGGGCAGCAGAAAAGCAGGTGCAACTAAAAGGTTTGTAATTTGAATTATTTTTTCAGTTAGAATTTAAAGACATTAAATTAAATTAAGTTAAAATAGCAATATAAGTACAGAAGTAGTGAAACTCGAACTTAAATTTTCGTCAAAGGATAAAGTGCGCAAAAATGCGAGCTTATATTATGTTGCTTAGCAAGAAACGAGCTGAGCCGGATCCCCTGTCTCCGAATGTTTAATCCGCTGGCTGAGTAATGCAAGAGAACAATCCCACCTCTTTTAGGCCGCTATGAAAGGTAGTGGGAGCCACGGAGCTGGCTGCGATTAAACCTTTCCTGGAACAGTTATCTGGCAACGAATGACCTCATTGCATCGAATTCGCTGAGGGCAAAATTTATTTATGAACGAGCTGAATGCGTTTAAGTTTCTGGATGAGATTAGGGAAGTTCAGACTTCATCAGAAAGTCCTGCAACTCATATCACTATATTTTCCGGCATTTTACTTGTTCAGTTTCATCTGATAAAACAGTTAATAACACTCTAGTACATTTACATGGTTTCATTTGTTATGAGACTTTTGTCGAAGCACTAAAATTCTTCTGCTACGACAGTCAGTAACACTCTAATACATTTTACAGTATTTTGCTTGTTAAGTTGCGTCTGTTAAAATAGTAACACTCTAATTCATTTCATGGCGCTCCACTTATTTAGTATCTTCTATCAAAACAGTTGGTACCATTATAATACATTTCACGACGTTTCGCTTGTTAAATTTCTTCTTTTTTTAAACAGCAACACTCTGAGCGGTAATATAGTTATATGTAGTTAAAAGGTTGCATGTAACTTTGCACATTCATGCACTAAGAGTTTCGAACAGAGGAAATATTTTCTGTATAATACAGCCAATGTTATTTAATTCAGTGCATATGTCACCGTGTACAAGTCGTACTTAAACTATCAGTAAACCGTTTCCTGTTTTTTCGGAAGCTTTTGGATACGTCACTATATACAATGCATATCACAATATCTCAGCTTCTAAAATTTGGTTTTGAAAAATATTTTTTCTCCGTAGAAATCTTCACTGCAAATGTTATCCTGAGTGTTATCCTGAGTGTGTTTTCTGTGTAATACAGCCAATGTCATGTAATTTAATGCATGTGTCACCGTGTACAAGTCATACTTAAACTATCAGTAAACCGTTTTCTGTTTTTTCGGTGGCTTGGGATACGTCACTATATCCAATTCATATCATAGTATCTCTGCTTCTAAAATTTCGTTTTGAAAAATCTTTTTCCCCGTAGAAATCTTCATTGCAAAAGTTATAATGAGTGTTATCCTGAGTGTATTTTCTGCATAATACAGCCAATGTTATGTAATTCAATGCATGTGTCACCGTGTACAAGTCGTACTTAAACAATCAGTAAACCGTTTTCTGTTTTTTCGGAGGCTTTTGATACATCACTATATAACATTCATACCAGAATATCTCTGCTTCTAATATTTCGTTTCCAAAAATCGTTTTTCCCCATAGAAATCTTCATTGCAAAGGTTATCCTGAGTGTATTTTCTGTATGATGCAGCCAATGTTATGTAATTCAGTGCATGTGTCACCGTGTTCAAGTCATACTTAAACTATCAATAAACCGTTTTCTGTATTTTCGGAAGCCTTCGATGCGCAACTATATAACATGAATATCAGAATATCTCTGCTTCTAATATTTCGTTTTGAAAAATCGTTTTTCCCCGTAGAAATCTTCATTGCAAAGGTTATCCTGAGTGTATTTTCTGTATGATACAGCCAATGTTATGTGATTCAGTGAATGTGTCACCGTGTACAAGTCGTATTTAAACTATCAATAAACCGTTTTCTGTTTTTTCGGAAGCCTTGGATACGTAACTATATAACATGCATATCAGAATATCTCTGCTTATAATATTTCGTTTTGAAAAATATTTTTCCCCGTAGAAATCTTCATTGCAAAGGTTATCCTGAGTGTATTTTCTGTGTAATACAGCCAATGTTACGTAATTCAGTGCATGTGTCACCGAGTACAAGTCGTACTTAAACGATCAGTAAACCGTTTTCTATTTTTTCGGAAGCTTTGAATACATCACTTCCAATGTATATCACAGCATCTCTGCTTCTAAAATTTCGTTTTGAAAAATCTTTTTTTCCGTAGAAATCCTCATTGCAAAGGTTATCCTGAGTGTTATTCTGAGTGTATTTTCTGTATAACACAGCCAATGTCATGTAATTCAGTGCATGTGTCACGGTGTACAAGTCGTACTTAAACTATCAGTAAACCGTTTTCTGTTTTTTTCGGAAGCTTTGGATACGTCACTATATCCAATTCATATGATAGTATCTCTGCTTCTAAAATTTCGTTTTGAAAAATATTTTTTCCCCGTAGAAATCTTCATTGCAAAGGTTATTCTGAGTGTTATCCTGAGTGTATTTTCTGTATACACTCAGCCAATGTTATGTAATTCAGTGCATGTGTCACCGTGTACAAGTCGTACTTAAACTATCAGTAAACCGTTTTCTGTTTTTTTTGAGGCTTTGGATACGTCACTATATAACATGCATATCAGAATATCTCTGCTTCTAATATTTCGTTCTGAAAAATATTTTTCCCTGTAGAAATCTTCATTGCAAAGTTATCCTGAGTGTATTTTCTGTATAACACAGCCAATGTTATGTAATTCAGTGCATGTGTCACCGTGTTCAAGTCGTACTTAAACTATCAGTAACCCGTTTTCTGTTTTTTTAAGCTATGGATACGTCACTATATCCAATGCATATCATAGTATATCTTCTTCTAAAATTTCGCTTTAAAAAATATTCTTCCCGTAGAAATCTTCAAGTCAAAGGGTTTTTTTTTTTTTTTTTTGATGTTTAACGACCACCGTGAGCAACTCAATGGGCTATAAGCAGTCTCCCGTCCCTAATTTAGGGTCACTGGTTCCAGGGAAGGGAGAGAGCCAGTGCCGTAAGACAAACACAACATCCATGCCTCACCGGGATTCGAACCCGGACCCCTTTCGGACGAATGATCAGAGGCCATCGCCTTAGACCACTGCGCCACCGGGGCGGCGCAAAGGTTATCCTGAGTGTAATTGATGTTATGCATAGCAGAGCCGAACCCGTTCGTATCGATATTAATGGAAGAGTCGAACTAATTGAACATATGAGAAATTCGTTATAACCTAACGGATAGATATTGCTATTTGTGCGTAGAACAATATGTCAGGTTATAACTAGTCAATTACAAACCACGAACTAACCGATGGTAAACAATACATGTAAAATTAGTACTTTAGCTAAAAAGTAATGTTAGAGGGATAAGGAGGATATAAATCGTACCAAAGCCACTGTAGCTGCCAAAGTGTAGAAATTTCAGGTGTCACATGATAGGTCGGGTTTGTGAGCCAACCATTGTTTGTATTGTTTTTATCGTGATCGCTGTTTTAAATAATTTTCAATTTCAGTTGTTTAAAGTTCAATCGTTTAAATTTGTTAGATTCAAATACAAACCTATACTTCCTCCATAACCAGTTCCTCCAGGTTTGTCTCCAAATGCAAAACCCGCCGTCTTTGAACTTGAGGCTTTTAAAGTACAAGTTTGCGTCATAAGAACTACACATTGCTCTGATCTCCACACAGCAGTTAAAATGTTTCATATATTTCATGTTTCCTGTGTTCACAGTCAATAAAGACTTCTGATTCATCCAGTAGTGCCAGCAAACGTATAACTTTAATTCAGATTTTTCAACTTTCTTTCTTTTAATTACTGGAAGACATTTGTACTAAACGATTCCCTGCACTATAGGTTTATCATGAGTTCTGGTAAACGTAATCCTAGAAACAGACAGATGTATTTTTGATATTGTTTTTTAAGAATTAAAGACGAACTCCTTAGAAATGGGTACTTAATTTCAAGAAATAAATTAATAAAAAACATAGATAACCAGTATTCCTATTCGGCAGCATAGCTTGAAGTGAATTTAGCATATTACAGCTGTTTAAAAATCCCAGGTTTCAGTTTATTAACATCCGTTAAAGTATTATGTAACGCAACAAAAATTCTTACTTTCGTTATTTTAAAATGTTTTTATTAGTTAGAAAAAATAATTATATTAAGGAAATCTCATATCATAATTTAAATTCTTCATATTTTGGTGATAAATCTTTTCGAGAAAGCACTTTTCTGAAAAGCTGAGTGCCTGCGTGAGTAAACATTTCTTCGGATATCTAGACATCTTTTGCTGGTGTGATATACGTTGCGTTAAGGCTCCTGGGAAGCATCACCCACGTCACAATTCATTATGGCCACACCGCCCGGTGGATACCTGGATGTATCGGCTCCCAAAGCATCCAGCAAAACAACTTCGTTTCCACGTACGCATCATTGATCAAACCAACCAATGAAAAGTTGACATACCCTTCTTCTTTATAGGAATGCAACAAGAATAAATGCCTTTACTTTAAGCCGTAAACGTTCTTTACCAGTCTCCAACAACGGACTTGAACATATGTGATTTCTTTGTTTATCAGTTACTGCAACATCGATGATAAAGTAACGATTATTGTTTTTTATCGGTGCCAAAACATCGATTTTTCTACCTATATCTATGTGAGAGAAATGAAATCCCGAACGCCCACTGAATGCATCTGATCTATTAAGCTTAAATTAATTTTGTTCGAATAGCGAATTTTAAAGAAATTATATTCATTAAAATAAACATTAAGTGATAAAAAGCTGAATAAATCTCTCATAAAATGTATGTTTTACTGATAGTCTTCTAGTACATTGTTTATACTAATGACATAACTTAAATAAAATATATAACGAAATCGAACGCTTTTTTGTCAAATAAATACCAATATCTTTAAATTTTAAAATAAAATCATGTGGTATGGCAAACGGAAATATTTAAAATGTCATATCCAGTCATCGGTTTTCAACTTACACATGCCTGATCTACAGTCTCGCTGTCTTTGCAAATTCGCGATTAGTTAAAGTTCAGGTTCAGTCGTTATAAAGTCCTTAGACCCATCTCCAATGCCATGCTGCTGTCATATCCATTTCTATGTTTGATGCTCCGAAAGTGGCAAAAATTAAAGCCTCTTTATCTTTGTCAAAATGGAAGAAAATCCCAGATCTTTGAATCTGAGGCTTTAAAAGTTTAAGCTTATTTGCGCTCATAAGAATTAGACATTACACTGATGTCCACACAGAAAAAAATATGTAAATGTTTCAGATATTTCAAATTTTCTATGTTCACTGTAAATATGAGCTTCATACAGCTGTGTGGGCTGGAGTCTAAATTTATTTCACTTTCTGAAATTATTTTCTTTTAACCGTTGGAACACTTTGCAATTAAAGGATTTCGTACAATGTATGCTTACCATAATTTCTGGATAACACTAGCCCAGAATCTGACAGATATACTTTTCGCCTTAGTTAAATATATATAAAAGACGAACCACGCAGACATAATGTGAATTTGATTTAAAACTGAATGAGACAGTAGAGTAGCATTCATAATCGGTATTGTCATTTGAAGCGAAGTTTTTATAATATAGTAGCTCAAAGTCCCCGGTTGATGTAAAAAATTTGTTAAATTATTATATAAAAAAGCAATATTAATAGAAATTTCGAAGATTTGGCTATTTGGCGTAAGTGTGACAAGGATTGTAAGTCAGAACATATCCGAAAACTTAAAATTTCATTGTCCTGGAGCGGGACACGAAACCGCGTCTCCCAAATATCGCCCGGGTATGTTAACCACTACACCATCCAGAACTACCAAGTGTCAAGTTTCCGATTAAATTGAATACAAGTAGAATATAACTGAATATAATTTGAATATATATCTGGGAAATTCGGGTTTGGGCCCTCTCCAGGACGACAAAATTTTCAAGTTTTCGGATATTATTCGACTTAACATCCTTGTCACACTTACACCAAAAATCGTATTGTCATCCTAAAAATGTTTATTATATGGTGTAATCTCGTATTGCTTTCGTGATACAGTATTAGTGTATATACACTATCTTGCAATTCGTTAATCAGTAAGAAAAATTAAATATAAATATCAATTAAAATTCCAAAGAAAGATTTCATTTATGACTTACACAGATTTGAACAAGCACTGTTCTGTAAAGATCAGTGCGCCCAATTCGCTTTATTTTTGTACAGAAACAGCTGTCTTTCGAATGACGGTTAGTCAGTTTATTCAGTCAGACACACTGTGCGAAAGTATAATGGCGTACACCTTTTTCTATGTATCAATAAATAATTTGAAGAACTTATAAATTTGCAGAAATCAGGCTTACTTTCTATGTTTTCCCTCCTCCATTGTTAAGTGCTTTTAAGTACAGAAAGTCAGTCGAAAGTTTTTTTTGTGGATCACTTTATATCTTCATACGTACCTTTACGACGAAAGCTGGCTAGCATTCAAAATATAGGCCATCGTGTTGCAACGTCTTTAGCCATGTGTCTGCCAGTTCAATTCCGCCCCGGTACAGGTTTTTGTCCTTCAAGGCGAAGAACTATTTCACCGCCGCTGCCACTTCCTCCTTGTTGTTGAAATGCCGACCGCGAAGAAAGTAAGCCATGGACAGGAACAAGTAATAATCGAATGGGGGTAGGTCCGGACTATATGTTGGTAATGGCCTCACTTCGATGCCCTAAAGTTCCTTGAGTTTTGCCTGCGTCGCTGGCGTGGTATGAGGCCGAGCGTTGTCCTGCTATAGGAGAGCGCGCTTTCTGTCCACCAGTGCCGGGTACTTATCCTTCAAAACGTCATACATACGCTCCAATTGTTCAGAGTAGAGATTGGCGTTGATGGTCCGACCGTCTAAAACAAATTCGTAATAGATTATCCCCTGAAATTGCAGCAGACGCAGAGCATCACCTTGTGCTCGAAGCGCCCACGTTTGGCAACACGTTCAGGAAACTGACCCGGGCTCAACCACAGCCGCTGTGTGTTAGGTTTACGGAAATCGACCCACTTGTTATCGTACATAATAATTATATTGATGAAACGTACATCGGGAGGATTTTCTTTGAGTTTCGTACACACTTCCACTAGGCGGTTTGCTTCAGCTGATTTCAGTTCGTGCGGGACAATGCGGCAGCTCCTTAGAAGTTGCCGAAGTCCTCAAGGTAACGAACCACTGTGGTTTGTGATATGCACAGCTCGCCTGATTATCTCCGAATACTTTCTATCGGATTTGCCGCGGCAGCCTGGCGCACGGCCTCCGAATCCACGGTTCAAGACTTACCTGATCATGAGGCTGATCGTCGAGGTTTCGTTCACCTAAGTGGAATGTCTTGAACCATTTGGTCGTGGGACAATAATCAACGAAACCTTCCCCTTTAGGATGTTGCAACCACACCCAGCAACCAAAAATTGTTATTCGGCAGCCGCTTGTTCCCCGGCAGCGCCGAATAACAATTTTCGGTTGCTGTGTGTGGTTACAACGTGGAAAGAGCGATGTGTTTATTTATTCATATCGATAATATTCTTTTTGGTGTCAAAGACATCGGTACTTGCAGTAAGATCAGTTGTTTGTTACACGAAAAGCATTTCTTTTTGCAGTATCAAGAAGAAATATCTTTCTGGTTTATCTCACTATGTGCAAACATTGCAAAAATTGTTATACGCGTCGTCTCAATATGACAGCTATCTACTATTTATGGACGCATGCCACTAGTGCTCGTTCAGATATATAAAGTCAATCAAACGCCCTTCGTAATTTACGAATCAAACCTAGTAGTTGTAACTCCAACTGGCTCAACAATATTTCAACATTTCCAAAAAGGTATCCGCATTAGCAGATCGCAGAGAGCTTATCGAATACAATGTATGATCATATATCGAAAAAATTTGAAAGTAAAACTTTATGACAGAGATGGCGATCATTTATTACCTATAGAGGTTTATACTTTGCTCGTGTTGTTAAGAACATTTCCTGTGACATTAGTGGTACTACTCTCATTATTATGAAACCTCTCCTGTATTAGAAAATGAAATGAGTATTTATTGTGTTGAATTTCATGCATGAGTAATACAAAAGGATAGTAGGATCTCCTCAATGACCCTGAATCCTCTTCCTTCCAGAGATCATGTTCGCATATTGAACGTGTCCTTCTCTTCAAAATATTTCATTTTAAAATCTTTTTTATTTTGCCAATATCTTCTAATAGAAGATAATTTGTTCATTACGGTGCCGCATCCTAACAAGAATTTGCAGGGCTTAAACACATGGTTTAGAATTTTTAAAACGTATCAGAGGAAATTAACATTATCAATAGATGGAGGAGGAATCTCGATAGACTGTTTTGCAGCATCATGAATCAATATTAAATACAAAAAGTAAAAATTTAAATAGCAATACTATAAGTGTTGAATTGTTTCATCCGGTCAATGTGTTGTTCAGTGCAATTTGTCGTCTAATATGTAGTAAGTTATGTAAAAGGAAGTCGTTCTACGAAAAGCTAGTGATGAGCAGCAAGGAAGGTTACCCAATCACAATTTAGCACCTATGTCATTGCTTATTCCTGGATTTTCTAAAATAATGAAATAAACTCACGTTCAAATAGTGTCAAATCCGGGAAGAATTCATGTTAGTTGTTTTCTTTCCTTTTAACGTTTGACATACATAAAGTAATTTTATGTCTCTGTTTGCCGTACATTATTCTTATCATCATCATCATTGTCAACCATTATCAATCCACTGCTGGACGAATGTCTCCCCAAGTTTCCTCCACAACGGTCTGTCTTGTGCCAGTCTCCTCCATGTCACTCCCGCATACTTTCGAATTTCATCCACCCATCTTCCATGTGGTCTTTTTCTGGGCCTTTTCCTGTCCCTTGGAATCCAATCTAAAATTTCGGCTGTCCATCGATGGTCTGTTCTTCTGGCAGTATGTCCAGCCCATTGCCATTTCAGGGATTTAACTCTGATCATGATGTCTTCCACTCTTGTCATTTTTCGGATCCACGTGTTCCTCTTCTTATCTCTCCTGGTTACACCAAGCATGCACCTCTCCATGCTGCTTTGAGTTGTCTGCAGCCTTTGTATGTCTCTTTTAGCTAAGGTCCACGTCTCTGCACCATACGTAAGCACTGGAAGGATGCATTGATCAAACACTTTTCTTTTAAGACATAATGGCATATTGCTCTTGAAAATTATGCTGTTTCTTCCAAAAGCTCTCCAGGCAAGTTTTGTACGCCGATTAATTTCTTCACCAATGTGACCCTCACTTGATATCTGCTGTCCAAGATAAACGTACGTGTCTGTTATCTCCAGCTTTTCTCCATCAATCGATAAACCTTCATTTCTTGTAAAAGCATTGTACATCACTTTTGTCTTCTGAAAGTTCATTTTTAATCCCACTTCTTTACTCTTGTCAGCAAGTTCCTGGATCATACTCTGTAGCTCTGATGGGGTAGTTGCAAAAATGACTATGTCATCAGCAAAACGAAGGTGGGTTAGATAATCTCCATTAATCTTTATCCCTTTGTTTTCCCAGTTCAGTGATTGAAAGACATTTTCAAATGTGGCATTAAAGAGCTTCGGAGATATGGTGTCACCTTGTCTCACTCCTTTTCCAATTTTTATGTGTGTTGTATTTTTTTCAAACAGCCGAATCTTTGCACTAGCATTTTCATAGATGTTATTAATAATATTAATGTATGCATCTTCAATACCGCAGGATTTCAGAGCCATTGCAACTGCTGATGGTTTCACCGAATCAAAGGCTTTTTCATAATCGATAAAAGCCATGCACAATGGAAGCTCATATTCCCTCGCTCTTTCAATTAGTTCTCTCAGTACGTGGATATGATCTATTGTGCTGTAGCCACTCCTGAATCCAGCTTGTTCTCTCGGTTGAGCCATGTCCAGTGTCACCTTCAAGCGGTGTGAAAGAACTTTAGTGAAGATTTTATAAACCACTAATAGGAGGCTGATAGGTCTGTAGTTCCTGAGATCCTCAATGTCACCTTTTTTATGTAGCAAGATCATTGTAGCGTTGTTCCAATCTTCAGGAATTTTCCTTCATTAAGGCATCGAGTGAAAATTTGGGCGAGTACTGTTTCGATTTCTCCACTTGCTTCTTGTATGATGTCTACAGTAATTCCATCTTCTCCTGGAGCTTTTCCCCGCTTCATGTTCTTGATTGCATGTGCAACTTCTGCTGGAAGGACTGGAAGGACTCTGGTACTGGTACCTTTCATGATGTCTGGAGTACATGTATCATCCCTTTCATATAATTTGGAGTAGAAATCTTTCACTCTTGTCAAAGTTTCGCCTCTATTTCTTGTTACAGAACCATCTTCTTTTCTCAGTGCCATAATCTGTTTTTTCCCCTTACTGAGATGTCCCTTTGCTATCTTAAGGCTTTGGTTGTTTTCAATTGCTTTCCTTACTAGTTCACAGTTGAATTTCCTTACGTCTTCAGTGATACATTTTCGTACTGTCTTGCATAGCTCTATATATTCCACTTTGGAAGTCACATCTTCTTTAGTTGTCCTCATCACTCTTCTTTTTTGCATCAACATTTTGGTTTTTCCTGATAATTTGTTCACATGCAATTTGTTCTTAGACCCAGCTAATTTTGTTGCTGTTTCCATAAGAGCTTTGGTTACTTTTCTGTTAACTTCAGAAATATCCACTTCTTCCGATGTTAGGCCTTCTAAAGCAGAGAATCTGTTCTTCAGTTCCAATTTGAAGGTATTATGGTGTTTTTTAAGGTTGGTTATGTCAATACATTTTGTTTGTCTTATGAGCTTGCTACGTTCGAGTTTAGTGTTGAGGTGCATCTTACATCTCACCAATCTATGGTCACTGCCTGTGTTGAACTTGTTTAGCACACTGCAGTTTTCTATGACGAATTTTTTGTTACACATAATAAAATCAATTTCACTTGTCGTCCCATTTGGATGTCTCCATGTCCATTTCCTGTGTGGCTTTTTCTTGAAAAAGGAGTTCAAGATGAAAAACCCTTCTGCCTCTGCAAACTCTACGAGAGTATTTCCACGCTGGTTTCTGTTGCCGTGACCGAATTTACCTACTGAAGTTTCATTCTGTTGCCGTTGCCCTATTTTTGCATTGAAATCTCCCATAATTATCTTCAAGTGCTGCTTACCTTTATTATTTAGATCACGAATTTCCTCATAAAATTCTTCAATTTCTTCTTCAGCATGACTTGTGGTGGGTGCATAAGTTTGAATAATCTGAGCCTGGTATCTTTTCGAGAGTTGGATAACGAGTCGTGCAGCTCTGTCAGAGGAACTTTCAACTTAATGCCATTTATATATATAAACGAAATTTGTGTTAATGTACCATTAAAAAATAGGGATGGGCTTAACAGTGACTCCAAAAAAGTAACCGTGACAAGAAACAGTGACAAAGTCACTGTTTTTGACAAGAACGAACACCTGTATGTTCAAATTAGTCACGTGTCGAAAACACAATCCACAGGAACGTTTCATTAATCGTTACTCGGAACGTCGCTTCTCAGTTCTCGTTCTGGATTCTCAAGAGGAATCGTGTTTGTGTTGTTTCCGAGATTTCCAGGGACAGACAAATTAAGGTGCATTTCACCAGCCCCCCACCACGGAATTTTTTAATTTTTCAGACACCATTCGTTTGTACCACGTATGAACCGGAATGAACTCGGTTTTTTTCGTTTGAACCGCAAAAGTTTTGGAGATATTTAAAAAACAAAGTGGGGGGCTGGTGAAACGATAGCCCCCCCACCATGGAATTTTTAAATTTTTTTTGCACCATTCGTTTGTACCACGTATGAACCGGAATGAACTCAATTTTTTTCGTTTGAACCGCAATAGTTTTTGAGTTATTTAAAAAACAAAGTGGGGGGCTGGTGAAATGGTACCCCCAAAAAATAGATATTTCAAATTTCAGCATAGCCATTCGTTAATAAATCGTATGAACCGGAATGAACTCCATTTTCATCGTTTGAACCACAATAGTTTTTGAGATATTTAACAAATAATATTGAGAATTTGCATATAAATATAGGAGGCAGACCATTTCACCAGCCCCCACCATGGAAATTCAAAATTTCGAAATAGCCATTCGTTAGTAAATCGTATGAACCGGAATGAACTCCATTTCTATCGTTTGAACCGCAATAGTTTTTGAGATATTTAACAAATAATATTCAGAATTTGCATATATAAAGAAAGACCGACCATTTCAACAGCCCCCCACCATGGAAATTCAAAATTTCAAAATAGGCATTCGTTAGCAAATCGTGTGAACTGAAAAGAACTCCACTTTCATCGTTTGAACCGCAATAGTTTTGGAGATATTTAAAAAATAATGTTACAGGCCTATCATTTCAACCCCCCCCCTTATCATGGAAATTCAAAATTCCGAAATAGCCATTCGTTAGTAAATCGTATGAACAAGAACGAACTCCATTTTTATCGTTTGAACCGCAATAGTTTTTGAAATATTTAATAAATAATAGAATTTACATATACGCACAGAGACCGACCATTTCACCAGCCCCCACCCCCATGGAAATTCAAAATTTCAAAATAGCCATTCGTTAGCAAATCGTATGAACCGAAAAGAACTCTATTTTCATCGTTTGAACCGCAATAGTTTTTGAGATATTTAAAAAAGAATGTCACAGGCCTACACCATTTACCCCCCCTTCATCATGGAAATTCAAAATTCCGAAATAGCCATTCGTTAGTAAATCGTATGAACAGGAATGAACTCCATTTTTATCGTTTGAACCGCAATAGTTTTTGAGATATTTAACAAATAATGTTACAGGCCTACCATTTCACCCCCCCCCTCATCATGGAAATTCAAAATTCCGAAATAGCCATTCGTTAGTAAATCGTATGAACAGGAATGAACTCCATTTTTATCGTTTGAACCACAATAGTTTTTGAGATATTTAAAAAATAATATTGAGTTTTTGCATATATACAGAAAGACCGACCATTTCACCAGCCCCCCACCATGGAAATTCAAAATTTCAAAATAGCCATTCGTTAGCAAATCGTATGAACCGAAAAGAACTCCATTTTCATCGTTTGAACCGCAATAGTTTTTGAGATATTTAAAAAAGTATGTCACAGGCCAACACCATTTACCCCCCCCCGTTCATCATGGAAATTCAAAATTTCGAAATAGCCATTCGTTAGCAAACCGTATGAACCGAAAAGAACTCTATTTTCATCGTTTGAACCGCAATAATTTTTGAGATATTTAAAAAAGAGTGTTACAGGCCATTTCATCCCGCGTCCCCCCCTCATCATGGAAATTTAAAATTCCGAAATAGCCATTCGTTAGTAAATCGTATGAAACTGAAAAGAACTCCATTTTCATCGTTTGAACCGCAATAATTTTTGAGATATTTAAAAAAGAATGTTACAGATCATTTCATCCCGCGTCCCCCCCCCTCATCATGGAAATTTAAAATTCCGAAATAGCCATTCGTTAGTAAATCGTATGAACAGGAATGAACTCCATTTTTATCGTTTGAACCGCAATAGTTTTTGAGATATTTAACAAATAATGTTACAGGCCTACCATTTCACCCCCCCCCCTCATCATGGAAATTCAAAATTCCGAAATAGCCATTCGTTAGTAAATCGTATGAACAGGAATGAACTCAATTTTTATCGTTTGAACCGCAATAGTTTTTGAGATATTTAAAAAATAATATTGAGATTTTGCATACATACAGAGAGACCGACCATTTCACCGGCCCCCCACCATGGAAATTTAAAATTTCAAAATAGCCATTCCTTAGCAAATCGTGTGAACCGAAAATAACTCCATTTTCTTCGTTTGAACCGCAATAGTTTTTGAGGTATTGAAAAAAGGATGTTACAAGCCTACACCATTAACCCCCCCCCCCCCCCTCACCATGGAATTCGAAATTTCATAGCCATTCGTTAGTAAATCGTATGGCCGTCCCGGTGGCTCAGTGGTCTAAGGCGTTGGCCTCTGATCATTCGTCCGTAAGGGGTCCGGGTTCGAATCCCGGTCAGGCATGGATGTTGTGTTTGTCTTACGGCACTGGCTCTCTCCCTTCCCTGGAACCAGTGACCCTAAATTGGGAACGGGCGACTGCTTATAGCCCATTGAGTTGCTCACGGTGGTCGTTAAACCTCCAATAAAAAAAAATCGTATGAACCGAAAAGAACTCCATTATTATCGTTTGAACCGCAATAGAGTTTGACATACCTACAAAAAAAAAGGATTCAGAAAATATGGAGCCGACAATCCCCCCCCCCACATGTAATTTCAAAATTTCAAAATGACCATTCGTTAGTAAATCGTATGAACCGGGAAAAACTCTGTAAGAGCGAACGTGTCGTCACGCGACTTAGCGCCGCCTCCTACTTAAGCATCCGAGGAGCACGCGCAGCGGACTCACAACAAGCAGAGAGTTCGTTTACTCTTCCCGGAAGTACACACTCTCTCTCTCTCACTCTGTTCGAGCGAACAAACGAAACCTCCCCCACTTTACTATATATATATCTGTGAATCGGGGAGGCAGAGCGACAACAGCTGGTTATACCGAAGTTTATCCACTTTCAGACATAATTTGAAAAGAACGCTTGGTTAACACATATACGAAACACTTATTCTTCATCAACTAGAATTTTGATGGCGGCGGATTACTCGCTCTTGAAAGTGACCTCGTTATGACTGGACCTGGCAAAGATCGTGGAACGCGCAAGATAAGGTGATCGAATTCTGTAGAAATCTCACCCTGCGTTGGCGTCCTAACTTAGGGTCTCCTTGACACTAGATATACCTCTATCTTATCGATGCTTCAGGACTAGTCTTCTAGCTATCCTTCTCTAATCGATGCTTCAGTGGACTGTACTAAGTCCGTAATTCAGTAGTATATCATCAGCTACTCTACCGGTATCCCTGACTCGGGTAGATTCCTTCTGTAGCGGCGACCTACTTCATCTAGGTCGGTGCCCGCTCTTTCCCCGTGGACTCCGAGAGCCCACCACACCATCCACGCAAACGCGTTCCTTTCTATCGGAGGACTATCACCTTCGCTCTCCGAAGACAGACTGCTCCAACAGGTCCACTCGGAGCGACCTTTTCGCCCCCCCCCTTCACGCTGCTCCTTCTTCAAGGGCGACGGCGCTGACCTTCAACATGCTGCTCTCCTCTCGCGCCACGTGTCACCTCTCGCGCCCTTCACCTGCCCCATCCCTAGTCGTTTTCCGGGAATCGGGCTCCTAGACCTTTAAATCTACCTTGCGCATTCCTCGCTTATCCTCAGGCTATACATTATTGAGTGCCTCCTTCCGAGAAAGCAATCATATCGTCGTAGTACATCCGTAGCAATACAATACACATTGTTATAACTATACAAAAGAGTATGTCTGCATTTCAGAATTGTATGCGCCTAGTGAAAATGAACAATGTATCTGTGAAAGTCACAGCGTCCTTGGCGATACTTTCAGTTCGTAGAACAAGTCCTCGCCCTTTCTAAGGCGTGAGAACCTGAAGTCTTTTGTCATACATTTCGCCTCCCCCCCCCCAAAAGGATTAAACATATTTACGAATTCTCTGTCGCCATTTTGGGAACTTGCGATGTTTTCTTTGGTCAAAAAAAAAACCACATAATGTTTATCATTGAAATGAATTAAATCGTTAATGTGTCCGTTCTTACAAACTCCATGTTTATTTTTTCAACCCCGATAGTTTTTGAGATGTTTAAAAATGTTCCACGATTTCAGCTGCCCCCACCCCCACCCCCGGACATTTCCTGTTTCAGAATAGCTATTCGTTAGCATCGTGTGAACCGGAAGGAGCTACATCTTTATCATTCGAATCTGGATAGTTTCTGAGATATTTGTATAAAGGGTAATGGAGGATGATGAAGAAGTAATTTATTTTCAAAAAGTCTTGTATTCGTTCCTGTCATTATCTTAAAGATCTCTCCGTTTCTAGCTTTGAACCGCAGCAGTTGAAAAGACATTCCAAAAAGAACGTGACGGTTTCAACATTTCTTCAATGTGTCTCAAGGACCAGAACACAAGAGAACCGGAAAATGCATGGCATAGTAAAACAGCCAAAATCTCGGAGCTGAAACAAACGACGCAATCCAGTCTGTAGTAAACATACAGTACAAGGCATCACAGAAAGAAAGGGAGCATGGCAGAGGCACAAAGCAGTCCGTTACATTACAATCGTGCGCTGTAGTAGGTGGCAGATACAACACGAGGCAAAGCACACAGGGAACAGTCACTGAGCAGAGGAACGGCTGAGCCAGCAAATAGAGAAAGCACCATACCTGGAACCAGGGAGCAACATGATGAGTAGAAAACCCAGGAACTATTCCTTCTTCCTTTTAAGGAAAAAACGAAATTATTGGTGCGAAATTATTGCTGTCCATCTGTGGTTATTGGGCGCCATCCTCCGACAAAAAGAGAAATAATGGTACTAATGCCACATTGAAAAGAAAAACATTAAGGAAAAACTATTACTTTCTTTAAAATTGGCATTTTCTGTCTAACAGTGGCATAGCAGTTAGACATACTATACAAAACATAGCAGGGTAGGAAGCAACACATGGCACTCCGGGAAAATCGGGCAGGGGGCATGCTTGAACCACAGAAAAACAGAAGCAGAACGAACGGTGCGAGGCAGTTGGTGATGGTCATGTAAAGCGGATGCAGGCAGGACATCGTAAGACAAAACACACAGAAAAAGGTCACAAAGCAGAATGATGAGGGGAAAAAACGAGGCACGAGGGAAAACACTTCACAAAGAGGAGAACGAAACAACAAGGGCTCAAAGAGACAGGGAGAAACATAGCTAAGAAAACACAACAGAAATCAATCATCAAACAAAACCACACAGGAGCTAATCAGGTGGACACCGAAGAAGGAGACGATGTTGAGCATGACAAATGAAGTGGTCAAGACAACCATAGTAACATTCAACTTCCGGGTAAGAGCCCGAAAGGTGAAAAAATGCAAAGTAAAAAGCGCTGAGATTGTCAACCAGAGATGAGTAAACTGCCGGATCGTTGGAAGCAATAAAGTGATTAAGTGTAGCATCGTGAGAAGAGTCAAAGAACAATGGGAAAGCGGCATCTAGAGAAAGAGTCTGCGTAAACTCGGGAACAACTTGAAGGCGAGCAACAAGATTAGGCACAACAGAGGGACTGTCAAGAACGCGAGCAAAAGTGACGGCAGCAGGATCAGGAGCGGAGCCTTGCGAAGAACGATGAGGAGGAGGCATAATCACAGCGGCACGCTTAGCGCGAATCTTGCGATTAGACCGATGACGACGCTTCTTATTAGGAGCAATACCAGTAGGGAAATGTTGACGAAGAGGACGAGACGACGTAGAAGGAACAACAGGCGGCGTCTCGGGATTCTGGCGAGGTGAATAGGGTACAAAGTCGGATGACACATGTAAGGTGGTAGCTGCAGGAACAACAGAAGCCGGGGAGGGTGGGGTTTCAAACGAGACTAGAAGAGGAGCTGTGCGAAAGAGCAGGGACAGACCATGGCGACCAGAAGGTGAAACAAAGACAACGGCACTAGAAGCATCAGAAGAGCCCCGAGAAGGTGAAAAGGTCGGAGAGCACACCGGAGTACTGGAACCAGTGGAGGAAAGATGAGCGTCTGAATGTGGCGTAGCCGACGTACGCAGCGGCGATGGTGGAGCAGAAAATCCCGGGATCGAGATAGACGAGGTGACTTGCGAAAACAAAGAAGGCAGCACCTGAACAGGCGGAGAAGGTGCAGCAACAGGATGTGACAAAGCGCAAACATCAGACGATGAAAAAGAAAGAAATACAGACGAAGGCACCGAAACAGGAGCAGTAGATCCAGATGTACCCACAACAGACGATGCTGGCGAGGAAGGAAAAAGACCAACGGAGGCAGATGATGGCGATGGAGACTAAGAAGGTGTGAACTGATCAGGCGAAAGCGTGGTAACTGGAAGCGAAGAAAGAGGTTCTGTGACGGGAACTTGAGCAGCCGTTGAAGAAGACTAGGAAGAAATGAGGGGGCATTGCGAGAAATGGTGACCAGGCTGTTTACATGAGATGCAATGATAGGCAGTGAATACGTTGAATGCGACGTTGTGATGACAACAAATCACCAGAAAAGTTGTGGGGCAGTAAGAAACAGTCTGTGTCAGGGAAAAAAACTAAGTCTTGGCGGCGGAAGCCAAAATAAGGACGATCACCTTGATCAACATGGGCGGCGGGTATCTTGCGGATATCACCAAGAACGCGGCCACACCGAGAAGGAAAAGCATGTAAAAACTCATCGGAAACGTCCGGAGGTACAGGTTACAAATTAAGAAAAACGGGAGAATGTGCAAGGAGGATAGGGACCAAGCTATGATCTCCAACGGAAAGGCTAGTCGATAGGACTTGAGGAACAAACTCAGGTGAAAAAATATATACAAGAATGGACTTAGGCTTGCTGGCGAAATGTGTAATTGCACCGGAAGGGAGAAACGACAATGCAGACATACACTGTATAGACGTGCAACTTGACATTGGGTAAGGCGTCGAACTTGACACTTAAACTAAGAGTTGAAAGCATTGTACGTGTGCAATAACCGTGGAACCTTGACATGAAATATAGGAGTCCAAGGCTGTCGCGAGGAAAGTCGGAGACGTTGAACACGGATCTGTAGCAGGATGAGGAGAAGAGCCGTCCTGGGACGCATCCAACACACTTGGAGGACAAGTCATCGAAGCAGCACATAGTGACGTGAGAGGGAAATAGAATTTAGAAGCAGAAGCACAGGCCATGGACAATGTGTAGAAATGCACGGCGAAGGGCACACAGATCCACTATAACAAGGTGGGGCACCAGGAAGGCGATCAGCATACCGAAGAAGGCAGCGCAGAGAACCACTGTCAATGGGTGGAACACAAGGAAGGTAATCCACACACCGGTGAAGGCAGCGCAGAGAACCATTAACGATGATTGGAGCGCAAACACGGAAGGCAAACGTAGACACAGCAGCAGGAAGGCTACTACATGCAGCAGACAGTTTTAGAGCAAAAAGTCAAGGCGAGTCACGATGGGCAGATTGTAAACAGGCCCAACGAGATGAATTGTAAACAGGCCCAACGAAATGAATTGTAAACAGGCCCAACGAAATGAATTGTAAACAGGCCCAACGAGATGAATTATAAAGGAATATCGGCAAAATATGCATGTACCAACTCGAAAGAATGACTAGGAAGAGAGCGCAGACATTCATGCACGAGAGAAACACAAATTAATTCGGCGGTGGGCGCTAGATACAGGCGGAGCACAAAATGCAGAGCTCGAAAGGGCGTGGCCAGCAGAGCAACGTGACGGGATGCTGTGTGAGTCAAATATCGTACAAAGACAATTGTTTGGATGGGACCATTTCAAGAATGTTTGTTTTAAATTTAAGGGTGCATCTGCTTCGCACTTCCTTTCGACCGAAGCGTGTTAAAGTGGAAAAGTTTCCTGCACGTTCTTTGAAAACTAAAGGATGTACTTATACCTTCACTATATACATGTATCTGTCTGTATACGTTTATCTGTGTACCTCTAAGTCTGATTTAATATCAGCCTCTTTTTTGCTTTGGGAAGCTAGAACAGTGAGAACGATGATCCTAGCATTTTAATCTTTATCTGATCCATAATTTCGCCGCCAAGAGCGAAATGCAAATTCCACCGATTTCAAAATATATTTTGCTTCATATCGTTGCTCAAAAATCAGATTGAAACACTTTCGACGCCTATTGAATGTACCATTTTTACGTACAGCTTATTGTATCTTAATATTACCGAATTTTTCTGTTACGACGAGCAAATGCGTACATTACTGTTTGTGAAAATTGCAACGCCAAAAAAGAATCGCACTATTCAAAAGAAATTTATATCACAGATTCCTCATGTTGCAGGAGATAACTGATTTTATTTTTAGATCTATAGAAGATTTTGTCAATTCAAATTCAGTACTATTTGTTCAGTTGCTGCCTACCAAAGATGTTAGGCAGCAACTGAACAAATAACTAGTATACGAATGAATAATTAATACACACAATTGACGTAGATTTGGGACATCAAACAGATGGCATGGCTCTTTCCACGGTTTTAAGTGAGTCACGGGAAAAGTATCATCGGCCGCCAACGGAAATCCAACCAAGGGTCTTCCAGTTACTCGCTGGACATGCTACCACTGCACCAATTGCTTCTTACCATCTTTGAGGAATCCCCACCATTGTGCGGGTCTCCAAGAAGCAACCAGCCATGTGGTTTGGCAATTAATCACATGTGAGTCTTTAGAATTCGAGGCCGCTGCGGTGCAGTGGTAGCATGTCCAGCGCGTAACTGGAAGACCCTGAATTCGATTCCCGGTGGCGGCCGATGATAGTTTTTCCGTGACTCACTTAAAAACGTGGAAAGAGAAATGACTTCTGTTTGATGTTCCTAATCCACGTCGATTGTGTGTATTAATGCAGGACAATTACAGAGGCATCTGTGGCACGTAGTCCGGTCATCTTCAATAGCGCGTCGCACCGCTTCGTGCGGTGATACATGTTGCAATATGGTCCAGCATAGAGGCGAACAGACGCCTGATGTCCTGCTGAAGAGGGCCCACACTTGTTGGACGGTGTGCTCCAAATCCCGGATAGTGCGGCACAGAGTCAACCGGCGTTTCAACTGGTCCCACGCATGCTCGATAGAGGACATGTTCGGTGAGCGGGCATGCCATGGAACTGTATGGACATGACGTAGGCAGTCCTAGAAAACCCGAGCAGTGTGCGGGATGGCACTATCCTGCTGGTAAAGCGCACCTAGAATTCCGCCCAGGAGTGGGAGCACATGGGGCCATATGATCTCATCCACATACCGCTGGCCCGACAATGATCCACGTACCACTACTAGAGCTGATCGGCTATCGTAGGCAATAAACCATAAAGGCTCCCTAGACCGTAATGCCTGCAGTGGGGTAGGTGGGACGCTCGATAGCAAGGTTGGAATTGTGCCGTTGACCCCGGGACCTCCACACCCGGACACGATGATCATCTGTCCCCAAAACGAACCGACACCAATCTCTGAACACCACACGTCGCCAGTCTGTGGCGTTCCACGTTGCTCTCGCCTGGCACCATTGCAAACAGAGCCGGCGATGATCCGGTGTTAATGGCAGAACACGTAAGAGGCGCTGGGATCGCAGATTCGCTTCCGCGAGACTTCAGGAAATGGCTCGTTGGCACACAAGAGCCGCTACATTTGCCTGGGGAGAGGACAGGGTTCTCGTGGGATCCATTCGTGCCTGCCGTACGAACTGTCTATCCTCTCTACGGATGGTCCTCCTGGTTCGTTCGGAGACACCCGCCGTGCGGCAGTGCCGTCACGTGTCCACTGCTCCCAACACAGTCGGACGGTATGGTCAGAACGATCCACGTGGTGGGTTATACGGCGCGCCGACCGACCTGCTGTTTTCAGCCCGATGATCAGGCCTCTCTCAAAGCCCGTAAGTTGCGTACATCGACGTCTCTGGTGTCTACCCGGCATTCTTGTCACTCTATACTCTCGCTTGCGCCGGCCGGTGCTTTTCTCTTTCATGGGGCATCGACTACACGCCGGTTTATAAGCCTGCTGGTTCGTGCTAGCAGCGCCGCCACAAGGTGTGCGGTTATGCGCACTCGCACCAAACGAACCCTAGCTATTTGCAAAGTTTCGCGGTTGTAGCATGTTTTCTTCTAGGTGTGCAAATTTTTTGTCCACGAGTGTACAAGAAGCAAGTGGAAGAATTGAAACTTCACTCGCCCAAGTTTTCACCAGCTGTCTCACCGAAGGTAAGATTCCTGAGTATTGGGATAATGGTACAATGATCCTGCTACATAAAAAAGGTGACGTTGAGGATCTCAGGACCTACAGGCTCATCAGCCTCCTATCAGTTATTTATAAAATTTCAATTAGGTTCTTTTACATCGCATGAAGGTAAAACTGGACATGGCTCAAGCAAGAGAAGAAGCTGAATTCAGGAGTGGCTACAGCACTGAAGATCATGTCCATGTACTTAGAGAACTAACTGAAAGAACAAGAGAGTATGAACTCCCATTATGCAAGGCTTCTATTGATTATAAAAAGGCCTTCGATTCCGTAAAACCATCAGCAGTTACAACTGCTTTGAAAACCTGCGGTATTGCAGATGCATACATTAGCATTATTAATAGTATCTCTGAAAATGCATTTGCAAAAGTTTGGATATTTGAGGATGCAGCACTAATAAAAATTGGAAAGCTAGTGTGACAAAGTAAAATCATATCTCCCAAACTCTTTAATCCCACATAGCAAAATATTTTTTAATTACTGAACTGGGACAAAGAAAAAAATATTTATGCAGATAATTCAAATCACGTTCGTTTTGCTGATGACGTTGTCATTTTTGCAACTACGACTTCTGAACCGCAGAATACGATCCAGGAACTTGCTGACAAGAGTAAAGAAGTGGAATTAAAAATGAACTTTCAGAAGGCAAAAGTGACGTATATTGCTTTTACAAGAAACGAAGATTTATTTATTGATGGTGAAAAGCTTGAGACAACCGATACCTACATTTATCTTGGGCAGCAGATATGAAGTAAGGATCACATTGATGAAGAAATTAATCGGCGTGTAAAACTTGGATGGATAGTTTTTGGAAGAAGTAAAATTTTTACGAAAAGTATGCCATTGTGTCTTAAAAGATAAGGGTTTAATCAGTTCATCCTGCCAGTGCTTACGTATGGAGCAGAGACATGGACCTTCACTAAACAAGTTAGTAAAATAATGCAATGCATTGAATATGATACGCTTTCCAACATACCAGAAATAATTACTCAAGATATGAGAATAATGGCTGTGGAATAAATCTCGGTCCTGTGCCCTGACCTTTGATCCCATTTCGATGATATTCAACAGAACCGGTTCGGTATACCTCCGAAATAACATGATAACGTTTTGTCGCAATCGAAGCATTTTTACGTAAGTTATGATGCATAAGGACTATGGAATAGATCCCGCTCCTGTGTCCTAACCTTTGACCCTATTTTGTCCATTTTCTATAGGGTTTGTCCCCAGGGGGTTCCCTACCACATACTAAAATTTCACCGAAATCGAACCATTTTTACGTGAGTTATCATGCCGACAGACGGACGGACAGACGGACGGAAAATGCTGAAGCATATACGCTTCTTCAACCTACGGTTGGAAAGCATAAAAAAGACAAACAAAGACTGCAGACAACGCAAAAAGCCCTGGAGAGAATCATGCTTGGTGTAAACAGGAAAGATAAGCAGACGGACTCATGGATAAGGAAAACGACAAGAGTTGACGACATCATGACCACAATGAAGTCACTGAAATGGTGAGGGCATGACATGTTGCTAGAAGAACGACCACCGACGGAAAACCGAAATTTTAGAATGAATTTCGAGGGACAGGAAAAGACCCAGAAGAAGACCCTATGATAGAATGATGCATGAAATTCGAAAGCATAGAGGTGTGTCATCGAGGAGACACGCTCAAGACAGACAATTGTGGGAGAAACTTGGGAGACCTTCATCCAGTAGTGGATTCAAAGATGATGATATATATATATATCATTGTAAACCATTATCAATCCACTGCTGGACGAAAGTCTCCCCAAATTTTCTCCACAACGGTCTGTCTTGTGCCAGTCTCCTCCATGTCACTCCCGCATACTTTCGAATTTCATCCACCCATCTCCATGTGGTGTTCTTCTGGGTCTTTTCCTGTCCCTTGGAATCCAATATAAAATTTCGGCTGTCCATCGATGGTCTGTCCTTCTGGCAGTATGTCCAGCCCATTGTCATTTCAGGGATTTTCTCTGATCATGGTGTCTTCCACTCTCGTCATTTTTCGGATTCACGAGTTCCTCTTCTTATCTCTCCTGGTTACACCAAGCATGCACCTGTACATGCTGCTTTGAGTTGTCTGCAGCCTTTGTATGTCTCTTTTAGTTAAGGTCCACGTCTCTGCACCATACGTAAGCACTGGAAGGATGCATTGATCAAACACTTTTCTTTTAAGACATAATGGCATATTGCTCTTAAAAATTATGATGTTTCTTCAAAAAGCTCTCCAGGCAAGTTTTGTACGCCGATTAATTTCTTCATCAATGTGACCCTCACTTGATATCTGCTGTCCAAGATAAACGTACGTGTCTGTTATCTCCAGCTTATCTCCATCAATCGATAAATCTTCATTTCTTGTAAAAGCATTGAACATCACTTTTGTCTTCTGGAAGTTCATTTTTAATCCCACTTCTTTACTCTTGTCAGCAAGTTCCTGGATCATACTCTGCAGCTCTGATGGGGTAGTTGCAAAAATGACTACGTTATCAGCAAAACCAAGGTGGGTTAGATAATCTCCATTAATCTTTATCCCTTTGTTTTCCCAGTTCAGTATTGAAAGACCTTTTCCAATGTGGCAATAAAGAGCTTCGGAGATATGGTGTCACCTTGTCTCACTCCCTTTCCAATTTTTATGTGTGTTGTATTTTCAAACAGCCGAAAATTTGCACTTGCATTTTCATAGATGTTATTAATAATATTAATGTATGCATCTTCAATACCGCAGGATTTCAGAGCCATTGTAACTGCTGATGGTTTCACCGAATCAAAGGCTTTTTCATAATCGATAAAAGCCATGCACAATGGAAGTTCATATTCTTTCGCTCTTTCAATTAGTTCTCTCAGTACGTGCATATGATCTATTGTGCTGTAGCCACTCCTGAATCCAGCTTGTTCTCTCGGTTGAGCCATGTTCAGTGTTACCTTTAAGCGGTGTGAAAGAACTATAGTGAAGATTTTATAAACCACTGATAGGAGGCTGATAGGTCTGTAGTTCCTGAGATCCTCAATGTCACCTTTTTTATGTAGCAGGATCATTGTAGCGTTGTTCCAATCCTCAGGAATCTTCCCTTCATTAAGGCATCGAGTGAAAATTTGGGCGAGTACTGTTTCGATTTCTCCACTTGCTTCTTGTATGGTGTCTACAGTAATTCCATCTTCTCCTGGAGCTTTCCCCCGCTTCATGTTCTTGATTGCATGCGCATCTTCTGCTGGGAGGACTGGAAGAACTCTGGTACTGGTACCTTTCATGATGTCTGGAGAACATGTATCATCCCTTTTATATAATTTGGAGTAGAAATCTTTCACTCTTGTCAAAATTTCGCCTCTATTTCTTGTTACAGAACCATCTTCTTTTCTCAGTGCCATAATCTGTTTTCTTCCCTTACTGAGGGGTCGCTTTGCTATCTTTAGGCTTTGGTTGTTTTCAATTGCTTTCCTCACTAGTTCGCAGTTGAATTTCCTTACGTCTTTAGTGATAATTTTTTGTACTGTCTTGCATAGCTCTATATATTCCACTTTGGAAGTCACATCTTCTTTAGTTGTCCTCATCTCTCTTCTTTTTTGCATCAACATTTTGGTTTTTCCTGATAATTTGTTCACATGCAACTTGTTCTTAGACCCAGCTCATTTTGTTGGTGTTTCCATAAGAGTTTTGGTTACTTTTCTGTTAACTTCAGAAATATCCACTTCTTCCGATGTTAGGCGTTCTAAAGCAGAGAATCTGTTCTTCAGTTCCAACTTAAAGGTATTATGGTGCTTTTTAAGGTTGGTTATGTCAATACATTATGTTTGTCTTATGAGCTTGCCACGTTCGAGTTTAGTGTTGAGGTGGATCTTACATCTCACCAATCTATGGTCACTACCTGTGTTGAACTTGTTCAGCACACTGCAGTCTGCGTTGACGAATTTTTTGTTACACATAATAAAATCAATTTCACTTGTTATCCCATTTGGATGTCTCCATGTCCATTTCCCGTGTGGCTTTTTCTTGAAAAAGGAGTTCAAGATGAGAAACCCTTCTGCCTCTGCAAACTCAACGAGAGTATTTTCACGCTGGTTTCTGTTGCCGTGAGCGAATTTACCTCCTGAAGTTTCATTCTGTTGCCATTGCCCTATTTTTGCATTGAAATCTCCCATAATTATCTTCAAGTGGTGCTTACCTTTATTATTTAGATGACAAATTTCCTCATAAAATTCTTCAATTTCTTCTTCAGGATGACTTGTGGTGGGTGCATAAGTTTGAATAATCTGAGCCTTGTATCTTCTCAAGAGTTGGATAACGAGTCGCGCAGTTCTGTCAGAGGCACTTTCAACTTCTACAACTTTATCCTTCAGTTTCTTGTTTATTATAAATCCAACACCACTAGTTCTGCCAGTATGTGTCCCACGATAGTAGAGGAGATGTCCATTTTTCCGTTCAATGAGATCTTCTCCTTTTCTCCTTACCTCACTTAGCCCGACGATGTCCCACTTGATCCTTTGTAGTTCCTCTTCCAATTCAAGAAGCCCTGAATCAGGAGATAGGGAGCATCCATTGTAAGTAGCCAAGGTCAGCATCAGATGGCAGCCTAGTCCGGTCCTCCAAGGATTCTTAGCACCCTCTGCCTTCATGTCGCACTGGCCGCTGCCTTGGCCAGGTACATTCGAGCTGCCGGAGACTGAGGGCCAAGATTTAAGTTGTAGAGTCATTTTGGAGGGGTTTGGCCATAACTCACCACGCTGGCCAAGCGGGTTGGTGAGTGTGGGATAGCATTTCCTCTAATCCCGATGGTATAGTTATACCGCTATTGGCGGTCGTCAGAGCCCCTTTAGTGGGAACAGGATGCACCACGAGAAGGCGGGGTTGACATTTGTCAAGGAGAGGCTGTGATGTTACGCATCACCGGACCTTACATTCCACACACACATATATATATATATATATATATATATATATATATATATATATATATATATATATATATATAAACGAACGAAAAGTTACATCCGCAGGTGTGGCAGAATTAACACGCATCCCATTGCTTGGGAAGACGACGCATCCCATCGCTGGGAAAGACGACGCATACCGTCTGGAAAAAGGAACTTTAGTTTCTCCTTGAATCATTTGGATATGTCAACATGAAAGTCACATGTTGACAGATCCGGGCTATAGGCTGGGTGGTGCAGAACCTCTCACCCTTTCCGTGCTAACGCATCCTGCATAATGTGTGCAACAGAATCACACCACGCGAAAGCATGCCAGGTCACCCATTCTTGATTGCTTTATGCAGCTTGTCCACTGTGTCGATGTAGTGGTTGGCATTGCTGTTCACGTGAGGCTCTTTAAAGTCCACCAACAAAAGCCCTTCAGCATAACCTCCCCGACGGAGTCCTGTGACTTGAATTTTATGTGTTTTGGTGATCCGGGATGTTTCCATTGCATGCTCGCTGGTTTGCTGGATGGCTCAAAGCCGTGGCACCGCGATTCGTCACCTGCCACTATGCGCGATATAAATGCATCACCCTCTGCTTTGTAACGCAGCAAGTGGTTCAAACTCCAACCCATACATTCTTCCTTATGGTGGTCAGTCAGCATCCGCGGGATTAATTGTAAACATACTTTCCGATATTGCAGTATCTTCGTAACCACAGTTTGAACTGTAACAAATGTCATAGCAAAGTCCTCCGTTTGCGAACGTCAGCCCCGACGACGGTTTTACATGCATTTCTTTCTCGGTGTGGGCGCATTGTTTGTGTTATTCGCACGCTCCCCGCCGATAAAGGTGATCGTCCTTATTTAGGCTTCCGACGCCAAGCCTTAATTCTCTTCCCTGATATGGACTCCATTACTTCCTGCCCCACTGTTTTCCAGGTGCTCTGTGTTCATCACAACGTCGTTATAAACGTGTTCACTGCGTATCATTGCTTCTCATGTAAAACGCCTGGTCATCATCGCTTGCAGTGTCCGCTCACCTCTTCTTGTTCTTCCTCAACGGCTGCTCAAGTGCCCATCACAGAACCCCTTCTTCACTTCCGGTCACCACGCCTGCGCTTGTTTCGCTTCCACCTTCTTAGTCTCCATCTCGATTGTCGTTGCCTTCCTCTGCAGGTCTTTTTCCTTCTCCACTAGCGTTGCCTCTTGTGGATACATCTGGATCTACTGCTCCTGCTTCGGTGCCTTCGTCTGTCTTGCTTTCTTCTTCGTCGTCTGTTGTCTGTGCTTTGTCACATCCCGTTGCCAACCTTTCTCCGCCTGTTCAGGTGCTGCCTTCTTTGTTTTCGCACGTCACCTCGTCAATCCCAACCCCGGGATTCTCTGCTCCATCATCTTCGCTGTGTACGTCAGCTTCGCCACCCTCAGACGCTCATCCTTTCTTCAGCCGTTCCAGTACTCCGGTGTGCTCTCCGCCCGTTTCACCTTCTCCGAGCTCTTCTGTTGCCTCTAGTATTGTTGCCTTCCTTTCGATTTCTGGTCCCGTGATCGGTCCCCGCTTTCCAGCACAGCTACTCTTCTGGATTTGTGTGAAGCCTTACCTTCACCAGCTCCTGTTGCCCCATCAGTTGCCTCTTTGCTTGCGTTATGCGCACATGATCCAGATCTTCCTTGTCAGACTTCTCACTTGCTGTCGGTTACTCCTTCACCACGTCCCTGTTGGTATTGCTTCTAATAAGAAGTGCCGTCGTCGCTCTAATCGAGAGACTCGTACTAAGCGAACCGCGGTCGCTCAGCCTTCTCTTCATCGTTCTTCAGGTTCCGCTCCTAATTCTACTGTTGCTGCTTACGCCGACCTTATTGGTACTCCCTCCGTTTCCACTGCAATTGTCGCTCGCCTCCAAGCTGTCCCTGGGTATTCGAAGATTCTCTTCCCAGATGCTGCCAACCCTTGTTCTTTGCCTCTTCTTGTGACGCTGGTTTGGATCCCCTTCTTGACTCCCATGATCCAGCTGATTACTCGAATATGATCGGGGATATTCGCTGCTTCCTCCAAGTTTTCGTTGACCTCACGAGATCTTACCCCTGAGATATTTCGTTATTAAAGTTTTCTTAATTGCTACCTTGGTGATACTCAAAATCGCCTCATTGATCTGGTTCTGACCGATTAGTTTCTGTCTGCACTGGCATGATGTTTCGCTTCCTGCCGTCTTTGCCTTGCTGCTGTTCCGTCTTACTCCTTTGCATGTTTCTGGTATGCGTTGTACCCAACCTTTTTCTTTCCGTTGTATCCTATGTACCGCCATGTTTTCTCCACATCTCGGTTCTTTCAAACATCCGCCCGGTGCCTACTTCCGTGAACCCGTCACATTGTTTTGTTCACAGAGCTTCTTCCTGTGTGCATTGTTATGCGCGATTCTTCTCTTATACCTTTCGTCACTGTCCTGGATTGCCCTATGTTGCTGTTTGCACCCAGTTAGTTTTTTCAGGTGTTTTTCCTGTCTCGTCGAGTATTTGTCTTATGTCATGCCATGTGCCTCAGCATACCTTCTACTGTTGTGCTACGTTACTTGCTCATCCAGTGTGACTCATCTCGTCAGATACTTACCGTTATTGCTTTGCCTCATGCTAATTGATTGTCCCATACTGTTACCTACACCATGCCATCTTTGCAAGTGTTATCTGTTGCACCTCGTTTTCTGCTTTTCATGCTGCGCCCCGGAGCATGAAAAGCAGCCTCCAGTTCGATGTATTCTCCATCTCCATGTCCGTCGTTCCTTCTGCTCAGTGACTGTTCCAGTGTGCTTCGCTTATCACAGATTGCCTTGTGCTGCTCGTTCAGCTTCGTTTATCTTTGTATGTCCTGATTGGCTTTTACAGACTGCTTTATGCTGCTCGTCCAGTACCGTTATTCTTATTGTTTTATCGTGCTATTTATTTTCCGTTCTCCTGTGTACTAGTCCTCGATACCTAATAAAGCAACGTCACGTTGTTTTTGGAATGTCTTTTCAACTGCTGGGGTTCAAAGCTAGAAACGGGGATTTCTTTCAGCTAATGTCAGGAACGAATGAAAGACTTTGTGCAAAACAAATTACTTCTTCATTATTCTCCATTACCCTTATTACAAATATCTCAAAAACTATCAAGATTCGAACGATGAAGAAGGAGGTCTTTCTGATTCACACCATGCTAACGAATAGCTATCCTGTAATGGGAAATGTCCAGGTTGGGGTGGGCGGGGGGAAGAGGCAGGTGAAATCGTGGGCTACTAACATTCTTTTTTAAACATCTCCAAAACTATTGCTATTCAAACTATGAAAATGGCGTTTATTCCGGTTCACACCATTTACTAAAGAATGACTATCTTGAAATATTTAATGAATTAACATGGTGAGAGGGGGGTGATGGTCGGTCTGGAATATATATATACATAAGTTCTCAATATTGTTATTTTTTTCTCAAAAACTGTTGCAGTTCAAACGATGAAAATGGATTTCCCCTCGGTTCATACGATTTGCTAACGAATGGCTATTTTGAAATTTTGAATTTCCATGGTGGGGGGGGGGGGGCTGGTAAAATGGTCGGTCTCTCTGTATATATGCAAATTCTCAATATTATTTTTTAAATATTTCAAAAACTATTGCGGTTCAAACGATAAAAATGGAGTTCATTCCTGTTCATACGAGTTACTAACGAATGGCTATGTCGGAATTCTGAATTTCCATGATGAGGGGGGTGTGTGAAATGGTAGGCCTGTAACATTCTTTTTTAAATATCTCAAAAACTATTGCGGTTCAAACGATGAAAATGGAGTTCTTTTCAGTTCATAGGATTTGCTAACGAATGCCTATTTTGAAATTTTGGATTTCCATGGGGTGGGGGGCTGGTGAAATGGTCGGTCTTTCTGTATATATGCAAATTCTCAATATTATTTTTTAAATATTTCAAAAACTATTGCGGTTCAAACGATAAAAATGGAGTTGATTCCTGTTCATACGATTTACTAACGAATGGCTATTTCCGAATTTTGAATTTCCATGATGAAGGGGGGGGGTTAATGGTGTAGGCCTGTGACATTCTTTTTTAAATATCTCAAAAACTATTGCGGTTCAAACGATGAAAATGGAGTTCTTTTCGGTTCATACGATTTGCTAACGAATGGCTATTTTGAAATTTTGAATTTCCATGGTGGGGGCTAGTGAAATGGTCGGTCTCTCTGTATATATGCAAATTCGCAATATTATTTTTTAAATATCTCAAAAACTATTGCGGTTCAAACGATAAAAATGGAGTTCATTCCTGTTCATACGATTTACTAACGAATGGCTATTTCGGAATTTCAAATTTCCATGATGAGGGGGGAGGGGGGATGAAATGGCCTGTAACATTCTTTTTTAAATATCTCAAAAATTATTGCGGTTCAAACCATGAAAATGGAGTTCTTTTCAGTTCATACGATTTGCTAACGAATGGCTATTTTGAAATTTTGAATTTTCATGGTGGGGGGGGGGGGGGGGCTGGTGAAAAGGTCGGTCTCTCTGTATATATGCAAATTCGCAATATTATATTTTAAATATCTCAAAAACTATTGTGGTTCAAACGATAAAAATGGAGTTCATTTCTGTTCATACGATTTACTAACGAATGGCTATTTCGGAATTTCAAATTTTTATGATGAGGGGGGAGGGGGATGAAATGGCCTGTAACATTCTTTTTTAAATATCTCAAAAATTATTGCGGTTCAAACGATGAAAATGGAGTTCTTTTCGGTTCATACGATTTGCTAACGAATGGCTATTTTGAAATTTTGAATTTCCATGGTGGGGGGCTGGTGAAATGGTCGGTCTCTCTGTATATATGCAAATTCGCAATATTATTTTTTAAATATCTCAAAAACTATTGCGGTTCAAACGATAAAAATTGAGTTCATTCCTGTTCATACGATTTACTAACGAATGGCTATTTCGGAATTTTGAATTTCCATGATGAGGGGGGGGGGGGTGAAATGATAGGCCTGTAACATTATTTTTTAAATATCTCAAAAACTATTGCGGTTCAAACGATGAAAATGGAGTTCTTTTCGGTTCATACGATTTGCTAACGAATGGCTATTTTGAAATTTTGAATTTCCATGGGGGTGGGGGCTGGTGAAATGGTCGGTCTCTGTGCGTATATGTAAATTCTATTATTTATTAAATATTTCAAAAACTATTGCGGTTCAAACGATAAAAATGGAGTTCGTTCTTGTTCATACGATTTACTAACGAATGGCTATTTCGGAATTTTGAATTTCCATGATGGGGGGGGTGAAATGATAGGCCTGTAACATTATTTTTTAAATATCTCAAAAACTATTGCGGTTCAAACGATGAAAATGGAGTTCTTTTCAGTTCACACGATTTGCTAACGAATGCCTATTTTGAAATTTTGAATTTCCATGGTGGGGGGCTGGTGAAATGGTCGGTCTTTCTGTATGTATGCAAAATCTCAATATTATTTTTTAAATATCTCAAAAACTATTGCGGTTCAAACGATAAAAATGGAGTTCATTCCTGTTCATACGATTTACTAACGAATGGCTATTTCGGAATTTTGAATTTCCATGATGGGGGGGGGTGAAATGATAGGCCTGTAACATTATTTTTTAAATATCTCAAAAACTATTGCGGTTCAAACGATGAAAATGGAGTTCTTTTCAGTTCACACGATTTGCTAACGAATGCCTATTTTGAAATTTTGAATTTCCATGGTGGGGGGCTGGTGAAATGGTCGGTCTTTCTGTATATATGCAAATTCTGAATATTATTTGTTAAATATCTCAAAAACTATTGCGGTTCAAACGATAGAAATGGAGTTCATT
Organism: Macrothele yani; assembly: GCA_039090855.1. Taxonomy (NCBI): domain Eukaryota; kingdom Metazoa; phylum Arthropoda; class Arachnida; order Araneae; family Macrothelidae; genus Macrothele; species Macrothele yani. Next base: position 35,092,978 of record CM077033.1, on the reverse strand, counting down.
CCGGTTCATACGATTTACTAACGAATGGCTATTTCGAAATTTTGAATTTCCATGGTGGGGGCTGGTGAAATGGTCGGCCTCCTATAATTATATGCAAATTCTCAATATTATTTGTTAAATATCTCAAAAACTATTGTGGTTCAAACGATGAAAATGGAGTTCATTCCGGTTCATACGATTTATTAACGAATGGCTATGCTGAAATTTGAAATATCTATTTTTTGGGGGTACCATTTCACCAGCCCCCCCACTTTGTTTTTTAAATAACTCAAAAACTATTGCGGTTCAAACGAAAAAAATTGAGTTCATTCCGGTTCATACGTGGTACAAACGAATGGTGCAAAAAAAATTTAAAAATTCCATGGTGGGGGGGCTATCGTTTCACCAGCCCCCCCACTTTGTTTTTTAAATATCTCCAAAACTTTTGCGGTTCAAACGAAAAAAACCGAGTTCATTCCGGTTCATACGTGGTACAAACGAATGGTGTCTGAAAAATTAAAAAATTCCGTGGTGGGGGGCTGGTGAAATGCACCTGACAAATTAGGTACTTGCATTCTTACTCAGTTTGTATAGGTATTTTAGTTACTTTTCATAGATGAGTAAGGGAGGAACATTAAATATGAAAATTTGCAACGTACCTGTCGTTCCCCGAAAGTAATGTGAATTTGGAACAATTCAGGAACCAAAGTGTTCTCGTGATGTGATATTGGAACGCTGATTTTACCGATGATCACAAACCGTGACAGTGACATTTTAGTATCGTTACAAAGTAACCATGACGTTATTTTGTACCCATCTCTATTAGGAAATCACTTTCCATCGAAATATATCGTGGAATCGGACATCTTAGTCAATGAACTGTTTGAATTTACGTTTGATTTCTTAATACATCTGACATAAAACCTCTGCACACATTACTTCAGGGCAAACAGTTGTAATACACACGATGGACATTGACATTAATGAAAAGTTTGCCACATATTAAATGCTGACTCTGAGGTCCCTAAATATCCCCTTTCTAGAAATGTAAAATAAAAATACTAGTGACATGGTGTATGCAGAGGAATGTCAAAATTAAAAGGGAACGAAAGTAAGATTCTAGCCAGTCAAGTTAACAAAATCAATACCGATCCCCACGGGCACAAGAAAAGGAGGTTAAACAAGAGAAACAACCAGTAACTGACCAAATATCACTTTTCAAGTTTCGCAATGATTGAGCAAATCTTCGGTCTGTAAAATGCCCCTAACATTGGCCAAAGTATATGTAATGTTCTTGCACTGAGTGGGGATGTTGTATGCACTGCTGTTTGTGAAAATTATAACAGTAAGAAAGAATCGCGCTATTCAAATGAATTTTATATCCCAGATTCTTCCTGTTGCAGGAGATAACACATTATATAAGCAATGCAATACATTATATTTGCAGTGCTCTCATTATTGTGTGAAGCCACCTCGAGCTACAATAGCAGCCATTACGCAGCGTAGCTTTGAACAGAAGAGGATTTTGATATCGTCAAGTGGAATATTCTGCCAGGATATTTGTATGAGAGACCAGGCATTAGATGGGCTAGTCGCATAGCTGTGAATGCTCCAGACATGTTCTTTCGGGGATATATAATGATAACGTGCAGACCAGAGAAAAAAGTGATATATGCGATGCATGGAAAAAGTCTTGCAGATTACTGGTCACATAAGACCAAGCATTATACTGCTGAAATACAGCGCCAGAACCACTGTTAAGGAAGAATATCCCCTCTGCTTCTAAACCGTCCCTGATGTATCGCTGGCTTTTGACGTTTTCCTCAATTTGTAGCAGGATAGTTCCTGAATTGAAACCAATGGAGCCTTAAACCATGAGGCTCGGCTTTGGGTCGGTTTGACACTATAAGGTGCCGTGCCACTACGTCTTCCAACACGTGTGCGCCAGTCCCGGTACATCAAGCTGAATCGCGATACGTCAGGAAAAATGACCTCTTTACAATAAAAACAGAAATGCCCATGGTCGAGATTCCTTTGCAAATTGAAGCGGCTGTGGTTCAGTGTGAAAGAAATAAGCAGTAATGGGCTTGCTTAATTTCTGTTCCTCTAGGCGTCATCTGTAGAATAACGCCACGTTTTCATAATTGCACTGGACTTATGTCCCGTCCGAGTAGCAATTTTGCGGCATAAAAACCCACCTCCTCTAATCTGAACAATACTTCCTCATTCAAAGCCCGTCAGGTTTTTCTAATGCGGCCCTCTTCGGAGACGGGCATAGGGATACAAGAGAAACACCCTTTTAACTCAGTATCTGCTCTTCAGTGATTGCAACGTCTCATTTGAGCAATCTCTTTATACCCAAGACGAGACAGTTCAGAAGGCGCTGCTGCGAAACCGCATGCCCAGGTTCAGTGACATTTTAATCATTTTCATGTCCTCATTTGTTGTACATATCCGGTACGTTTCAAGCGAATACTAACATGTTTTTATGGTACTGCAGTTTTCACAAGCAACAGTGTACATATACCAGTGTCCAAGTAATAGGCTCATTCAGGTCTGTGTAAAGAACGCCATTATTTCTAGTTTACCGAAAAGGAGATTTCTGCTTCTGTAGCAGACATGATGTACCATTGCTTGTAATTACTCCAGTCTCATAAACGTCCATTTGAAAAACTTGTTTTTCTGACGATGCAATAGACAAGTATGTAAATTATCAAACTTAATAAACGATTTCGATAGTTAATAACAGTAACTCTGTGTATCATCTGTCTGGTTTTGGAGAAAGGACAAATGGCTAGTCTCTTTAGTTTCGTTTCATCTGTGCATGCTGATCACAAAATATATAGCAAAATACTGGTGTGATGAAACTATATTCGCACAATATTAGGCGCGTGAGTTCTTAATACTTCAGGAGTTTGTAATATTTCGAGTGATGGAAGGAAAAGTTGTACTAAAATGATATATTAAACAATTTATTAAAAAAGGTTATTATTCATGAAAGTAAATTTTAAAATACGCTGATTTGCACAAATTCCTAGTGATTTGTTCCATTGTTTTAAGTGAAAAAATAGCAAGTGCTTTTTTCAGGTTTTCTTGAAAGGAAATTATTTAAAATTTGTGTTCCGTCACAATTATTACAGGTTATACTTTGACCATATGTGTAGCAAAAATCTTAAAATCTGAATACATTACTGGGGTTACCTGAAATAAATGGAAAGTGTTTTTTTCTTCGATGAAGAAAATTACCTTTTGAAACAGTTTTCCAAATCTAACTTAAGTAGGCATGCTTCTCATTACATTTGGTTTTAGCGTTCTTAAGATTAGAGAATTTGAGTGAAACTTCTGAGTTCGTAAATACATGGTTGAAATCACTGTGGTTGAGAAGTTCGTGTGTAAAACGGAAAGCAGTATGCAGAAAATTGGGTTAACGTGTAGATAATGGTGCGAAATTCAGGGACGAAAAATTTCAAAAAACTTAGACGTACATCTTATTTGAAATCAAAAACGATGTAAAATAAAGATAAAAGTTCATTGATAGACTTATTTTTGAAAACGTTTTACGTAAAATTTACCTCTCTATGCGGTACGCTGAAATCCAGTCAGCGGCGACGATGATGCCGTGACTGCCGCTAGAGCATCTGCCACGGCTGCCCGTGGTCTCAGCGGAAGCATCCCGGCAAAAAGGTTAGGCCTAGCCGTTCAGCGCGACCTCCAGCTTGGCTAACTGTGGTGAGCGCGGAAGGATGCTCAGCGCAGCCGTGACACACATACAGCTGAACAAGCACGCGAAGCATTTATATTCTTTGGTACAGGGTGGCTCCGCTTTCACAAGCAATGGAAAAGCCTGCTTTTTTTTACTTTATAATATTTGCGATTCCTCAGTGATGCATTTCAGGAATTTGTAAATCGATGAGAATCATCGATGTTGCGCATATTTTCTGTCTTCGGCAGTGGTGTCTGAACGGGTGGGCTAAAATAAAGCAGTACATAACCAGAACAGCCAGGACCCGAAATTCCAGTTTTTCCAATAAAAATCTGAAAATTAGAATAAATTGATAGCCCTTGGTATGTTCAATAAATATGATCATACCAAAGTCGGCTTCCATGCAATAAACTAAAGATAGGGATCCATTTCAAGAGAAGTAGTGAGGATTGAGGATAGGAGCGTGGTGGAGTTCGAATAGAACTCCTCTCCCCTACTCCCTGAAGGGAGTGTCTGACCCCAGGTATTAAACAACCCTTAGAAATAGGAAGCAAAGAGATTTGGGCTAGGTTAAAAATGGATTCTGAACATTTCTTGTGTTGCTTTTTGCTCTTAACACTAGGGACTATTTTTTGTAGCGGAGGTAGCTGTTTCCGTCAGCGACAACAGCAAGGAGCAATGGCGTCTGGTTCAGACGAGGCCGTGGCTGCATAAAAAGTATTAATCTCTTACGTTCAAAAAAATTGTTTTACACTGCAGTTTTGTCCAAAAAACTGCTATGCGAAGAAAAATGGATTCCGAAAAGTCCTTTTTTTGCCTTTTGGTCTTAACAGCAGGGACTATTTTTCGTAACGGAGGTAGCTGTTTTCGCCAGCGACACCATCAAGGAGCAATGGCGTCTGGCTCAGGAAAGTCCGTTCTGCAGCAAAAAAATCTCGCGCGGCGTCTTCGTGCATCGAATACCGGTAATTCTGCCCGGCACGAAGTGCACGGCTCACGTCTGACAGTCACAGCGTCATTGTCACCGCTGACTGGATTTCGGCGTACCGCATAGAGAGGTAAATTTTACGTAAAATGTTTTCAAAAATAAGTCTCTCAATGAACTTTTTTTTTATTTTACGTCGTTTTTGATTTAAAATAAGATGAGCGTCACAGTTTTTTGAAATTTTTCGTCCCTGAATTTTGCACCCTAATCTACACGTTAACCGAAAATTGATTAACTTTTTGTGTCTTCGATGCTACGTAATTTATAGACAAAATTTAGATTGTTTACTGTTTCTGTCCTGCGGGAGCATTTATTGTTAAAGTTATAATTTCTATTCTCTGAAGAGCACTCTGATTCAATCGAAGGCTGCAGCACTTCCCCGATCATATTATGTTCGGGTCTTTACAATAAATTTTCGCAATTACCCAGTAATGCAAAAATGTTTCAGTGCAATGGTCCTCGTGTTTCTGAAAATTTTAATTGTTAGATCGGTGAGATAATGTATATTGACAATGGTTAAAGTTCATTTGGTGCATATCGCTTTCATCTGGCGTCTGACCCACAATTCTTTTTTTCCTCGTCTTTGATGTGTGAATCGGAAAAACAGCGCCGAAATGTGAGCAAGTTGTACGTATCTAACCACGTGTTATATACTCTGACGGAAAAAAAATCGCAACACCACGAAAAGATAGTTGTAGAAGAATGAAGTGGCGGCAATACATTTGTATAGGTAACATATTTAATTCATTAAGGTTTCAAGATCACAGCTTATTGAATGCGCGAGAAGAGCCATTTTAAATGTGAAATGCTGGTACATTAATAACCGGTGTAACCTCCAAAATGTTGAATGCAAGCACGCAAACGGTCATGCATTGTGTCGTACAGCTGCTGGATGTCAGTTTGTGGGATGGAGTTCCATGCCTGTTGCACTTGGTCGGTCGATACAGGGACGGTAAATGCTGGTTGGGGGTGACGCTGGAGGTGTCGTCCAATGACGTCCCATACGTGCTCGATTGGTGAAAGATCTGGTGATCTAGCAGGCCACGGCAACATGTAGACACTCTGTAGAGCATGTTGGGTTACAACAGTGGTATGCGGGCGAGCGTTATCCTGTTGGAAAACACCCTCCTGGAATGCTGTTCATGAATGGCAGCACAACAGGTTTAATCACCAGACCGACGTGCAGTTGTGCCGTCAGGGTGCGTGGGATAACCACGAGAGCACTCCTGCTGTCATAGGAAATTGCTCCCTAGACCATAACTCCAGGTGTAGGTCCAGTGCGCCTCGGCCGCAGACAGGTTGGTTGCAGGCGCTCACCTGTCCTCCTTCTAACCAACACACGGCCATCACGGGCACCTAGGCAGAACCGGCTTTCATCAGAAAACACAACAGATCTCCACTATGTCCTCCAATTAGCTCTAGCTTGACACCACTGACGTCGCAAACGGCAGTGGTTTGGAATAAGTGGAATGCACGCTACAGGGCGTCTGGCTCGGAGCTGTCCTTCAAGTAACCGATTTGTAACAGTTCGTTGTGTCACTGTATTAGCAACTGCAACTCGAATTGCTGCCGTAGACGCGGTACGATGTGCCACGGCCATACGCCGTACACGGCGGTCTTCCGTTTCAGTAGTGCCACGTGGACGGCATTAACCCGGTCTTCTTGAGGCAGTCCCTTCCCTTGACCACCGCTGCCAACAATCATGCACAGTGGCTACATTCCTGCCAATTCGTTCTGCAATATTGCGGAAAGAAAATCCACCTTCTCGTAGCCCTATTACACGACCATGTTCAAACTCCGTGAGCTGTTGATAATGGCTTGTTCGTCTTCTTAAACGCATTCTTGACTAACATCAACACACTACGTTGAATCTCAACGATAACTAACGCTCACGAACGTTACAGCGCGTATTTACAGCAATTCTGCTTTGCATCTTCCGAGGGGCGCTACTAGAGCCACACGTATGCGCCTTGCGCGAAATTTGCATAGACGTCATCTTACGGATGTACTCTCACCGACTACCAACTGTCGTTTATCTAACACAACCCCTTATTGGTGTTGGTGTTTTTTTTTCCGTCAGTGTATATTCTTCTAACCAGAAATTCAGAGTTAGCTTCTAGGTGCTGGCTTCTAGTTTTTCCTATTTCCTGCATTGCAGCACGAGAACATTTTAATTTGTAGCTTAGCGAAAATCCTTTAAGTAGTATACACGTATGACACAAAGGTAGAATTACAAACCTAAATTTTAGGGGGAAAGTGCGTGTTATACGCCGATAAATGCGGTACATAGATTTCCATATCTCAAGCTTATAAACCTGTATTTGTTCCTCCGTATATCACTGAAGTCCTAGAGTTAAGGTATAAAGGTCTCGCCGTTTTTTTTTTGTTTTTTTTTTAATAATAGTGAAAATATTTGTTACTTGAATGCCAGTGTTTCGTTTATAGCAATATTTTTGAGTCAAACATGTTTTTTTTTTAATTTCGGTAAACTCTTGAACATAAAGGTTACCCTGTTTCTTTTTTTCAATGTTCCAATTATATTTCATACGCACCCATTATTTATTACCCTTAATAAATAAGAATTTATGTGTAAAGAACACTGAGCACTTAATCGAATAGAATTGAGTGCAACGTTTAAACTGGTAGCTGCATTCAGAGTTATTCGGCAATAATTTTAATGTAATTCAACTTAAAGGAAAAATTAATAGAACGTCAAAAATATATAAAAAAAAATTCTCAATTCAGAAAAGTCATATTTTACCAGTCCATTTTCTGGCATTTCACACATTCAGTTTCATATAAAAACGCGGTTAGAATCACTTAGTTCTTTAATAAGCAGTCTCCCGTCACTAATTTTGGGCCACTGACTCCAGGGAAAGTTGAGAGATAGGGCCGTAATAACAAGCACAGCATTAAAGCCCCAAGAAATCCGAACCCAGACATTTAACGGACGAATAATCAGAAGTCATCGATTAGACAACTGCGCCCTACCGGGGCGGCTACTGACTTGTTAAAAGCAAAGATGCAATTTAGACGACGACTTAGTAAATAAGTAGTCTATGTATCAGCAGCGAAAACTACGAACAGCATCCTGCATAATGTAGATTTTGCTATGTGCCGGATTCTGAGGGTACATTTTGGACATAAAATTCAATTCTTAGCCGAATTATTTGCAACAATTTAGTCATTGTGTTCAAAACTTTATATGTTTGCATTTTTATAATTGTACACTTGAAAAATTCTGCTGACGACGAAATAAAGATTTTAATATATTTACATTTAATGCTGAGTGTTGATATTTAAAACTACTGAGACGTGTTTCGCATTTACTTTGTCTCAAGGAAAAAACTGTTTCGAAGTTCGAATTATCTAATAAAAAGGCTGTTTTAAAGCAAACTAAAAATTATATTAAATTCAAAGGTGATGAAGAAAAATTTGATCGAATATAATTTTTATTATTTTTTTTATTTGTTGATTTAACCTTGAACTGTAAAAATAATTCAAAAGTAGCGAACAGAGTAACGCAGTCTGTAGGTAACCAGAGAATGTATAAAAATTCACATTTCTCTAAATTCCAAGGCAAATTTTTACTAAATTGTTGGAAGAAAGAAATTATTATAGATGTTTTTTAATAACTTTCTGAATAAATTTTTAAGGTGATTGTCCAAAAGGGATTAAATTCCCAATTTTTAGATATCTGTGTTATAAAGCTGAGGCTGAACAAAGAGTAATTGAATGTCTTTCGAACTAATAATTAAGAAATGTATACTGATGAATCGCAATTTTTTGGTGTTCAACATGTCATATCACGTACCGGAATTTCTAAACATACTAGATACAAATATTAATGTAAAATCTTGTGAAGATTTCAATTTGGACAATTATTTAAAATATTACAGATTTCACCCTTATGGGAAAACACACCTGAATTCTAGCAATCCCCTAACAATACACATGTTTGTTCGTTCGTTTGAAAGGTTTCGAGAAACAGAACACTACAATCACTTAAAATTATTCATTGTTTTTTTTAGAGAATTGTAAACTGAAAGCTAGAAGATTGTGTTAGTATAGTTCTGAAATCATTTACAGTTTGAGTAACATATGACAACAAACTCTAACAAATCTGAGAAATATCTTAACTAATATTGGGGAAATAATTCCTATTTCTAGGAGCTGCCCAAAAATTCACAGTGGTGCTAATAAATGGTTCTTCTTGACACCTACAAACGCATGTTTTATATAAAATTTGAAACAAGTAATATAGAGATAAACTTAAATTTGATAGAAATCCGTAATGCTTGCAATGAAGTATCCGTCACGAATACTTATAATAATAATATTTTCTGCAGTTCTTCCGCGCATAAATCTGAAACCTCTCAGAAATACTGATAACTTAAACATTTCACTGGTATCGCAATCGAAGAGAAATAATCCAAGTGAAATATTTAGAGCGAACAGAAGATTGTTAGTTCTAAACATTGATGCAAAATAAAAGAGTGTTCATATGTTCCAGACTTTTGTGAAATATTTCTACTTTTTGAAAGACAAATAAAGCGTGGTCTGTCTGAAAAATTATCACTCGAAGTTGTACATGCGTCCCGGCTTCATGAGACTGGCGTTATATACAAATTCTATTGCGGCATATGCAAAATAGTGCGATAAGATTCAAATGAAGTTTTGCGTCTCTTGTTGGGAGTCTCATAAAATACTTAATTACTTATGCTTTAATTCGCATACATATTTATACTGTAAGAACTGCGCTTGCAACATTAAAGAAGCATTACTGTGAAAGCACAGTCTTCTGTGTCATCACTTTTTATAACTCGCTAAACATTTTTGAATACCACCATGAGCTTCTAAATCTCTAGGCAGTCGGATGTCCCTAATGTTAGTCTCCTGGTTTCAGTTGGAGAAGTGGACAGTCGCTTCAGGGCAGGCGAAGCAGTCGTGCCTCCTTCGTGACCAAAGTCTGGACCCATGTTGCGCGGCTTCCCAGAAACCAGTACTATATCCAGATGATTGAATTTTTATCAGTTGGTTGCGAATCACAAAAGCGGGATATACGTTGCTTCAAGCTAATGCGTGTAATGCAAGTTTATAATACAAACTAGTGAATGACGAATTTAATAATATTTTTCAGATTAATGGCAACCGTATATTTACGAGGTATATTAGGTTGCTTTATTAAACATATGAAATCCAAAATTTTCTTCCTGCCCGTTGGCGCCCTGGTTTAAGCGCTGGATTTAGGCTATTCGTCTGAGACTGGTCCGTGTTCGTAACCTGCTGAGGTATGGACGCTAATCTTATCTTACGGCACTGACATTTCTGTTTCCCTGAAAACAGTGGCACTAAATTTTGGAAGGGCGGGCCCGATGGGCTCAGGACAAACGGAGGACTTCTTTATTTTTATAAAAAGAACAACAGAAATATGAATAACAGAAATCCTAAAAGGTTTTTTTGTTAATTTGAGTATAACATTTTCCTAGGCCAGTAGGTTTAACGAAATTTATTTACTAAAACAAAAGTTTGTTAGCTAACATTTGTTTGAGATTTTGTTAGAAATATCACTCGGGATGTAATTCATATATAAAACCTTTCACTATAAATTAGTTTGAATTGAGCTCAGATTTTATACGTAGTTGAAATTTCCATTAGTGGAAAAAAAAATATTCTCTGGAAAAAAAAAAGTAATAGGAATTTTGAACACAATATTTCAGAAAGTGATCGTTTGTGGAATTGTTATCAGCTATTAATGCTTTGGAAAGATTAAAAGATAGCATTTGCCAGCTCTGACATTCAGTTTCCCTCACTGATACATACTGCCATACAGCAGAAGACCTGACGAGTAAATTCTTTGTTTGTCCGACGAAAAGCAGCGTTTTCCAAAAATTCCCTTTTCGCAAATATGCCTATAAAATTTTAATCAGATTCATTCCTACGGTGTCAGTTACGAAGGTACCAATATTTTAATTTTGGAAAGGAATGCACGTACCACATGTCAGTTGTTTCCTCTCCCTGTACTAACTTCTCAGAAAGTCACAAGTATTTTTTTGAGTTTATTCTGTTAGTCATTGAGTGAAGTAAGGACAGAGATGGACTTTTAAAATTGATATTCACCTAAAGTTGATTTGTTTTACTAACGACATTTTATCTTTCGTCTACGAAGTTATACATTTCGAGCATATTTTGGATCCTACTTAGCAGAATGTCTAGCATTTCGTTTCCCCAAAGAAGACACTACGTCTCCATTCTGATTCACATCATTCACATCCAAAATAAAACGAATTTTCCGCACAGCGTTTACTCTGAGAGCAAACAAAGCAAGTGCTCTTTCTTTTCAGCGAGAAAACGTCAGCTGCATAAACACACATTATATATGACACTATATATTAAAATGGTGCTGAATGTTTTTTAATGGCATCTGCGTTTTGCAAAATTTTCCAAAGGCTTTAGGTAAAACCATCGAAACATCAATTAAAAAATGGAAATAATGACATACAAGAGCTAGTTTAAGACGAAGGACTTTAGAAAGTTGAAATGTGAAAACAAATATCCTTGGTTTCCAAGGTTTTCTTACGATGCATAACTTTTATGTTAAAGTGCGGGAATGCTGATGTTATCGATTTCAAAATATACTTTATCTCATAAAATTGCAGCTAAATGCCTGATCGAAAAAATATATTTCTTGTATTCGAAACCATTTTTAATAAAAATTAATTTAGGTACAGCCTTTTTTGAGCTAATTCAAAGTATTTGAGGTACGAGCAGCAATATTAAACCGTGATTTCCCTGATGTCTCTGATTTCATTTTTTTTTTTTTTTTTTTTTGCATCTCATGAAGTCCCCGGCGTGAAATTGACTGAGTATGATTTCCGATTATAGCAACGGAATGCTTTCCCACTAGATGTCACAAAGGTGTATTTATGAATGCGCTTATAAAATTTCAATCCACAAATTATATTATGGTCATATAATATTTAAAACGGAAAACTCTGTATACCGTCTGTCATTGCATAGTTATCTTTCAGAGGAAGTAGATCTACATTTTATTTTTGTTAATTTTTTCTTTCAAAGGGTCAGTTTTAAAAAAAAATCTTTTTTTTTTAACAAACAGCGCTCCTGGAGGGGAATTTTTGCATAAATTTTTTAATTTAATTTTTCTTAACGCACAAGTTTTCCACTAGAGGGAGTAAAATCACGCTTCCGTTTGCAGTCTATATGTAGAAATATCGGCGCTTCTGAAAATCGGACTAAAGGTTTCTGTGTCATATTTGGTATACCAATGATGTATCTACAGAGATAGCGATGTGGGTTTAATATGATTCCAGTATTTTTTTTTTTTTTTTGGGGGGGGGGGACATTTGACATTTATCGTACAGGAAATTCGAAAAATACTAACAATCCAAAACAGTCCATCTCAACCGTTTGACATAAATTATCTTGGTGAGAATGGTAATTTTTATTTACAGAACAAATCGATATTTAGAAGTGTACAATTTTACTGTTCTTTTATGTACCTTTTACATTACATTGCTAAGAATTGTGATTTTTATATACAGTATAGGAAAAATTCCATTATTTTAAGTGTACAATTTTTTTAGTTTTTTGATACTCATTTTCTACTAAAAACTCCTTTTAGGCGAAGATACTGCTAAAAGCAGAAGTATTTTGCGTGTATTTCTAGCCGAAAATAATTCTCAATTCTCCCACTTGGAGAGAAAAGTTTCAATCTCCTTTTCCCGATATCTCTGCTTCTAAATTATTTACCTTGTGGAACTCGATTCTTGTAGTTCTCAGATATGCTGCAATGTGGTTTCCGTACCTGTTTTGACAGCTGTATTTCCTCTTTAAATGTCCTCCCGAACTGTTCTTAGCTGCAGAGGTGCTTGCAAGAGACGTATTAAAAATAGTACTTTCCTTAGCATATCTTTTGCAATGAAGAACACTGTCCGCATATTTTCAACTTCCTTATTATTCCTATATCTTTCCTATGGTGTCGAAAAGTTATGTGCAGTTTCCAGTTTATTTCTTCTTCTAACTGTTCGATTTGAAAATTTTTTGTACGCTAATATCTTATATCTTCTATGAAATACTTTTGTCCAAAATCTTTTAAATTCCATAACATACAATTCAGATGCTAGTGGGATAATTTATTTTTAATGGAAATCGGGATGATTTTTTTTTCTTTCTAACAGATTCCACTGATTGCAAATAACTTTGAAAATTTAATTTCGTGACGGAAAGTTTGAGTTTGAACCTCATAAGATTTTCTCATTTCAACCAAAAATTGGATATCATCTATTTTTGTTAGTTATAACGTATATGCAGTTTTTATTCCAAGGTGTAATCTCAATGGCTTGAATTTACTGAATCGATTGCTGTGATTTTGTGATTGTGTTTAGTCTGGATCATACTTTACAGAGTCAACTGCATAATATATATTAGAAAGACATAATACTCCTAGGAGTCGAGCAACAACAAAGTGGGTCTGATTGTATTAAAAGCAAAGTTGACCACCTCAAGCTAGCATTGCAGTCACTTACCATTTTTGACGATTACAATGACTGTTGTAAATAAGATACCAATAGCATATTACAAGGTTAAAGTGAAGAAGTATGTTTGAAAAAGTTTTGGAGTTTCATATCGGACAATGAAGCACCGATGCAGACAAACGTACGTCTCAGAAATGTTTGGTCTAATTGATTGATGAAATAGTTTTTTTCGTTACAAAAATCTGCAGTCCAAGGCATGAGACAAGAATTCCACTGCAACTGCATTTAACACGTCATTAGTAGTAAATGCTAAAACGTATTGTCGTTCCAAATTCCTAAAACGGTTTATATTTTCTGAAGATTTCGGGATCCACTAAGAAATGTATATATGTTCCAATGGATTCTGTACTTTTCATAGCCACTGTGCACCTTTCATAGCCATTGATCGATATTAGTTCAGTTTATTATTCCTGCACATTCTCTATATCACCTCAGCAACATCATCGATCACTTTTCAGTGGAAGCCGTCTTGAAATTTCGCCGTAAATGTGCTGTGGTAAATGTTATTCTTACCATAAGGACCAAGTCTGCATTTCTCCCGAATTCACTAATCATGTGTTTTATTCCTAATTGTTTCTGCTCGTTTATTTTTGAAGAACTTTCCTTACTTCTTGTCCCCTAGTGATATTTCTTTCCACTTACGCTAATTGTGTGCAATATTTTTGAAAAAAATGCTGTTTTCCAAAAACACAGATATTAAAGTTCTTCGTAGTTCTGCCTTTTTTCATTCCTTTCTTAAAATAATTTGAAGATCTCAAATGCATTTTCTTACAAAACCTGTTTATCGTTCTTAAAACTTTCGATTTTATAAAATCTTCTCTGCAGCTTACAGTACAAAATTTGAGAAAAATAATGATATATTAAGCAATTTTCAACAACTTTTTCAACATTTTTTGTTCCAGTGAAACTCTTAAGAACGAGGTAACTCGTCGTAATTGAAAACTTAAAAGCAAGGAATAATTACTACAGCGTTTGAAACATTTACAAACTTTGAGCAATATATTTCTTTGAATATCAAACAACATGGAAAAAATTTGCATGTTACGAAACTTGACATGCAAAATAATCATGTAAATACGGATAACTATGTATTTATGTATTGTGGAAGAGCAGACAATAAACGAAATTAAAACTTAAAGGATTGAAAACAGCAAAATACCCATAGGGCAGTTGTTTGAATGATCAGTAAATCTATAATCCAAAATTATCTTACATTTAATACTAATCACTTAAAAGAAACCTTCAAAACTCTATGTAAGTAGATTCCCCATATTTAGGCCATCAGTTAACTGGGACACAACTTGAAGGACATCGCAATTTAACTATTTGGGATAAATATTATTATTAAAGCCATTTATTTGGGCCAAAGCGTTCTGGACCCAACGTGTTCCAGTTAATAAGAATTACAGTATATTGGAAACACTGAACACTTGAAAGTAAGAAATAATTCCTACAGTGTTTGTAACACCCATTTTAGCAATATTAGTATCATATTTTGCTAAAACAGAGTCAGATGCTTTACTTGCGTAATATGAAAATTAAAAAAAAACAAGTCAGGAGACAAGATTCCTCCCTTACACTTGATGTATATGGTTATTAGTATATGTTTATAGAAAATTGTATGACTGAAACATCTCAGCTTACAAATAAATGTGTATTAGCTTTCATATGCATTTTTGGTTACAGATACCAGATTACAGACAATTTTGCATAATCGGCGTGTTTAGCCGTAGATATAATGCTCCTTTCCTCTGGAAACATGAATGCCAAATTTTCTTTTGAACTGAGTGTGGAATGCAAACAGCTTTTAGACAGTAGGAAATATCGTCTACTGCAGGGTTAAAGATAAAATTTCATCAGATTTACCTTACGAATAGCCGTCGGGACGGTAGAGTTTAACGACTCGCCGGAACGCAGTGAGCTAAAGGCCCATCTCAAATGTAGGGCCTTTGGTTAAAGAACACAGCCAGGAATGTAAGATATACAAAATACCCATGCCTCACCTGCTTTCGTACCCTGGCAAATCTCGTAGTATTGATCAGAAGCCAACGCCAAGACCACTGTGCCCCAATGATGGCAAACATTTCTTAAAAACGTGCCTTAAAAATCAGAGATATACATGGAATTGCAATATAATTTTACGTAAACTAGCCGTTAAAGTACGATTTACTTTCACTTGGAAATGCGAAAATGAGATTTCCTCTATGAATGGTATCCGGGAGAGAAGGAAAAACTTAGCTTGGTTTATGGAGACGACGATAGTGATGAAATATACCGGAAAAAGAAATGTGCGTTTATGATCACGAGGTGTCAAATAAAACTTTGTACTTAAAATGTTTCGCAAGCTACGACAAAAACAGTTGTCACCAGCGAAATACATGAAAGCAAAGCATTTTTTTGCTTTGGACTTTTGGAAACTAAATTATTTTCAGAGAAGGATATACTTTTCTGAGCCGTAGCTGAAATATTTCAGTGCCAGTGACCTGGACAAATTATAACATGTGAATCTTGAAGCAAGAAGTTAGAACCAATATCTCACGTAAGGAGGGGTATGGTTATATTTCAGTGCCAGTGACCTTGGACAAATTACCACATGTGAATCTTGAAGCAGGAAGTTAGAACCAATAACTCACGTAAAGCGGGGTGTGGTTATATTTCAGTGCCAGTGCCCTAGACAAATTACCACATGTGAATCTTGAAGAACGAAGTTAGAACCAATAACTCAAGTAAGGTGGGGTGTGGTTGTATTTCAGTGCCAGTGACCTGGACGAATTACCGCATGTGATTCGTGAAGCAGGAAGTTAGAACCAATAACTCACGTAAACCGGGGTGTGGTTATATTTTAGTGCCAGTGACCTGGACAAATTACCACATGTGATTCTTGAAGCAGGAAGTTAGAACCAATAACTCTTGTAAGGCGGGGTGTGGTTATATTTCAGTGCCACTGACCTGGACAAATTACCACATGTGAATCTTGAAGCAGGAAGTTAGAACCAATTACTCACGTCAGGCGGGGTGTGGTTATATTTCAGTGACAGCGACCTGTACAAATTACCACATGTGAATTTGAATCTGGAAGTTAGAACCAATAACTCACGTAATGGCGGGGTGTGGTTATATATCAGTGCCTGTGACCTGGACAAATTACCGCATGTGAATCTTGAAGAAAAAGTTAGAACCACTAACACACGTAAGGCGGGGTGTGGTTATATTTCAGTGCCAGTGACCTGGACAAATTACCACATGTGAATCTTGAAGCACGAAGTTGGAACTATTAACTCACATAAGTCGGCGTGTGGTTATATTTCAGTGGCAGTGACCTGGACAAATTACCACATGTGAATCTTGAAGCAGGAAGTTAGGACCAATAACTCACGTAAGGCGAGGTGTGGTTATATTTCAGTGCCAGTGACCTGCACAAATTACCACATGTGAATCTTGATGCATGATGTTAGAACCAATAAATCACGTAAGGCGCGGTGTGGTTATATTTCAGTGCCAGTGACCTGCACAAATTACCACATGTGAATCTTGATGCATGATGTTAGAACCAATAAATCACGTAAGGCGCGGTGTGGTTATATTTCAGTGCCAGTGACCTGGACAAATTACCACATGGGAATTTTGAAGCAGGAAGTTAGAACCAATATCGCACGTAAGGTGTGGTGTGGTTATATTTCAGTGCCAGTGAGCTGGACAAATTACCACATGTGAATCTTGAAGCACGAAGTAAGAACCAATAACTCACGTAAGACGGGATGTGGTTATATTTCAGTGCCAGTTACCTGGACAAATTACCACATGTGATTCTTGATGCATGATGTTAGAACCAATAAATCACGTAAGGCGCGGTGTGGTTATATTTCAGTGCCAGTGACCTGGACAAATTACCACATGTGATTCTTGAAGCAGGAAGTTAGAACCAATAACTCTTGTAAGGCGGGGTGCGGTTATATTTCAGTGCCAGTGACCTGGACAAATTACCACATGGGAATTTTGAAGCAGGAAGTTAGAACCAATATCGCACGTAAGGTGTGGTGTGGTTATATTTCAGTGCCAGTGAGCTGGACAAACTACCACATGTGAATCTTGAAGCACGAAGTTAGAACCAATAACTCACGTTAGACGGGATGTGGTTATATTTCAGTGCCAGTGACCTGCACAAATTACCACATGTGAATCTTGATGCATGATGTTAGAACCAATAAATCACGTAAGGCGCGGTGTGGTTATATTTCAGTGCCAGTGACCTGGACAAATTACCACATGTGATTCTTGAAGCAGGAAGTTAGAACCAATAACACTTGTAAGGCGGGGTGTGGTTATATTTCAGTGCCAGTGACCTGGACAAATTACCACATGGGAATTTTGAAGCAGGAAGTTAGAACCAATATCGCACGTAAGGTGTGGTGTGGTTATATTTCAGTGCCAGTGAGCTGGACAAATTACCACATGTGAATCTTGAAGCACGAAGTTAGAACCAATAACTCACGTAAGACGGGATGTGGTTATATTTCAGTGCCAGTGACCTGGACAAATTACCACAGGCGAATCTTGAAGCAGGAATTAAGAACCAATAACTCACGTAAGGCGGGGTGTGGATGTATTTCAGTGCCAGTGACCTGGACGAATTACCACATGTGATTCTTGAAGCAGGAAGTTAAAACCAATAACTCACGTAAGGCAGGGTGTCGTTATATTTCAGTGCCACTGACCTGGACAAATTACCACATGTGAATCTTGAAGCAGAAAGTTAGAACCAATAACTCACGTCAGGTGGGGTGTGGTTATATTTCAGTGACAGCGACCTGTACAAATTACCACATGTGAATTTGAAGCTGGAAGTTAGAACCAATAACTCACGTAATGGCGGGGTGTGGTTACATATCAGTGTCAGTGACCTGTACAAATTACCGCATGTGAATCTTGAAGAAAAAGTTAGAACCACTAACAAACGTAAGGCGGGGTGTGGTTATATTTCAGTGCCAGTGACCTGGACAAATTACCACAAATGAATCTTGAAGCACGAAGTTGGAACTATTAACTCACATAAGTCTGGGTGTGGTTATATTTCAGTGGCAGTGACCTGGACAAATTACCACATGTGAATCTTGAAGCAGGAAGTTAGGGCCAATAACTCACGTAAGGCGGGGTGTGGTTATATTTCAGTGCCAGTGACTTGCACAAATTACCACATGTGAATTTTGATGCATGATGTTAGAACCAATAACTCACGTAAGGCGGGGTGTGGTTATATTTCAGTGCCAGTGACCTGGACAAATTACCACATGTGATTCTTGAAGCAGGAAGTTAGAACCAATAACTCTTGTAAGGCGGGGTGTGGTTATATTTCAGTGCCAGGGACCTGGACAAATTACCACATGGGAATTTTGAAGCAGGAAGTTAAAACCAATAACTCACGTAAGGCGGGGTGTGGATTTATTTCAGTGGCAGTGACCTGGACAAATTACCACATGTGAATCTTGAAGCAGGAAGTTAGAACCAATAACTCACGTAATGCTGGGTGTGGTTATATTTCAGTGCCAGTGACCTGGACAAATTACCGCATGTGATTCTTGAAGCAGGAAGTTAGAACCAATAACTCTTGTAAGGCGGGGTGTTGTTATATTTCAGTGCCAGTGACCTGCACAAATTACCACATTTGAATCTTGATGCAGGAAGTTAGAATCAATAATTCACGTAAGGCGGGGTGTGGGTATATTTCAGTGCCGGTGACCTGGACAAATTACCACATGTGAATCTTGAAGCAGGAAGCTAGAACCAATAACTCACGTAAGGTGGGTTGTGGTTATATTTCAGTGCCAGTGAACTGGACAAATTACCACTTGTGAACCTTGAAGCAGGAAGTTAGAACCAATCATTCATGTAAGGCGGGTTGTGGTTATATTTCAGTGCCAGTGACGTGGACAAATTACCGCATGTGAATCTGGAAGCATGAAGTGAGAACAAAAAACTCACGTAAGTCGGGGTGTGGTTATATTTCAGTGCCAGTGAACTAGACAAATTACAACATGTGAATCTTGAAGCAGGAATTTAGAACCAATAACTCATGTAATGCTGGGTGTGGTTATGTATCAGTGCCAGTGACCTGGACAAACTACCACATGTGAATCTTGAAGCAGGACGTTAGAACTAATAACTCACGTAAGGCGGGGTGTGGTTATATTTTAGTGCCAGTGAAATGGACAAATTGCCACATGTGAATCTTGAAGCAGGGAGTTAGAACCAATAACTCACGTAAGGCGTGGTGTGGTTATATTTCAGTGCCAGTGACATGGACAAATTTCCACATGTGAATCTTGAAGCAGGAAATTAGAACCAATAACTCATGTAAGGTAAGTTTTGGTTATATTTCAGTGCCAGTTACCTGGACAAATTACCACATGTGAATCTTGAAGCAGGAAGTTAGAGTCAATAACTCACGGCAGGCGGGGTGTGGGTATATTTCAGTGCCAGTGACCTGGACAAATTACCACATGTGAATCTTAAAGCCGGAAGTTAGATCCAATAACTCACGTAAGGCGGGGTGTGGTTATATTTCAGTGCCAGTGACCTGGACAAATTACCACTTGTGAACCTTGAAGCAGGAAGTTAAAACCAATAACTCACGTAAGGCGGAGTGTGGTTATATTTCAGTGCCAGTGACCTGGACAAATTACAACATGTGAATCTTGAAGCAGGAAGTTAGAAACAATAACTCACGTAAGGCTGGGTGTCGTTATATTTCAGTGCCAGTGACCTGGACAAATTACCCCATGTGAATCTTGAAGCAAGAAGTTAGAACCAATAACCCACGTTAATCGGGGTGTGGTTATATTTCAGTGCCAGTGACCTGGGCAGATTACCACATGTGAATTTTAAAGCAGGAAGTTAGAACCAATAACTCACGTAAGGCAGGGTGTGGTTATATTTCATGCCAGTGACCTGGACAAATTACCAAATGTGAGTCTTGAAGCAGGAAGTTAGAACCAACAACTCACGTAAGGCGGGGTGTGGTTATATTTCAGTGCCAGTGACCTGGACAAATTACCACATGTGAATCTTCAAGCAAGAAGTTAGAACCAAAAACTCTCGTAAGGCGGGGTGTGGTTATATTTCAGTTCCAGTGAGCTGGACAAATTAGCACATGTGATTCTTGAAGCAGGAAATTTGAACCAATAACTCACGTAAGGCGGGGTGTGGTTATATTTCAGTGCCAGTGACCTGGACAAATTACCACATGTGATTCTTGAAGCAGGAAGTTAGAACCAATAACACTTGTAAGGCGGGGTGTGGTTATATTTCAGTGCCAGTGACCTGGACAAATTACCACATGGGAATTTTGAAGCAGGAAGTTAGAACCAATATCGCACGTAAGGTGTGGTGTGGTTATATTTCAGTGCCAGTGAGCTGGACAAATTACCACATGTGAATCTTGAAGCACGAAGTTAGAACCAATAACTCACGTAAGACGGGATGTGGTTATATTTCAGTGCCAGTGACCTGGACAAATTACCACAGGCGAATCTTGAAGCAGGAATTAAGAACCAATAACTCACGTAAGGCGGGGTGTGGATGTATTTCAGTGCCAGTGACCTGGACGAATTACCACATGTGATTCTTGAAGCAGGAAGTTAAAACCAATAACTCACGTAAGGCAGGGTGTCGTTATATTTCAGTGCCACTGACCTGGACAAATTACCACATGTGAATCTTGAAGCAGAAAGTTAGAACCAATAACTCACGTCAGGTGGGGTGTGGTTATATTTCAGTGACAGCGACCTGTACAAATTACCACATGTGAATTTGAAGCTGGAAGTTAGAACCAATAACTCACGTAATGGCGGGGTGTGGTTACATATCAGTGCCAGTGACCTGTACAAATTACCGCATGTGAATCTTGAAGAAAAAAGTTAGAACCACTAACAAACGTAAGGCGGGGTGTGGTTATATTTCAGTGCCAGTGACCTGGACAAATTACCACAAATGAATCTTGAAGCACGAAGTTGGAACTATTAACTCACATAAGTCTGGGTGTGGTTATATTTCAGTGGCAGTGACCTGGACAAATTACCACATGTGAATCTTGAAGCAGGAAGTTAGGGCCAATAACTCACGTAAGGCGGGGTGTGGTTATATTTCAGTGCCAGTGACTTGCACAAATTACCACATGTGAATTTTGATGCATGATGTTAGAACCAATAACTCACGTAAGGCGGGGTGTGGTTATATTTCAGTGCCAGTGTCCTGGACAAATTACCACATGTGATTCTTGAAGCAGGAAGTTAGAACCAATAACTCTTGTAAGGCGGGGTGTGGTTATATTTCAGTGCCAGGGACCTGGACAAATTACCACATGGGAATTTTGAGCAGGAAGTTAAAACCAATAACTCACGTAAGGCGGGGTGTGGATTTATTTCAGTGGCAGTGACCTGGACAAATTACCACATGTGAATCTTGAAGCAGGAAGTTAGAACCAATAACTCACGTAATGCTGGGTGTGGTTATATTTCAGTGCCAGTGACCTGGACAAATTACCGCATGTGATTCTTGAAGCAGGAAGTTAGAACCAATAACTCTTGTAAGGCGGGGTGATGTTATATTTCAGTGCCAGTGACCTGCACAAATTACCACATTTGAATCTTGATGCAGGAAGTTAGAATCAATAATTCACGTAAGGCGGGGTGTGGGTATATTTCAGTGCCGGTGACCTGGACAAATTACCACATGTGAATCTTGAAGCAGGAAGCTAGAACCAATAACTCACGTAAGGTGGGTTGCGGTTATATTTCAGTGCCAGTGAACTGCACAAATTACCACTTGTGAACCTTGAAGCAGGAAGTTAGAACCAATCATTCATGTAAGGCGGGTTGTGGTTATATTTCAGTGCCAGTGACGTGGACAAATTACCGCATGTGAATCTGGAAGCAGGAAGTGAGAACAAAAACTCACGTAAGTCGGGGTGTGGTTATATTTCAGTGCCAGTGACCTAGACAAATTACAACATGTGAATCTTGAAGCAGGAATTTAGAACCAATAACTCATGTAATGCTGGGTGTGGTTATGTATCAGTGCCAGTGACCTGGACAAACTACCACATGTGAATCTTGAAGCAGGACGTTAGAACTAATAACTCACGTAAGGCGGGGTGTGGTTAAATTTAAGTGCGAGTGAAATGGACAAATTGCCACATGTGAATCTTGAAGCAGGGAGTTAGAACCAATAACTCACGTTAATCGGGTGTGGTTATATTTCAGTGCCAGTGACCTGGACAAATTACCACATGTGAATCGTGAAGCAGGAAGTTAGAACCAATAACTCACGTAAGGCGTGGTGTGGTTATATTTCAGTGCCAGTGACATGGACAAATTTCCACATGTGAATCTTGAAGCAGGAAATTAGAACCAATAACTCATGTAAGGTAAGTTTTGGTTATATTTCAGTGCCAGTTACCTGGACAAATTACCACATGTGAATCTTGAAGCAGGAAGTTAGAGTCAATAACTCACGGCAGGCGGGGTGTGGGTATATTTCAGTGCCAGTGACCTGGACAAATTACCACATGTGAATCTTAAAGCCGGAAGTTAGATCCAATAACTCACGTAAGGCGGGGTGTGGTTATATTTCAGTGCCAGTGACCTGGACAAATTACCACTTGTGAACCTTGAAGCAGGAAGTTAAAACCAATAACTCACGTAAGGCGGAGTGTGGTTATATTTCAGTGCCAGTGACCTGGACAAATTACAACATGTGAATCTTGAAGCAGGAAGTTAGAAACAATAACTCACGTAAGGCTGGGTGTCGTTATATTTCAGTGCCAGTGACCTGGACAAATTACCCCATGTGAATCTTGAAGCAAGAAGTTAGAACCAATATCCCACGTTAATCGGGGTGTGGTTATATTTCAGTGCCAGTGACCTGGGCAGATTACCACATGTGAATTTTAAAGCAGGAAGTTAGAACCAATAACTCACGTAAGGCAGGGTGTGGTTATATTTCATGCCAGTGACCTGGACAAATTACCAAATGTGAGTCTTGAAGCAGGAAGTTAGAACCAACAACTCACGTAAGGCGGGGTGTGGTTATATTTCAGTGCCAGTGACCTGGACAAATTACCACATGTGAATCTTCAAGCAAGAAGTTAGAACCAATAACTCTCGTAAGGCGGGGTGTGGTTATATTTCAGTTCCAGTGAGCTGGACAAATTAGCACATGTGATTCTTGAAGCAGGAAATTTGAACCAATAACTCACGTAAGGCGGGGTGTGGTTATATTTCAGTGCCATTGACCTGGACAAGTTACTACATGTGGATCTTGAAGTAGGAAGTTAGAACCAATAACACACGTAAGGCGGGGTGTAATTATATTTCAGTGCCAGTGACCTTGACAAATTACCACATGTGAACCTTGAAGCAGGAAGTTAGAACCAATAACTCACCTAAGTCGGGGTGTAATTATATATCAGTACCAGTGACCTGGACAAATTACCACATGTGAATCTTGAAGCAGGAAGGTAGAACCAATAACTCACGTAAAGCGGGGTGTGGTTATATTTCAGTTACAGTGCCCTAGACAAATTACCACATGTGAATCTTGAAGAACGAAGTTAGAACCAATAACTCAAGTAAGGTGGGGTGTGGTTGTATTTCAGTGCCAGTGACCTGGACGAATTACCGCATGTGATTCGTGAAGCAGGAAGTTAGAACCAATAACTCACGTAAACCGGGGTGTGGTTATATTTTAGTGCCAGTGACCTGGACAAATTACCACATGTGATTCTTGAAGCAGGAAGTTAGAACCAATAACTCTTCTAAGGCGGGGTGTGGTTATATTTCAGTGCCACTGACCTGGACAAATTACCACATGTGAATCTTGAAGCAGGAAGTTAGAATCAATTACTCACGTCAGGCGGGGTGTGGTTATATTTCAGTGACAGCGACCTGTACAAATTACCACATGTAAATTTGAATCTGGAAGTTAGAACCAATAACTCACGTAATGGCGGGGTGTGGTTATATATCAGTGCCTGTGACCTGGACAAATTACCGCATGTGAATCTTGAAGAAAAAGTTAGAACCACTAACACACGTAAGGCGGGGTGTGGTTATATTTCAGTGCCAGTGACCTGGACAAATTACCACATGTGAATCTTGAAGCACGAAGTTGGAACTATTAACTCACATAAGTCGGGGTGTGGTTATATTTCAGTGGCAGTGACCTGGACAAATTACCACATGTGAATCTTGAAGCAGGAAGTTAGGACCAATAACTCACGTAAGGCGAGGTGTGGTTATATTTCAGTGCCAGTGACCTGCACAAATTACCACATGTGAATCTTGATGCATGATGTTAGTACCAATAAATCACGTAAGGCGCGGTGTGGTTATATTTCAGTGCCAGTGACCTGGACAAATTACCACATGTGATTCTTGAAGCAGGAAGTTAGAACCAATAACTCTTGTAAGGCGGGGTGTGGTTATATTTCAGTGCCAGTGACCTGGACAAATTACCACATGGGAATTTTGAAGCAGGAAGTTAGAACCAATATCGCACGTAAGGTGTGGTGTGGTTATATTTCAGTGCCAGTGAGCTGGACAAATTACCACATGTGAATCTTGAAGCACGAAGTTAGATCCAATAACTCACGTAAGACGGGATGTGGTTATATTTCAGTGCCAGTGACCTGGACAAATTACCACATGTGAATCTTGATGCATGATGTTAGAACCAATAAATCACGTAAGGCGCGGTGTGGTTATATTTCAGTGCCAGTGACCTGGACAAATTCCCACATGTGATTCTTGAAGCAGGAAGTTAGAACCAATAACTCTTGTAAGGCGGGGCGTGGTTATATTTCAGTGCCACTGAACTGGACAAATTACGACATGTGAATCTTGAAGCAGGAAGTTAGAACCAATTACTCACGTCAGGCGGGGTGTGGTTATATTTCAGTGACAGCGACCTGTACAAATTACCACATGTGAATTTGAATCTGGAAGTTAGAACCAATAACTCACGTAATGGCGGGGTGTGGTTATATATCAGTGCCTGTGACCTGGACAAATTACCGCATGTGAATCTTGAAGAAAAAAGTTAGAACCACTAACACACGTAAGGCGGGGTATGGTTATATTTCAGTGCCAGTGACCTGGACAAATTACCACATGTGAATATTGAAGCACGAAGTTGGAACTATTAACTCACATAAGTCGGGGTGTGGTTATATTTCAGGTGGCAGTGACCTGGACAAATTACCACATGTGAATCTTGAAGCAGGAAGTTAGGACCAATAACTCACGTAAGGCGAGGTGTGGTTATATTTCAGTGCCAGTGACCTGCACAAATTACTACATGTGAATCTTGATGCATGATGTTAGAACCAATAAATCACGTAAGGCGCGGTGTGGTTATATTTCAGTGCCAGTGACCTGGACAAATTACCACATGTGATTCTTGAAGCAAGAAGTTAGAACCAATAACTCTTGTAAGGCGGGGTGTGGTTATATTTCAGTGCCAGTGACCTGGACAAATTACCACATGGGAATTTTGAAGCAGGAAGTTAGAACCAATATCGCACGTAAGGTGTGGTGTGGTTATATTTCAGTGCCAGTGAGCTGGACAAATTACCACATGTGAATCTTGAAGCACGAAGTTAGAACCAATAACTCACGTAAGACGGGATGTGGTTATATTTCAGTGCCAGTTACCTGGACAAATTACCACATGTGAATCTTGATGCATGATGTTAGAACCAATAAATCACGTAAGGCGCGGTGTGGTTATATTTCAGTGCCGGTGACCTGGACAAACTACCACATGTGATTCTTGAAGCAGGAAGTTAGAACCAATAACTCTGGTAAGGCGGGGTGTGGTTATATTTCAGTGCCAGTGACCTGGACAAATTACCACATGGGAATTTTGAAGCAGGAAGTTAGAACCAATATCGCACGTAAGGTGTTGTGTGGTTATATTTCAGTGCCAGTGACCTGGACAAATTACCACAGGCGAATCTTGAAGCAGGAATTAAGAACCAATAACTCACGTAAGGCGGGGTGTGGTTGTATTTCAGTGCCAGTGACCTGGACGAATTACCACATGTGATTCTTGAAGCAGGAAGTTAAAACTAATAACTCACGTAAGGCAGGGTGTCGTTATATTTCAGTGCCACTGACCTGGACAAATTACCACATGTGAATCTTGAAGCAGAAAGTTAGAACCAATAACTCACGTCAGGCGGGGTGTGGTTATATTTCAGTGACAGCGACCTGTACAAATTACCACAAGTGAATTTGAAGCTGAAAGTTAGAACCAATACCTCACGTAATGGCGGGGTGTGGTTACATATCAGTGCCAGTGACCTGTACAAATTACCGCATGCGAATCTTGAAGAAAAAAAGTTAGAACCACTAACAAACGTAAGGCGGGGTGTGGTTATATTTCAGTGCCAGTGACCTGGACAAATTACCACAAGTGAATCTTGAAGCACGAAGTTGGTACTATTAACTCACATAAGTCGGGGTGTGGTTATATTTCAGTGGCAGTGACCTGGACAAATTACCACATGTGAATCTTGAAGCAGGAAGTTAGGACCAATAACTCACGTAAGGCGGGGTGTATTTATATTTCAGTGCCAGTGACCTGCACAAATTACCACATGTGATTCTTGAAGCAGGAAGTTAGAACCAATAACTCTTGTAAGGCGGGGTGTTGTTATATTTCAGTGCCAGTGAGCTGGACAAATTACCACATGTGAATTTTGGAAGCAGGAATTTATAACCATTAACTCACGTAAGGCGGGGTCTAGTTATATTTAAGTGCCAGTGAGCTGGACAAATTACCACATGTGAATCTTGAAGCAGTGAATTTAGAACCAATAACTCACGTAAAGCGGGGTGTGGTTATATTTCAGTGCCAGTGACCTGGACAAATTACCACTTGTGAATCTTAAAGCACGAAGTTGGAACTACTAATTCACATAAGTCGGGGTGTGGTTATATTTCAGTGGCAGTGACCTGGACAAATTACCACATGTGAATCTTGAAGCAGGAAGTTAGGACCAATAACTCACGTAAGGCGGGGTGTGGTTATATTTCAGTGCCAGTGACCTGGACAAATTACCGCATGTGATTCTTGAAGCAGGAAGTTAGAACCAATAACTCTTGTAAGGCTGGGTGTGGTTATATTTCAGTGCCAGTGACCTGGACAAATTAATACATTTGAATCTTTATGCAGGAAGTTAGAATCAATAATTCACGTAAGGCGGGGTGTGGGTATATTTCAGTGCCGGTGACCTGGACAAATTACCACATGTGAATCTTGAAGCAGGAAGTTAGAACCAATAACTCACGTAAGATGGGTTGTGGGTATATTTCAAGGCCAGTGACCTGGACAAATTAGCACTTGTGAACCTTGAAGCAGGAACTTAGAACCAATCATTCATGTAAGGCGGGTTGTGGTTATATTTCAGTGCCAGTGACGTGGACAAATTACCGCATGTGAATCTGGAAGCAGGAAGTAAGAACAAATAACTCACGTAAGTCGGGGTGTGGTTATATTTCAGTGCCAGTGACCTAGACAAATTACAACATGTGAATCTTGAAGCAGGAATTTAGAACCAATAACTCATGTAATGCTGGGTGTGGTTATGTATCAGTGCCCGTGACCTGGACTAACTACCACATGTGAATCTTGAAGCAGGACGTTAGAACCAATAACTCACGTAAGGCGGGGTGTGGTTATATTTCAGTGCCAGTGACCTGCACAAATTACCACATGTGAATCTTGAAGCAGGGAGTTAGAACCAATAACTCACGTTAATCGGGGTGTGGTTATATTTCAGTGCCAGTGACCTGGACAAATTACCACATGTGAATCGTGAAGCAGGAAGTTAGAACCAATAACTCACATAAGGCGTGGTGTGGTTATATTTCAGTGCCAGTGACATGGACAAATTTCCACATGTGAATCTTGAAGCAGGAAATTAGAACCAATAACTCATGTAAGGTAAGTTTTGGTTATATTTCAGTGCCAGTTACCTGGACAAATTACCACATGTGAATCTTGAAGCAGGAAGTTAGAGTCAATAACTCACGGCAGGCGGGGTGTGGGTATATTTCAGTGCCAGTGACCTGGACAAATTACCACATGTGAATCTTAAAGCAGTAAGTTAGATCCAATAACTCACGTAAGGCGGGGTGTGGTTATATTTCAGTGCCAGTGACCTGGACAAATTACCACTTGTGAACCTTGAAGCAGGAAGTTAAAACCAATAACTCACGTAAGGCGGAGTGTATTTATATTTCAGTGCCAGTGACCTGGACAAATTACCACATGTGAATCTTGAAGCAGGAAGTTAGAAACAATAACTCACGTAAGGCTGGGTGTCGTTATATTTCAGTGCCAGTGACCTGGACAAATTACCACATGTGAATCTTGAAGCAAGAAGTTAGAACCAATAACTCACGTTAATCGGGGTGTGGTTATATTTCAGTGCCAGTAACCTGGACAGATTACCACATGTGAATTTTAAAGCAGGAAGTTAGAACCAATAACTCACGTAAGGCAGGGTGTGGTTATATTTCATGCCAGTGACCTGGACAAATTACCAAATGTGAGTCTTGGAAGCAGGAAGTTAGAACCAACAACTCACGTAAGGCGGGGTGTGGTTATATTTCAGTGCCAGTGACCTGGACAAATTACCACATGTGAATCTTCAAGCAAGCAGTTAGAACCAATAACTCTCGTAAGGCGGGGTGTGGTTATATTTCAGTTCCAGTGAGCTGGACAAATTAGCACATGTGATTCTTGAAGCAGGAAATTTGAACCAATAACTCACGTAAGGCGGGGTGTGGTTATATTTCAGTGCCATTGACCTGGACAAATTACCACATGTGGATCTTGAAGTAGGAAGTTAGAACCAATAACTCTTGTAAGGCGGGGTGTGGTTATATTTCAGTGCCACTGACCTGGACAAATTACCACATGTGAATCTTGAAGCAGGAAGTTAGAACCAATTACTCACGTCAGGCGGGGTGTGGTTATATTTCAGTGACAGCGACCTGTACAAATTACCACATGTGAATTTGAATCTGGAAGTTAGAACCAATAACTCACGTAATGGCGGGGTGTGGTTATATATCAGTGCCTGTGACCTGGACAAATTACCGCATGTGAATCTTGAAGAAAAAAGTTAGAACCACTAACACACGTAAGGCGGGGTGTGGTTATATTTCAGTGCCAGTGACCTGGACAAATTACCACATGTGAATCTTGAAGCACGAAGTTGGAACTATTAACTCACATAAGTCGGCGTGTGGTTATATTTCAGTGGCAGTGACCTGGACAAATTACCACATGTGAATCTTGAAGCAGGAAGTTAGGACCAATAACTCACGTAAGGCGAGGTGTGGTTATATTTCAGTGCCAGTGACCTGCACAAATTACCACATGTGAATCTTGATGCATGATGTTAGAACCAATAAATCACGTAAGGCGCGGTGTGGTTATATTTCAGTGCCAGTGACCTGCACAAATTACCACATGTGAATCTTGATGCATGATGTTAGAACCAATAAATCACGTAAGGCGCGGTGTGGTTATATTTCAGTGCCAGTGACCTGGACAAATTACCACATGGGAATTTTGAAGCAGGAAGTTAGAACCAATATCGCACGTAAGGTGTGGTGTGGTTATATTTCAGTGCCAGTGAGCTGGACAAATTACCACATGTGAATCTTGAAGCACGAAGTAAGAACCAATAACTCACGTAAGACGGGATGTGGTTATATTTCAGTGCCAGTTACCTGGACAAATTACCACATGTGATTCTTGATGCATGATGTTAGAACCAATAAATCACGTAAGGCGCGGTGTGGTTATATTTCAGTGCCAGTGACCTGGACAAATTACCA